>JAWWMP010000132.1:28096169-28268318 GCA_035047865.1 Dendrocincla tyrannina | reverse complement strand
TTTGTAGTATTTGCATGTAGCTGAACTTTGGCCCAGCTGCTGTGGAAGAAATGCGGTTTATTGCTGGGTTGTCTGTCACCTTGGTGCTGCTCTTGGCTCTTCAGGTAGAGCTCTCCCCTCCCTCTTGTGTGTCCCCATGTCCTACCCTCAGCAGGGAAAGGAGGGGCAGTAAGCTGGGATAAAGTACTAGCCAGCCCTACTACTCCTATTACATTAACCCTTTGCAAGAAATACAAGTCCTGGAAGTAGCATTTCAGACATCTTTCAAGGAATGAGCAAGGGGTTTGCTTTTGAAGTGTATGGTAATAGCAACCACATTAGAACATGTGGAAAAACCTTCCAAGCAGAAACACACCTCTCCAAGGATAAGCAATCCAGGGGAGAAAAGCATTTCAGCCTGATACTGTAAATCCTAATTGGGAACCTGTCATTCATGCACATCGTGAGTTGGAGCTCAGTTTTGATACAGCAAAATCTTTCCTGGAATGCAGAAACCAGCCTGCTTTGTGGATCCAGACACCAGGTGCAACACAACCAAGGGGAAAAAATCTACCAAATGAATAAATAAATAGATAAATTACAAACTGCATATTAAGGAGGGTTCAGGCTCAAGGCAAAGGAAAACAGAAGGAAAATAGGGTCAGGGAATTGCCTGGGCCCAGTTAGGAAGCAATTTGGCACAAGGATAGAAAGAGTGAGAGGCATCTGAACTGTCTGAGCATTACCAAGCTGTCGCAGATACCCACATAAAACAAGGCTGGGTAACCTCTGTCTTCCATCCAGCATGTGTTCTGCATGTTCATACACACACAAATGCGTACACACTGCCATGCATGCACTTCCACCTTCACGCTCATTCAAATTCATATTATCAGCTGCATGGGAAAGATGAAGTGCCCTGTGAAGTTGCCATACCCTGAGCGGTGTTTCTATAGCACAGCTCACTCAATGCACAACTACTGAAACACAAATGTTCAAAGTACTCTGGTTTCTCCACCGTTAGATTTAACTTTTGATGAAGATTACTATAAAGAGCTTACGTGGTGCAGTAAAGAAACCGCAGTCAGAGAACAAGTGGGATGTTTATTAAATGCCTACAAGTCTACTGCTATTTCTCTAACAGCACTGAAATTATTTTTACATTCTTTTTTGGCTATTTTGGAGTCTTGGCATCTTAAGAGTACTTTCAGAAGTACCATCTATGCAGACTGTTAAAAATGTAAAACTACTTTCAATGCTAAAATCAGAGAAATAACATAGGACATAGGAATTATCTGCTTGCAGACTGAGACTAAAGAGCTAAATAGGATTTTATTAGCAGTGAAATTTAAAAGCAACATTCATGTGGGAAAAAGAAAATCTATAAATTGATGTCATCTGAGCAGTGAAATCATTTGAGATGCTTTATTCAGATGCTTTACTTTTGTCCTCTGCCAAGTACTGTGCTCAGCACAATACAAAGAGAACTCTTTGGCTCCGAAGGCTGTGTTTTAAGGTGATTAGAATTAGATTAATATAAGATTATTTGGCAATCCTTTAAAAATATACCAGCAAAGTGGGAAATAAAATTTTAAACCAGCACTATCACTCCTGTAATGTAACATGAGTATTGCTCTGTACAAGTTTCTTACAGCTCTAACCTCATGAAGCTCTTACTACATCTGATTGCAGGATGGCCTGCTCTATGCTTTTTGGAAAATATTTGTATTTGCTACTCATACACTTCTAAACATCTGGACTCAGACTGATCAATATTTGCTACTTTACCCCAAGCCTGAGGCCACATTGCTAGTGGTGATTCCAGTGGGTCTGGGATATTACAGAGCAATCAGTGTCAATCCTGCTGGTTCCAGCCCCTCAAGCAGAGTATTTTGGGCAGCTTTTGCTTCCCCACACCTAGTTGTACGGCACCATCCAGGTGCAGTCCATGGATTAATTTTTGCCAGGTGTAACCAGGCATTTGCTTTTTGTAGCTCATGCGAATGCCTCACAAATAGCATGTTTTGAAGGAGACTAATCACTTCACCATGAAGATATTTCTCTCACTGCCACTGGGAGATGGTAAAACCTGCACCCTACTGCACAATACACAATGGATGTCATCAGTCGAATCTCATCATGAAAGCTTCAGCATCTTTCTTTTCCGCTTTTTCAGGAGCAGGTGGATAGGGACAACTACTTCTTATTTCTCTTATTTTCATCTATAGATAAGATGTTTTAATTTCATGTCAAAATTGAAAGGTCTGTCTGTAGATGCAGGAAAATTGTTTTTATTTCATCTTTTAATGTCCTCATATATCAATAACGGGGCTGTCACACATACTTCAAGAATAAAAATGACCTCTAAGTAAGTCATATTGTAATTTGGGGAATTTTTTTTTCATATTTCAAAGACTTCTTTCAGTATTCAAGCATGTATTTCTAATACACGAAGTATAATAAAAAGACATAGCAAACTATGAAAAAGTGGCAATTACTGATTGGGGAGTTATAAATAAAACTCTAAAATATTCATCTGATCCATAATTCATTTGGTAGCAGACACCCAGCCATCTGGGCTGGGGTGAACTCATGACTCTGGAATAGGATGCTGGATGAAGATTTTGCATTCAGAATAAATGCAGTCATCACAAAAAAAAAAAAAAGAGAGAGAGAGAGGGAAGTCAAACAATAAGCCTTTTGTATAATACTGGCTTTCAGGTTTTACTTTGTTCTGCCAGTGTGTTTGCTTTTTAACAACCTGTGATTGCATGCTCTGATTGTGTGTGGCCATGCTTCAAACATATACCAAAATATTTCTTGATGCTAGTTCCCATGCGTGGAACTTCACAAATAAAATTATTCTCTCTTTCTGCCTGAACCCTCACTAACAGCTCAATACTCATTTTCA
Organism: Dendrocincla tyrannina; assembly: GCA_035047865.1. Taxonomy (NCBI): domain Eukaryota; kingdom Metazoa; phylum Chordata; class Aves; order Passeriformes; family Dendrocolaptidae; genus Dendrocincla; species Dendrocincla tyrannina. The sequence continues at coordinate 28,265,428 of JAWWMP010000132.1, read as the reverse complement.
CATCTCCCTGGACATGAAGGGTGTTCATAGCCTGCAGAAAGATCCTGCTGCAAGGGGCAGTGCAGGGTGCACTCAGCTTTAAACAGAGACTAAGGTCTTTGAAGCAGTACTAGTTTACCTCTGCATATTAAAAAACCCCTGTATTCACCCATCCTGGTATGAAACAATACTTTTGCTTTTAAAAGTACATCTTTTTAGGTTGAGTGCTGCAATATCTGTGTTAAAACACTGGAAGCTAATATGGAATCTCTAAATGGCAGTGCTTTCCAAATAGGTGGGCAATTGCAAACCTTAAACTTTCTATTTATGCCACTAATAGGTCCTTTCTGGCCAATGTGAACCTAAAGCACAGTTTAAACTACCAGACATACCAAATTCATAAAGGATTGCCTGCAGCCATTAAAATTTTCGCAGAGTTCATAGAAAGAGTAGGCAAATTCATGCGAGTAAAATCCATTTAGGGCTAAAATAGCAAAAAGAGTTGGTCCCCAGAGGTTGGAAAGCACTCTAAGGAAGCATTGGTACATGTCTTCCTTGTGCTCATACCCTCTCTATGGCATCCACTATTGACCATTGCTGGGAAGATGATGCAGCTCAGTGGATCGAGTACAGTTACAATGGATATTTAAAGGCAAGCCCAGTCCACCACACTGGTTGTGGAAAGGGAGTTTTCCAAAAGTAAGCATCTGCTTAAGCTTTTGCAAGCCCTAGGCCTAGGTCAACAGTTCTGGCTGAAAAGCAGAGCTACAAAACTGATCTTGCTCCTTGTGTGAGATGATGCAACATACTGCAATATGCTGCATCTACTGGAGCATCCTCTTGGAAATTTTTTGTTGTTCCTGAAGAAAATAAGCAAGCTGCTTCCTTCCCCAAGTCAAACCAAACAAACTTGTGAAATTGTAAAGTTGGAAGAATCAGGCCCTGAATGTTATAGGACTTGAACCCATCCATTTCCAAAGGCAATCTCTGAAAACATGATTTCCAGTACAGCCATCTCTTGCCTCATTTTCTGATGTTTTCTTTCCAGATTATGCAGGGCTGCAGTCTATTGGTTTCAAGAGCACACAGATGCTGATGTAAGATTGCAACAAGCTCTGCTTCGCAGGTTTGCCTTTCCAAATCGCCCTTGATTGCTTTTCAAAGACTGCACACATCCTGACTGCTAAGAAAAAAATCTTGTCCCTTGTCCTCCTCCACTGCACCATCTCAGCCTGCACAGTCAGGGTGAGAATCATGGTTCTCAGCACACTTCCCTCTCCAAGAGCCTTCCAGTTACTCCAAACATCTAGTGGGTTTTTTGGTCAAGCAAGAACCCAGCCATGCTTTCCAGGCAGCAGTACAGGTTGCGAGGTCCTGTCCTCCAACACCTTTACTTAAATAGCATTGCTGCAGCACAGGATTCAACTTGTATCACCGGTTTGACCTCAGGCATGTAGACTCCTTGAGGCATTAGACACATTAACTCCTCCTCTGCTAGCAAGCACATCTGTATCTTTCTTCTCCTTGCCCAGAAGGCTCAAAAATATACAGGTCACAGAAGGGGATTGAACACTGGCTTCTGACTTTTCAAATAGGAATCAGGCAGGGGGTTTATCTGAAACCACACACAGAGAAGGTCTTCCAGTGTAAAGGAGCCTGTGGCATTTGGGATGCCAGTGGGAGAACTGTCCCTATCTCATACCTCCCACCTCCAGTCCAGTTCCATGCGTGAAGCCATACCCAGCATGGGAGTTGCTGACATCAAAAGCAAAGAAAATTGCTCAGCTGTTTAGGCTGGATTAAAGTGAATATTCTTGGCAGGTTTTAAGCCTAGAAAGGTTTTAAACATTGCATCTTTGCAGTGTGCTCCTGTGATGATACAACGGGTGTGCAGGCAACCATGAATCACAACTGCTTGTTCCCTATGGACCCATTACGAGACACACATCTCTGACCAAGACGTCATGGTAGGTGCTTTCTGTATACAGGGCAGATAAGACAAAAGACCTCAAGGGAGATCCACATCTCTGTCTAGAGTGACAGCATACCTTAATCATCTAGCTTGGTGAAATTGCTGAGAAAAAAATATCATGCAGCTGCCACTTGAAAAGCAAACTTCAATATTAGCAGTACACACAGACTGCTCTCTGGAAACCGTTTAAATAGGTGAAAGTTTCAAAAATACGAAAACTTAAGCAAAACCACGGACAAGACAAGGATGGCTAACTCAATTCTATCACTGGCACATATGAATTATTCACTGTACTCCAGCCCACATGCATGAGGCACACTTTTTAACATGCTGTGAGACTGCATTACAGATGGCTCCTTGCCATCTGTGCTGAGCAGTCCCTTGGACATGTATTTTGCAGCAATCCCATAGGGAAAAACTATGCTTGAGTCAACTCATGCACCTACAAAGGGAATAAGGTCCTCTGCCTGTCTGCTGCAGCTCTAGGGTAGTCACAATGGAGGCTAGAGCAATTTCTGTCTCTCCTGGCTTGTGACATTGCTCACCCTTTCTAGACACGTACTTTCTAGCAGAAAAGCATCTGCAAAATCCCACAGAAACAACAGAGGTTTGGGTATGGCAAGAGGGTGACAGGGAAACTAGTCCGCTATTCAAGGCCCAAGGCCACTGTGTCCTGCATGGATCAGTGCCATGCCACATACTGCCAGGTCCACAAGTACTGGGGGAGCAGAAGCATGCTGGGGTTACCAGCTGATAGTAGCTATCTGCCTCTTTTTGTGAGGAAAACTTTACTGATTCCTTGCTGTACTTCCAAATCTTTGTTTCCTTGCTGTATTTCCAAATTTGAATTCAAAACCTCAGAGGAAAATTACATCAGTGCGAAAATGCCAGACTGATTGCCAGTACCAATTCTTTTACTCATTATTTAAAATAGTGTAGAGAGGAAGTAGGACAAATTATTTTGGAGAAAAAGATATTTTATTTCAGGAAGTAATCCCTTTGAGAGTCCAAACCAGAGGTAGCTTCTGCTGCCAAAAGCTCGCATGCCACAAGATGTGGTGTACCCAGCATCCTGCTGCCTGCTCATTCTTTGCAGTCCTGAAATGGGCATGTCTTTGTGGGACAGACAAAAGCCAAACCAACAAAACAGACCCTGGCATTTCTCTGCAGCAAGTGGGATGCCAGCGGCCAAAACTATCCCATGGCATGCATTTTTTTAATTATCTGCAGCCAGCAGATCTTGTAGCAGGATTTTTCCTACTGCTGCAGTTGGCTTTGTGTCACTGATTCAACTACATTAACCAGTTTTCATGAAAATATAATCACACCATCAGAAAACCTGTGCAAGAGAAAAGATGAGACACCAGAGCTGCACCTCGTGGTGGTAATTTCAGGAGGAAGATGGGTGGGCTGAGACTCCCTGCAGCCCCATGTGCCCTGCCTGCTCTTACTTGAGAAAGGACTGCTGAAGGTGAGCCTTTTTCAGAGACATCTAGAATTCTTGGTGCAGCCAGGCATGTATCACTCCACCTGCACACCTCCATTACTTGACTCAAAGGACATTTTTTGGAGGTGCCTTAAAAAGACAGATACCCACTTTCCATGCTTGGCAGTTTGTCTGATTTGCAAAGTCCCTCCATATATCTGTTTTATTTCTGGCATGGACAAATTGATGATCACCCCAGGGAGTGCTGGAAGAGCACATCACCAGGAAGCACATTTGATACTACAACTCCAGCAGACAGCCCTGGCTCTCCTATTGAAAGAGTGCTGCGACCTGCCAGAGAGACAACAAAATGCAGTCATCACTGCATTCTTTAGACAGTGGTTTGATCAAACCTCCCGTTGAAACAAATACAAGAGCATACAGATGCAATTTCAACACCACACAGTGAATTAAACACCTATGACTTGATCCATTAGTATCTCCCTTGATTGCAGCTCCACCAGGGTGAAGAGTGAAACTTAACCAGAAGCTCTGCTTACCAACTTGTCCTTGACACACGTCATAGGTTTGCCAATTTCTATAACAGACCTTTCAATGCAAGGCTGGAGGTGATAACTGTGCAAGGGGGGTTATTCTTGGCCTGATGCACAGGAAGGCAGCTATGTGGATAAATGCTGCTGCAGCTATGGAGAGTTTTGGATGTAACTCATGAACCAGGACCATTTCTTCACAGGCTGCACTGATCAGCAATGTATCACCTCCTCTTGTGCAGCTACATTTGATGAGGTCTATGTGGATTTAATGCCACACAGGGAAAATCCAATGCCAGCAATGAAATACCAGCGCAAAACCACTAACAGGAAAATATACCTTTTTCAACAACAGTGTTTCTGGCAGCAGTCTTCACAAGGGGAAAACAGCAAACAACTGTTACAGGACACACAACAGGACTGTGACATCCACTGATCTGCATTAGAGGTGCCTTCAGTGGGTGTCATACTACCATCCTCTAATATTCCTCCAGCAGATTTCATGCCACATCTATCAGCAGCGTCCCTGGTATGCTTTTATTTTCTGTCCTTGAGATATATCTGAATGATTCCTCCAACACTTCAACAATCCACTTTAATTGCCAGGACAGGCATCTGACAGAGTGCAATGCAATTGGACTTTCTTGCTGCTGGCTGCCAAGCCTCTGCATAGACACCTGGGTAGCGGGAATGAAATGCAGCCCTGCTCCAGCCAGAATCTTCCTGGCTGCAGTGAGGATCTGCCAATCTACATCGAGCTGTTACACTGAATTGCCCACTGGGTTTCCAAGGTTTACCTTGTCTGGAGAATGCAGGGGGTGGCTCCGGTGATTTGGCAGCACAGTCTTCACAGTCCCAAATGTGACCAGTTCACATTCCTGAAAGGGATCCACAGTGGATAAAATGCCACTGGGGAGCCCTGAATTAAATGTCAGGAAACAAGCCAGGTAGGCAGAGACCTTAAGACACAGAGCATGAGGGACAAGAGAAGGATAGGTGGGTGTCTGGAGCTTGAGAGAAGTTGTGTGATACGTTTGGTGTGTTGATGTGCCAGGAAGGAAATGCAATTATATTTTTGCCTCCCATCACACCTCCAAGTGACAGAAGAAAATGGCAACTCCCTGCCTGTGTCCAAAGTGACAGCTCTTTTCAACTGTTGGGCAAAGGAAGGGCAGACAGATCAGAGTCCTGGACAATGGAATAAACCAGTCTACATGATCTCTGCCTGTATAGTGTAAACCCAAGAAGAACACAGTATGCATTGACATCTTAGCCAGACCTTGCTGGAGAAGCAGTGACAATGTACCACACCTCACCAGACTGAGTTCAGTCACTTTAGCACACATTGTCAAAGAGGGATAAATTTCCTAAAGTCGCTCAAACCAATTTTCTTAGGGTAACTGTTTGCAAAGTTAAGATGTTTTAGGCATTGGCATTTTTAATCAAAATGAACGCTCATAAATTTTCCATTTCAACAAGATAAGCAGCTCTTTTCTTTCTGGTTTAGTGGCTGGATACACAAAAATGCAGAGAAGTGGAGATATCTCCAAGTAGCTTAATGTAAAAGAAAAGTCACAAATCCTAAAACTCAGTCCTGGTGAAAGGGAACATACTGGAGATTGCAGCAATTATAACCTATGAGACATAAGCACTCCTTAACTCCCAGTCCCCATATTTGAAGGGGCCATAGTCCAGCCCTCCATGCCGAAGATTTCTACCCACTGCAAAGGGAGGTCCACACTGGGTCTGACTGGCTCAGGCTCCCACCCCAGACATTCCCCATGTTGAAGATCCACTTACCTGCCTGGTTTGTGGTTACATTTACAGACACAAACTGCCGTGCTCCGGGGTTCTGGTCGGACACTCCATTCACTGCCTCAATTTCAAAGGTATAGTTTGTATGAGCAAGCAGATCCACCATCATGACAGAGGTGTTTTTCAGGCCGGTTTGCTGGGGGAGGTACCTGACATGACCGCCACACGGCTCACACAGACCCGAGTGTGAGCTGCACTTCTTGCATGCAATATAATAAGACACATCTTTCCTTCCACCAGTATCAGCAGGGGGAATCCATTCCAGAAAGACACTAGTCTCGTTAACATTTGAGATGGCACTCCGAGGAGCAGAGGGGGGTCCTGGTTTATAAAGTGAGAAAAACACATGGTAAAAACAGTATTATCAGTTATTCTGCTCGCTACTACTCTCTAAGCTGAAAAGAGATGCTCCATTGCTCGTGTGTCAGAAAGTACATGGGGATCATTTGCAGCAGCACCTGAAGAAGTTGAAAAGTAGGGATTTATTTTGAGCACTTCCACCTCACCCCAAGGGGTCTGTGTAGGACAGCACAGACAGCAGCCGTCTGTGTGGGAGGACAAGACACAGGGCTGGCTCAAACCCAACACGAGGAGCACTCCACAGTGGGGCATTGCCTCTGGTGTTCTTGTTCTTCCTGCAAAGGGAACAGCAAATCTTTGCTCTGTCCAAGTCACTGTTGGCTTCACCAGGGGAAAGATTTCCCCTCCTCACTCCACTGCCCCTGTATTACTAGCCCTAGGTCCTAAGAAAAAGACATGTCCTAGGGTTTCCACACTACTTAGACACTCAACTCAAATGCCAAATCTTTCCTCTCTGTGTACCTACCACGTCCCATCAGCTATTTGGCAACAGTGAAACCTAACATTGGGCATTCAAATCACACTTGAGTGAGATGCTCAATGTATCCCAAAGCAGATGGTGATCTACACGGACCACTGGAAACACTGACGTATCTGACTACCCAACAGCAGCCTTCTTGGTCCTCGCCAAGCTGTAGCATGGTTGGTTAGCCACACCATGCTTGGTTATTTTGCCAAGCCTCCTGCTCAGAATGCCAGTGTGACACTGGCAAAGCTATCTAAGGAGGAACAGCTGCTGCCGAGGTCCCAGAGCACCTGCAAAAAGTGAGTTGTTTTTTTTCATCCTGGTGGGAAAGACCATGGCTGAGGAAGCAAAGTCCACCTGGAGGCACCTTCAAGACTGCATCCTTGCAAGCTTTCTATTTTTAATAGGCTTGTGTTGCAGATGAAAGGCAAGCTGCAGATACACCCTGAAGACAATGTGAAAGGACAAGCAGGAGTCTCATGCAAGAGATCCACATGTTAAGTACTCAGGGAATGCTAATAAATGAGGAAGAAAGGGGAAATTTGTCAAAGCAAGCCGGGATGGATTTTAGTCACAGCACCATCAGAAGCTATACAGCAAAGACTGGGACTTTTCTGATGGAAGGCAACACAACACTCTCTCTTTAGTTTGAATTAAGCTGTCAAAATCCATGAGCAATTCCTTGAAAAGAGCCCGACAAGTAGCTTCATTAGATAGACATCCATATGAATCTAACAGGCTGTCTTAGGCTGTCATCTTCTTGTTTTGTTGTGATAATTAAACTTGATTTGTTATCTAAAACAGGCAGTGTTGCAAAAATGAAATTACCTTATAAACCAGAAGCATTTTCCTGTATTTTCCTTTCCTATTCCCCTTTCTAAAGTCTATAAAATTAGTCGCACTGATAAACTGAAACACTGTCATGATTTTGACTCAAGCTGTTCTGATTCAATGAGAAATTCGCTGACAGAGGACATAAATAATCCTGACATTTTTTTACTCTTTGGAGGAAGAGCAGTTGAAGACAAAAGCTAAGGTAGCTTTGGAAATGGTAGGTCATCTTTGTTTTGCATCTTTGTTTCATTCTGTGATCTTTTCAGGTCAGTAGGAACTAGGAGCAAGCCGCTCGTGAGCTGTGCCCCAGGGATCCAGCACTATTTAGCTAATGACATCAAGGTACAGCCCAAGTGAGGACTATTTCCTGCAGTGTCATACGCGTACTGATATAATGGCAACTATGAAATTCATCACTGGAGCTGTGTGGAGTTATATATATTGCACTCAAGGGTTTTTTATATATTTTACTGGCTAAATTGCCCTATTTTTTCTTTCAGAGGATGAATGCCCTTTTGCTGATGCCAATACTCTAGGAAAAAAATAAAGAACTCAGGCACAAGAAACACTTACTGGACAATGTGCCTTTAACAGGGGATAAATTATTATTTTTTTAAAGTAAACTGCTTTGTACAGAAAAGTCAGCTGCTCTTCTTGAAGGCTTAAAAACATCAGCTTCAGTAAAATGCTTTAAAGCTAATGGGACTTCATAACCTATAAAACTAGCATTCTCACTGGGCCTCAGAGAAAGTTCTTTAGTAGTCTACAGATATCTAACAAAACCTACTTGAAGAATCTTGAAGCTGCACTTGGATAGAACTTGGTTAAATCCCAGCTGGGAGAACAAAAAGGTGTTTTACCTTCAGAAAAAGGGTGCCCTAGATCTGCTAAGGTGGTCTGCTTTAATTTCCAAACTCATTTTGTCATGGGCAAAGATATTAGTTCACTGATTTTTTAGAATACACAAATAACTTTTGACTTTGCTACTTTGTAGCCTAAGCAGGTAAGATTCACCTCTACTGCACCACAATTTACTGACAAGAGACAAATACTTTCTGAAAGCAAAGATACTTGTATTTTTGTTGATGGACAGCAAATCTGCTGTTTACTGATGCACACATTCTTAAAAAATAGACTAAGAGACAAACTACCTTCAAGATACAAATACATATATGTATACACTCAAAGTTAATTGCAAACTTGTTGCAAGTAGAATATTATGCTAAATACTACAAAATCTTCAATTTGCCCCATATATCATAATATCACAAATATTTCCCCAACGTGCTCTGAACAGCAATAGGGCTACTTACCAGAGATGTGAGGGGAAAAAAACCGGCATAATTATGTTTTGGTTTTAAAGAGATGTTATGCAAGGAACTGAAGCTAGGATTATTTAGTTAAGAAGAAATAAAACACAATCACTTCCTGGAAGATACATAATAATAATAATAATAAGAGAATTCTCAGATATCCATCAGGTCCAAAATTTCTTTTTTGTCTGAGGACAGTAATTATTTCAGACTGCATCACAGCACTGTTAATTTCAAAATTACCAATCATTAGTTATAAAACATACTTAAGGAACTGGAAAAATTAAACAAAAATTAATTCCTTCCCTGTACTTAACTGAGCAGTTGACAGTGGTGTAGCAGCTAGGTTTTTTTAGTGATGCTAGGGGCGAGGGGGGAGACTCGTGCAGCTTGGGACTGAAAAGCATTCACTTTGAATTAGGAAAACGTGATTTTATAGCTATACCGACTGGTAAGGGGACTTTGCAGATGTAGACCTGAAAGCAGACATTGATGTATTCTCTAACTACACTTCAAGTTGAGGGAATCCTACGGATATTAACTTCTGCGGGAATAAATAATAAAAACATTAAAAGCCCCTTGCAATATTTTCCAACCAGTCATGACTCAAGGCTGTCTTGCTTGTGTTTTAGTTCATGATGAGATGTTACCCTCCAGATCTAATTGGACTCGTTTAAAATGTTAGCGTTGCTACCTATTCTTTATTGTCCCTGTCAAAATTTTCTCCCCCTCCCGCTAAGGTGATACAGCACATGCCTTCCTCATCACCTTCGGCACAAATACAGCAAGATTAGGACAAAATCCTATGAAAAGATGCATGGAGAAAGTGAGGGTTCCTGAAGCACATGGAGAAGGCTCAGATAATCCACTCTGCTTTTGGGGTGGTAAGCGTGAATGCCAGCAGAGATGCTGCAACATCCTCAACTGCTGCACTGGGGTTTGCAGTGGGCAGCAGAAGCTGAGCAGTGCCTTGATTAGCATTAAACCTCATATCTGCCCTAGAAGCACTCGGTACCCTGCCAGGCCATACCCTAACACATGCCTGTGCTTTAAACTAGCTCATAGTAAGCTTTCAAAACAGAAATAAAACCTACTCTGAAACAAAACCACCCAAACAAAAACACCCAACAAATGTAGCCAACCACCACCAGTAAATAAGCATAAAACCCATAAAAAGCATAAAAAGAAAACCCCATGGTATTTGTAGAATCAGAAATCACAGACTTTATGAACAGGGTTCAAACTGCACCAGAAACCTAAGGTGGAAAGGCACTTGAACTTCATTTTTTTTAACATCAGTTGGTCACCAAGCTTGCTTTCACCTCTCTGAACATCCTGCCCTACGCTCAGGCCACAGGCATGCATAAACTTCTTCCTCAGGGATGACAGCTCCTTCCCTGTGTTAATTCAACAGTAGGACAGACTGGATGTGTACCCTTACATCCTAAGAAGGGGCAGAGCACACCACCACTGATGATGGGCAGAAGACACAGTGGACACCAGAGTATGGCATGACTCTGTCAGTTCCTGGCTTTGGTTCTGTCTACACAGAAAAGCTGATTTTATGAGTGTTTCCAGAGCTCAGTGGGTTTCCCAAAACCATGCTGGACCACATCATCTCTCATTTATTGGTGGCTTTGAAGTCAGGCCAAGGAGCAAAATGAACATCAAGAAGCCCTGATATTGAAGTTTTTCATGCTGTAACCCACCCTAGCTATTGCTCCAAAAGACACTGGCATACCTATTTAATAAACTGAGGAGTACTTGCATGAGTCACCTTCCCCAGACCACTTTCATCTGACAGCACCAGCGACTGCAATGATGCCTAAGGCTGTCTTTTCCTTCCCTGCAGCCACCTTCCAACAGCTACAGGTTTCATGCTCCTTTGCCCGGGGAAAATCAAAGGCAGAGTTCAAGGGGCCTAATTCTACTCCAAGTGTCTCCTTCAGGCAAGCAGAGAGCTGCCAAGGGCAATTTCCTTTGCAGGAGTGTCTCTCCAACAGGAACAGGCCTTCTCTTTTGGAAGTGCAAACTTGGGAAGCTAGGAAGGACACCTGTATTTACTGGGAAAGACACAGTAAGCCTCTACCATTCCTACATGATGCAAGGACACAGTATGGAAGTCACCTCTGCACCATTGCCCAGTGGCTCTGAGCATGCATGCACTCATAAACCTACTCTTCCCTCCTTAAGTTCCTTAAGAACTTACTTAAGTTCCTTGGAAACTCTAACTGCAGCACTTAGTATAGTAGCACCAGTAGTTCACTCCTTTTTGGTCCTTTGCAACCCCTTTTGCACCATAAAAATTACATTTGGAGCATGACAGACCCAGTTCAGGTCTGTGCTACACTCAGCAAGACTAGCTGGGGGCATGAAAATTATGGCCCTTAGTATCTGAAACATACACTGAACACGAGACTTTCAAGGTACAGCTGACAGGATAGCTCACACATAGCAGGGGAAGGGTAAAATTAGTGATTCTGATTCCACCTTGGACTCCCAGTAACACAGTGTGATTGTTATACTGCCCTCTCCCTAGATGATGTGGGTAGATTCTATATTTTTGCTGCAGGTTTGAAGAAGCAGTTTCTATCACTGAGTTTTGAGGCTACCCTGAAGAGTGAACATCTCCAGGCAGATTGGAAAGATAGGGTTCTTCTTCTGCTTGTTCACTGAAAATGAGCTAAGACATGATACTAAGCATGACCGTGTAGATTCCACCCATGCCTACTGCTGACAAGTGTTACCCATTGTTTCTTCCACATGCGTGCCCCACGCTGGTACTCATGTTTGAATGCTGTGCTGATGGATGAGTCTGCTCAGAAGATGCTGGTGAGAGATGGAGCATTTGTTCACTACAAAAATGCTCCCTGGGTTTGATGCCAGCTTTTGAAGCAAAAAGCTTTGAAAAGCCTCCTCTCATGTAACCAGGATTATGATGGACAAAGCCAGTGACATTACAAGTGTGTCAAGACTAGTTCAGACTCCAGGCCGGAGCCTGAAAAAGCATGTTAATTAGTATCATAATGTCTAGTCACAGTACAGGAACAGCTGGAAAGGATTAAAAACAACCCTATAAGCACATGCTTACTTGTACAGGCCATTGTAGGTGGGTCTGATTCCTTCCTAAAATAGTGTTCTTCACACAGGCAAGATGTGGATGCTTCATCAAGCGTGTAGCTGTGAGGGGGACATTTGCTGCAGGATGGACTGTGGGGTGAAGCTTTGAAGAACCCAGGTCTGCATACTGTGAAAAGAAGAACCACAGGCTAAGCTCTCCCATAATAAAATCAGTCTGTTCACATTTCCTCTTAAAAAAAACCCCATATCTTCAGCTATAAAACAAACACTCATGAGATATTTGGTGTGCATATTTTAAAACAGTCTAACACTAACAGATAGCACGTACTTCAATAGCTGCATGAAAAGAGAATTAGAATTTGTCGATTATTCTTTTCCCCTAGCATCTGCCATTGCTGGGTATTTATTTTCCTTGTTGAATGCATTAGACGTAACATCTTCTGGGCTCTGCTTTAGAAAACATTACTGTGATTTTATTTTTTTTCATTTAGTCTTAGAAAAACAGGTAAAATACATCTCATGGTTTTTGTTTAAGATGTTCTACACCCAGAAATCAATGTCTCAGCAAACAAATAGCAACATGGTGGCAGAGGGGATCTCAAGATTGACAGCTTTAAGACATTGCGATAAGGCTACTTCCCTAGGGTCTTTTCCCCTGCAAACCTGTGATGAATTTTAAAGTGCTCCATATAAGACATATTGTTCAGCATATAGCCTGAACCAGGCATGCTCACTGTAGAAGATATTCCTTCCAGCTCCAACATATATGCACTATGAGGCACAAAGACTTGATCTGAGAGCTACTTTTCTTCTTACAAATATATTGCTAAGGGTAGCTTGGGCTATTTTTTTTTAAATAATTTGAAGTGAATACAGTAATACCTTGTTTCCAGCCTCCTGAAATAAGTGCTCTCTCCCTTATGCGAAGCTCTCTGTACTTCACCTGTGTGCGCACACTCAGTCAGAAGCACTGACAGACACAGGTTTGCAAAAAGATTTTTAGGAAAAAAAACAGCTGGCCTTGTATTTATACCATTATATGCAGAACTATAAATGCACTGTTAGCAAACTGAGGAAACCTGATTTTCTGTTTGTTTCACAAAGCAGAGACACAGAGGTATGTTAAAGCAGCTCCAAAGTGATGCTATCTTTTTTCCTGCAGAATTGCTCATAAGTGTTTCTGCCCACTATGATATCAAGGATGCACAGATCTGCTATCAGACTTAGAGAAGTTATCTGGACACCCCAGAGCCTTTCTATCTGCATTCAAACTTCCCCAGTTGTAATTAGCTTACAAAGAAAATGAGTTCACAGCAAAGGCACTCATATTATCCCATCAGGAATGTTCCAGACAGTCACAGCGTATGCAAAAACTCAGCTAGAGATGGCAGAATTCATCTTCACCATAGATAAAGTACAGGTTTTTACTAGTGATCCCTTTCCTCTGATAGAGCAACTAGGACAACTGCTTCTAAAGTTGGCTCTGCTTCCTTCAGTACCAGAGAAACTCCCTCAACATCTTTCGTTTTACTTCAGTGGCTTCTTCACCAAAGGTGAGACACTTGCACATCAATTCATAACTCCTAGAGCTGACCAATAACTCTTGGATGACTAAGATCACTTATGCATAAAAAGTGGTGTGATCCAAGAGCATCCCATAGATGTCCCCCAGGACCCACCTCCGCAGTCTTGCCTGGACTACAAAACCCTCACATCAAGCATCGTGCAGTTCTGAATCAGGTTCCAAGCCCACCACAGGCTGCCAGGTTGCCATTGTGCATCTGCAGCCTCTCTGACATACTCTAGGGGATGCTCATCTCCAGGACCCCTGCTGACCTCCCAAAACTGAGCACCCTCCCACACTGTCCCCCAGATCCCTTTTCTTCCCATAAGACAGGCAGAGAACAACTAGTTGAACTGGAGGCATTTACAGGTTTTAAACCCCCATATTCCAAAAATGCTAATCATCCAACTAGTGCTTCATACCCAGGCTGTGAGCATTGCAGGATGCAGTTCTTCTGCTTTGTGTCCATACACCAGGACCAGTGATCAGACCTAGGGCTGAATTTATTCTTGATGGCTTTTAGCAGACTTGCCATGAGCTGTCCTCATGCTTTATGGCAGGTTTTTAAGTTTCTAGCACATAGTTATGGTCTTTTATTTACTTCACAGCTACCTTGAAATGCTGCCCTACCTACAGCAAGGACTTGTTATACAATCTCTTGAGAGTCTTCTGGGAGAGCAGACCACCAAATGGTTCCTCTCTAGCCTACAATGGGATTTCAAAGCCAAGTCAAACTCACTTGCACAAGCAAGAGACAGGGAAATGAAAGCACAAAAATGTGCAACATATAATGAGGGCAGCCCACATCTAGTGTGTGCTCATTGTAATTAGCCTGCAAAAAAGAACTTGAATTTATCTCATTATGTGCCATCAAGACAGACAGAAAATCATTACAGCACAAAGGTTTACCATGCTTTTATTTTGTGCAAAGCTGCAAATGCAAAATGAGCCAAGATACGGACAATATTTTAATGAGAGATGTGAAATAAAACTGAACTGGACCAGTTTTTGTATAATCTGCAGACTCCTGTGAGTCAGGCAAGTCCCTTCGCTATTCAAAAAGTATAAGGAGGAACACTCTAGAGCATAACTTTACACTGAAGATTTCAACGTAAGTCCTTAAAACAGCAGCATGCTGTCAGATATAAGTGAAATACTCTTGTGTCAGTTAGAACATTCAAGGGCAGAAGATGGGATATGAAAAAAGAGGGAGTATAGAAAATAAAAATAAATGCAATGAGTGCCACAGTGAGTGGTGGTGTGCTGAGTCCACCACCTACAGCAGATGCAGAGGTAGATTTGCAGGGTTCCCCCAGCACAGTCTTCCAGGCTATCATGACCAGCAGCTTGCGGACAACTTCTGATGCATCCTATGCCTCCACACTGCAGAGCAGGTACAACAGCAGGTAGATAAGCACAGTCTCGGTTGAGTTCAACACCCAAAAGCAGGAGTTGGTACCATGTCAATTTTCTGCAACTGATGGCAGTCTCAGACATTTTGGAAATTAGTTTCAGAGCAGAACAGGGCCACAAACGACCTACCTTGCATGTACCTTGGGTTTTGGTTTTATCTTACTATTTCTCTTCTGACAATCAACCTTATAATCTCCTCATGAAGTATACATGACTTTATTTAAAATTACATGGGTGTCTGGGGTTTAATTCCTAATTAAATCTTATTTTAGTCTTCTTATATTTTTATCTCAGTATTTCCAATTCAAGAGCTCTTGAAAGGATACACAGAACTAGTACAGTACAGTCACACACATAATGGTACTATCTCTCTTTTAAAGGAGATAGGAAAACAGGAGAAAAAAGATGAGCTTAAGACTCCTCATAATCTACTGCAAAATAGCTGAAAAGAAATGTAATCAAGTTTTAAGCTGTCGATAAGATCTGATTCTTTCCTTTTAGTATTAAAACTGGTAACTTCTTAGCTGATTAACAGTCACTGATGTGTGAAAATAGTCTAAATTAAATTGGTTGCTAGAAAAAATATTTTTAGACACAGCAAATATGCCATAAACAACCTGCTTAGGCACAAGTGGGATGTGTTCTGTTAGTAGCACATCTATTATTAGTAAATTAATTTCACACTTTTTCTTTTTAATAGCAACCACAAAATGTTGCAGGCATAGAGCATTAACATCTGTGCAGCCTCTTGCACACTTCAAAATGGGCCAGAGAGAGATGGCTGCAATGAAGGATGACAGCAAGAGCATCTCAGGACAGCAATGGCATGAGCTGATCCCTTAAATGGGCAGCAATCAGATTAGAAACTGTCTTTGTACCTTGCAGATGGGAGCCCACAAGAGCCATGCTGAAGGAAACTGGCTCTTGGAACATGGGTGGATGGAAGTACAACCACTGGTCCTCTTACAATTAAAACTGGCCTCTTTGAACAACACACTGAATATGCTATACCAGTAGTAGTGACAGTGAGTACCAGTGAGGAGATAAAAAAACTCCAGGTAAACAAGCCACTAATATCAAACAGCCAGGTACTACTTGGCAGATTATTTTCTGCAAGCCTTAACATCAAATGGTTTGCAGCTGTATCCCTATAACCATCCCTTCCCAGAGCTTTGACCAAAGATTGCATCCAATGGGCAAGGATCCTCTCCTCTCCAGCTGCCCTATGCCTTCACTGCACACTGACCCTAGGCAACACATGCTGGATGCAAGGATCACCTCTGGGGCTTTCCATACTCACAGGCACCACGCTATTACCATAAAATCATAGAATTGTTAAGGCTGGAAAAGACCTCCAAGGTCACCAAGTTCAGCCTTTGACTGAACATCCCCGTGTAAACTAGACTATAGCACCAAGTGCCACATCCAGTAGTTTCTCGAACACTTCTGGAGATGGTGATTCCGCCATTCCCTGGGCAGTTTTAATGCTTGACAACCCTTTCAGTGAGGAAATTCTTCCTCATGTCCAACCTGAACTTCTCTGGGTGCAGCTTGAGACCATTTCCTTTCATTCTGTCAGTAGTTGCCTGGGAGAAGAGGCCAACCCCTACTTCTTACAGGTAGTTGCACCTTAATGTCTTTCTTGAAGTGAGAGCCCTAAAACTGGACACAGTTCTCAAGCTGTGGCCTCACCACTGCTGAGTACAGGGGGACATCACTGCCCTGGTTCTGCAGGTCACACTATTTCTGATAGAAGCCAGAATGCCATTGGCCTTCTTGGCCACCTGGGCACACTGATTGCTCATATTCACCCAGCTCTCAGCCAACATCCCCAGGTCCTTTTCTGCTGAGTAGCTTTCCAGCCACTCTGCATCCAGCTTGTAGCAATACCTGGGGTTACTGTGACCCAAGGGCAGCACCTGGCACTTGGCCTTATTGAACCTCGGTACTGGGTTTCTGTGGCCAGGTTTTGGTAGCAGGGGGCTACAGGGGTGGCTTCTTCGTGAATCTGCTAGACGCTTCTCCCATGTCTGGTAAAGCCAGCCAACTCCAGGACAGACCCACCACATGTCCAAGGCCAAGTCAATCAGGAATGATGGCAATGCCTCTGTGATAACATATATAAGAAGGAAAAAAAGTTATTGGGCAGATGAGAATTGCTGCCAGAGAAGAGTGGAGTGAGAACATGAGAACAACACTGTAGACACCAATGTCAGTGGAGAATAAGGGGGAGGAGGTTCTGCTGGCACTGGAGCTGAGGTTCCCCTGCAGCCTCTGGAGGGAGACTGGGGTGCAGAGATCCATCTGCAACCCATGGAGAAGACCTACGCCAGAGCAGCTGGATGCCTGAAGGAGGCCATGACCCCATGAGAGGCCCATGATGGAACAGAGTCCTGGCAGAGACCTGCTGACCCATGAGAGAGAAGTCTACGCTGGAGCAGGATTCCTGGTAGGACCTGTGGCCCTGTGGGGAACCCACACTGGAGCAGCACGTGCCTAAAGGACTGCACCCCATGGAAAAGTGACCCACATTGCAGCAGTCTGCAAAGAACTGCCTTTTTCCTCATCCTCAGTGACAATGTTCCCTCCCACATCCAATAAAGGTCAGAGATTTTCCTTGGGCCTCCTTTTGTTGTTAATGCATTTATAAAACCACTTTTTATTATTTTTCACAGCAGTGGCCAGTTTGAGTTCTATTTGAGCTTTTGCCATTCTGATTCCTTCTTGACCTAATGACATGCTTGTACTCTTCCTGAGTTACATGCCCCTTTTTCCCATGGTCATAAACCCTCTTTTCCCCTGAGTTCTAGCAAAAGCTCCCTCTTCAGTTTGGCTGGTCTCCTTCCCCTCCAGCTCATCTTTCAGCACATTGGGATAGCCTGCACTTTTAAGATTTCCTTCCGAAAGTATGACCAGACTTCACAGACTCTTTTGTTACTAAGGACTGTTTCCTAAGAGACTTTTTGAACCAGTCTCCTAAACAGGTAAAAATTCACCCCTCTGGAAGTCTAAGGCAGACTTATTGATCTCCTCCTTTACTTCACCAAGAGTCAAAAGCTTTATCATTTTGTGGTTGCAATGTCTAAGTCAGCCTCTGACCACTATATCTCCCACCAGCCCTTCTCTGCCTGTAAACAGCAGGCCTACCAGGGCACTGCTCCTAGTAGGCTTGCTTACCAGCTGTGTCAGCAAGTTACTTTTCCACACACTGCAGGATCCTCCTAGAATGCATCCTCTCCACTGTGTTGAGTTTCCAGCAGGCATCTGGCAAGTTAGTTTCCCACAACAACAAGGGCAAATATGAAACATTAGCCAGCTGCCTAGAGAATATTCTGTCTCTTCATCCCATAATTAGTAGGAATCCCAGTTCTGTCCCTGGAGAGAGAAAAGGTAGGAAATATGACCCTATAAGCCTTGAAACCCAAGCTGATATGAAAAAGGTCCAACTTATCACTCCCTTTGAGCTCTTGTGACACTAGGAGGATAAGCTCACAGTGCTTAGGATCAGCAAAGTGACCTTTCGTATGTCCCAGAAAATAAAGCTCAAACAGGAATTACACCGTCTCCCTTGCAGAGCACCAAATTAGTCACCACAATAATGAGAAACCACAAGTATAACGCATAAGGCAAGTGCCACTAATTCATAAATAAAGTTAAAAGACTAAATCGAACAAAAATTAATGAGCGTAAGGATGCCTAGTCTAGATAGAGCACGGGTTATCTGGCTGAACCTGAGGTTTCCTTCCCAGCCTGCAAACCTGTTTTGCTTCTCCTTCATATCTTTTAGTGCCATTTACCTTTTCAGACTGCAAACTTCTGCAGATAGGGATGCACAGCTCAAATTACCATGGCTTTTAGAACTAACCACAATTAGTAAAAGTCTCTGTGCCATGGACAGACCCAGAGTACACAGTGAGCCAGCTCTCGGCTGAAACACAAGCAGGATGTGGAGGGATGTATATGTGTGTGTGGAAGGGATGTATGTGTTTTCAACTCTGTAGCTCATCAACTCTGCTTTCATTAGCACATTGCTCCAGTACAGTGAATATGCCTGGAGAGCTGAAGGATCTGAGCAAAAACAAACTGCAAATAAACCAAACCCTGTTCTCATCTCCGGAGCTGCCATGCCTTGAAGCGTTTGCACTGAGAAGAGAGAGCTGCTGCCTCTTAGATATGTCCAAAACCTATAAAAGGGTTTAGCAAGGTACAGTCTTTACAATGTGGAATCAGTTAAAACGCTGAGAGGCTCTGAGCGTCAGCTTGCGCTTCTGACATGCTCTTTTACTTACAAGAAAAAACAAAACAAAAACCACAATGGACTGTCTTCATCTCTCTCAGCCAGTATAAACAGATGATCACCAGGCTCTTCTAAAAAGTATTTCAAGAACTACAGCAACTCATCAAAGAGCATCATTCTGCAAAATTTACAAGCAGGCTCCCAAGAGCTAATCCTGCCCTCCCTAACAACTCTCTTGAACTGCAGGCAGACACCAAAATTGCTGCCAAAGCTATAAAGCTACAGAAAAATGTGTAAAATGCACTGATTATACTTCCTTTAGGCTTGGTCTCTCGATCGGCAATAGTGCTATGTTGCTTCCTGTAGCATGCCTTGGGAATTTGAAGGGAATTAAATAAATATCCACTAATAAAGCAGTGTAATTCAAAGCTGCTCAATCCAGTAGATTTGGCAGCATCTTACTGGAAGTCCAGCACCCACTGCTGAAGTCCAAGACCTGCTAAAGGTCCTTTCAAATGATGTCCTGCAGCTTGTTGCATAAGTGGAGCATCTGAGGGCTTTGCACTTTGAAGACAGAGACTCAGCTCTTCCCTTGGATGTAAACCAACAATTGCATTTCAAGAGCGAAATATTCTTTAAAGCTTTTTTTTTTTTCTGTTCTAAGAAAACATTGTGTCTTTAGATCCTGTTCTGTCCAACACCATACTAACTCATGTTGAATTATATCCACTTCGCACTGAAATCAGCTCTAGCTCTGAATAACAAAACACCCTTGAAAACTATATAAATATATAAATAAATTAGTGCTTTCAGTTCCTCCCTCTGAAATACCACTTTTTTCTACCACGTGACTCGCTAAGGAGTCACACAACAATTTATGACATAACTGTAGTTGCTAGAAAACTAAGAATTAACTGCTACTAATAACATTAATGTGTTTCTTTCAAACGGTATAAAACTTCATCACATGTCATCACTCCAAAAAAATTCATCAAATTCCCAAGTCAACTACATTTGCAAGCCATAAAAAATACCTAGAACACAATACATTTGAAAATGCTCATGCTTACATTAGGATCTTAATGGGCTATATTTCTACACATTCCAACTTTGCTCTAAAGAAGATTTTTAAGCAATCAAAGAGGCAAAACCTGAGTCAAGCCTAAACTCTCGGCAGCATGATGGAGGAGCAGTGAAGGAGATTTATTCTGGCATATATGCAAACCCACACTATCATTTGGGTTTGATTTTGCAGAAGGAAAACAAACTATGGAAAATAAATGCTCTTAGGGGAAACAAAATATTTTTCAAAAGGACTCAGGACGGCGCAAGCGTATTCCCATTGGCTGTGTCAACTGCAGGGCTAGCTGGCCATGCTTTGGTTTTATGGGGGTTTTCTTGCCAAACTTTCCTGTCCAGAAAACACTAGAAGAAACTTGGACATTTCTAGAGAAAGCACTGTTTGACATGAAGTGTCATTTCACAGCAAACCCAAAATTTCTGTGACTAGCAGCTGTGTGCTCTTGCAAGTGTACAGGGGCTCCTTCAGCTCTCAGCCCACGCAGCACCTGTAGTCTTCCTCACTCTCTGGCTACAAGGGACAAATTCAGGTTGATCTCACTGAGCCCCAACTATCTGGCTTACAATAAAAAAGACAGTCCACATCTTGTTGCTATAGCTTCTCTGCCAATCGTAGCTATAAAACATATATCTTCATAAATCTCTATGTCTATAAAAATCTATCTGTGTATTTTTGTTGTCTGAGGTGTGGGACAAAGATGCACTTAAATTATGCTTAAATTACTGTCTTTGTTTTTTTAATGAAGACAAACTGAAATCATTTTACCCCCTTAAACAAAGGAAGCAATGATTTACAATGCTGCACCTAAAGGAAAAACACAACTAAAGACACAGAAGGCAGCAGAGACTCATTTATTCCAGCATGCTTGTAGCCATAACATAAGATGCCCAGCTCTGCACATAATCCAAGATGTGTAAGAGTCTGTTTTGGGGGGTTTTGCACACAAAGACACACACCCGGGTTATCCTTTGTTACGCAAATGGCAACTTAAACATTCAAGCTGCATTGCTGCTCTAAGGGAGGGGAGGATTGATGGACAAGGCACAGAACTCCCTTGCGTTTGGTAGTGGCATTGACTGAATAGCAATAACAAGCATCATTCCTAATGGCAACAGGGGGACAAGATCAAACTTGAAAATGATGCAGCCAAAACTCCCCTATGCCCGTCTGTGTACACCTATTACAGACAGTAATGCAAAGATCAGTCGGCAAGATCTCCTGGAAAATAGGGTTCTTCAAAGCTACATGTTTGCTAGCACAATATTACAATAAAAGGGTTTTAGTCTTCTGGTTCAGTCTGCCATAGGGATCTGGAGCCGAGCCAGCAACGAAAGAAAGATTCTGTAATTATACTGTGGTTTGGACAATTGTAAGCCATTGTGGTTAAGAAATATGACGTTTGGGAGGATTTATTTTGATGATTTATGCCATGTGTGTTTACTCTATGAACATTTTAAGGTTTTAGCCTGAACTAATAAGCTGTACATATGCGGGTAGTAAAGAGAAGGAAAAACACTTAAAATATTTCCTTCTGATTGGCTCTACCTTGCACAACTTCATTTGCATGAACAGTATTTTTAGATGGTATAAATTCAGCTGTTCCTCTCCTGACTATTTGGTCCAAAATAGGCAGTGTCCTACTAACCTAGAGTGATGCTTAACACCTTCTCAAAACGATCCTTTCAAACCCAGACTCAAATGTTTAAGGCTTGTTTGCTTCTAGCTTTATGATCATCTGTCTCCGGAGGTAAATTTGGCAGGACTGGCTGCAGACAATTTATTTTAAAATTGTTCCTTTGTAATTTATGTCTGAACATATGTCACTCCAGACACATCTATTCAAATTCCATCAGGGGGTGATGGAGATGGATCTTTTACAGTCCTGACCAAAAAAAAGAAAAAAAAAAAGGGATTTAGCCAGAGTTGTCCAGACTAAGTGTGCTAAATGGGTTTATGCACAGAACAATGATTCCAGGAAGTGTGGGTTTTTTTGTTTTGGGGTTTGGTTTTTTTTTTTTTTTTTGGTAAATGTCAGGTACAGGTGATGGTAGCCAATTTCACCACGGGCGGGCAGGCAGCCTAGAGGCGCACAGAAGGAAACCTGGATATGCCTCTTGGGGAACATCTCTCTTCAGTCATGCCTCCTTCCACAGAGGATCATGGGGTTTTGCATTGGAGCACACCAGTTGGAGTTAGAGATGGAGGCCTCACTGAGCTAAATTCTGCCCTGATATGCATAGCATGAGATTCTCTGGCTTTGGTTAGGAGGCAAAAAATGAAGGAGTGTGTGCAAGGAGGACATGGCAAATATTAATACTCTGAGAAATGTCATGAGGAAAGCTGAGCAAGCTTCACACATACAACCAAGTGTAGAAACATCAAGCAGTTATCCCATCACATGCAGATAGAACACTTCATGGTTTCAGTTTGATTAACCAGACATAAAAATATTGAGATTATTTGTTAAGTTGATTAAGCTACTCCTTTGGGTCAGATGAACACTGCAACAGTTCACAATTATCTGCCTTGCCAAGTAATTCCACCAAACACTTGCTCTTTAAGAAAGAGCTAAATAAAGGGCAGCGTCAGGCATTGGTGGCTCTTCCCATGTCAGCCTGACAATATTGGGAGCTTTTCTTCCACATTTCAGTACAATCTCTCCCACTCCTGGAGGAAAACTTCCTGTGCAATAAAAAATAGCCCAAATCCAAGATAAATCAATAGAACTTGACACTTTAAACCTCCTGCTTTTGAAGGCAGACCCAATACTATTTGGGCAGTGGGTCCTACAGCTTTTGGATGCTGGAGTTGGGTCATCCTTGCCATGTACTAACTAGAACTGCCCTGACTCCAGTCCAGTCAGAAAAGCCCAGAATGAAAAAACCCCAAACAGTTATATCCCAAGAAGATATTTTCTTTATCAGACTATAGCAGTACTTTTCTGAGACAAAAGCATGCATTGGGAGGGAAATGTCCTGCTAGCATCCCTGTCCACTGCCTCTTCTCATGGACTTCATTCTTGCCCCAGAAATGGTTGTTTTACATATGCAACTGTTCCAGGAATTCAGACATGAAGCCAAAAGTAAAGCAAAGCAAATACTGCCTCCCCTCTTGCTACATGAAGCCTTGCCACAACATCCTTCCTGCTAAATCCATTTCCCTGTACCATAAAGCACTAGCCTGCAGCACACTTTGCAGCAGCAACACTGTCATTCTCATGGGCTTTCATTTAAGGTTTTCGGTTGCAAAGCTTCATTTATGGAGATTCAATTCCCAAACTATTATAATGGAATATTGTTCACATGTAGCTTACCTGGCTCTCCAGCTACATCCAAAGAAGTATTGACTGGAAACTCATCACTGTGTTTGTAATTTTTGCTCCATCTCTGCACCCTTCCATTGCATCAACTTGAACAGTCTTTCTAAGGCAGTTTAGGGAAAAAAATGCAAACTTTCTCCTTTACAGAAACCATTCCTGTTGTATTTGTTCAAGAGTAGACTGAAAGACAACATGAGGGGAGAAAGGAGAAAGCTCGTGTGGGCACAAGGGCATTGCACTCTGGCTTTGGATACCTATGGCTTGTAAGAAAAGATCGTAACCTGCTCCTCTCATGTCTCATACACTGCTGTCCCCAACAGCGTGTCACTCCAGAGCTCCTCTTTCACACTTTGTTTTCAAAGCCTTTTCAAGTATTGTGGCATCCATCCTGTGATACCCAGCAGGTGAGGGTGGTACGGGAAGATGCTGCTTGTCCTCTCAGCAGCCCTGAAATGCAGAGACTGCAGGAGAAGATGAAGAGTCAGTCTTGTCATGAGGAAAGAAAAAAACATAGAGGGAAAAGAGGTTACTAGCCTTTTTGAGAAGAAAGAATGAAAATGCAAACACCAACAGCAAAACAAGCAGAAGGCAAATGCCAAATGTTCAGTATTAATTCTTTTATTTGAAGTAGTACACTTTGCACTGAAAGACCATGTGGGAATTTCCTGACTCAAGTAGGGACTGCTAGTATTTTTCTACCTGCCATCTCTTGGCGTCCCCAATATCCACCATCCATTCCATATGGAAGGTCTTCTGCATGTTGGTTTATTTTCAGATGCACTAGAGAGCAGCTAGAAACTTCTGATGCTTTGACACTTAGCCCCAATACCATTCACAACCTTTTTTTTAAAGTTGTGCAAGTAGCAAAAATACAAGGTTCATTAATCTGCACAGAAATTCTCTCATTATCCAGACAAATTTAAAAATAAATAGTTGCAACTAAATGTGTTGCTACATTATTTATGTAGATGCATTCAATTTGCAGAAAGCAGCTATAAAAATGCTCCCCTTCAATACAAGGGAAATTTACTGCACTTTTATTGTATATTTTCTTCTCCCTGCTCAAATGTATGTTGCTCCCTGCCTTTCCCCTCTGCCCCGTGTTACTTACCACATCATCTTCCAGCCACTGTTTCTCCTACTTTTGTCTTGAAAGAATGAGTGATGTAATTCAAATCTAAATGTTTTCTGATTATTTGTGAACAAGGCTGTTGAATGATTACTAGACAGATAATTCCAGTATTTCTCTTGCAATTGAGGACCGCTCCCGTATCTGCATTTGGCTATTACAGCTGTTGGGTAAATGATATCCACCAAGGCTGCCCAAGGCTTCAGAGTGTGTATTAATTCTGCTAGAAACTCCAGACACACTAAAGAATTCCTAATTTAACAACAGACTGTGAAATTATTTTTTCCTTCTTTATTAATTGGTGCGCTATTTGAAAGTGACTTCACTGGCCTGACTGTCTTTTGGTGTGAAGAACAGGGGTATATTTCATCTTACCAGGAAATAAGTGAAAGTTTTCTCCCCGGTATTCCCTATATTCATAAGCAAATATAAATATGTGAAACAACTGCTAATAAAAACAGGTTAACTTGATGCAGGTGTTCCTCTGTCAATTTAGCCAGGTGATATTAGCAAAATCTGACAGAGAAGCACAGAGATGTATTTCACTTGTGCCTTGACATTTTGATTCTGTTTGTTAAGGTGTATGTGCAGGGATCTGGCTTTTTCTCCAAGACCTCTATAGCTGTCAGTCTGCGCAAACAGGATTTGACAAGACGTCCATTTAACAGGATGGGAGGGCAAAGGAAAAAGAAGAGAGAGAGAGCTGGAAAGACCAGGTATCTGGGTAAAGCTGCACTGCACTGCAAAAATGAATGCTTTTCACATACCAAACAACTTGGAAAAAAAAAAAAAAGAACAGCTTGATATGCAGGATCTGAGGCAGTTTGCATCCTTTAATCAATAGCTCCTTCAAGAAAGGTGGCCAAGAATAACATAAAAAGAAGTTAGAGGAGAAAGAAGACGAAAGGCCAGAGCTGGAGAAGGCATAATGATCATTGTACACTCACCCACAGGAAGATTTTTGGCTGGTCTTAATTCTTTTTTCAAAAGAGAGAGAGAGAAAAAGGAAGCTTTCATTTGCTCCTGATGAATTAGATTTAAGAAGAAATCTAAATAGGAAGTTTTGCTTTCCAAGGCTGCCTTTTTCTAGCCTGAGGAAAGAAGCAAAAGGTAAGGAAGCTATCTCGTCCAGGGATAATGTAGGCTCTGCTTATGGAGCCCTGCATTTAGAAGCTTTCAGCTTGTCTCCCTGCAAAGAACTTTGGACCAGAACCAAGTAAATGGTTTACAATGAAATACAGTAAGAAAGAGCTATGAAAATGAAAAAGCCAGAAACTGAATATAGCATTTAAATAAGACTGTAACCAGAGTTTAGAGATTTATGGTAACTGACTGGTGTATAAAGATAAGAAAGGGATTCTGATAGTCTGGGCAATTCCTGCATCTCTGCAAGAACAGTTTAAAAGCAAAACTGAATACATAATTCAAAATTCAGAACAAAAGTATTAATTAGTGGGATTTAAACCAGATCTTACCTTTCGGCACATGCCAATGTCACTACAGAGCCTCTACACAGCATCAGCCACACCAGTCCTCCCTACAGTCTGCATGACCAGGCAAGGGCTTGTGTTTTCTTCCTCTGGGATGCGTGACATCTGCTCATGCCCCATTTACACCAGCCTGCAGAGAGGCATCTTCTCCTCACCCTCTCTTTTCAAAGGCTATGCAGCCAAACACATAGTTTTCATAGTCTGAAACATATCAGAGATCACAGCATCCTGCGCACAGCCACTCCCACGTACCACCACTTATGCACAGCAACCAACCTATAGCTCAGTCTGGGAGTGGTACCAAACCACAACACTGAGACCTGAACCAGACACTTCAACCTGGTCCCTGCAAATGACCTGCCATCCCCCAAAAAAGGAAAGGCTGGGAAAAAGTCTGTGTCAAAAAGAACCCATGACAGACATCCCCAATCAGTAGTGTACCTTCACAGCATTCCTGTATATCACCCCTGGCTTAAAGTGATGAAAGGAGACCTCAGCTGAACAGAGCCAGTTGTGTGCTCCTTACCTTGCTGCTCCACCGAGGTAGAAAATATGTATTACTGAGGCTGTAAAGTGCTTACAATTATGGCTCCAAACCCAGTAATCTCCACTGATGTAGGTAAATTGCTGACCTCTCTATCACTGTTATTTACGATGCAAAAAAAACCTTGGGGTTTCTCTGCAGCTTAATAAAACCTGTGGGGAATTGGTGCAAGGCTTTCATTCCTTATAGCCAGCCTTTAATGTTGAAGTGTAGATCTCCTGGAGGGAAACTGAATAGTTTAGAATAATTAGTCATTTACATATAGAGTTGTCAACAAAGATACAGGGTATTAAGTTACCAAGATGAAGGGTTCCACCTTCTCAGTTGCTACTTTTGATTTTATTTCATTTAAAAATTCTGTATTTTAATTCTGCTCACATTCTGCTATTGCTAGTAAAGTGGCCTGAAGCAGACAGCAAGAGAAGAGCACTAAATCGAAGGCTTAAATCACTTCTTCCTCAGTTCCCCCTGGCAGATTTAAAGAGCAACCTGGCAGTAACGCTTTCAAATAATATACTGTTGGACCTGACACAGCAGAGAAACTCTGTTTCAAATCACACAATGGTCCAGATGACCATGCAATTACAATTAACCTTCTGCCCGCTGTGCCTAATGACAAATGATCATGGGAATGATAGACTCAGGAAAGGACCTGGGTATAAAAAAAAAATGATTTCTGATTCTTACTTATTTAAAAAGTCATTTCAGTTAGGAAAAAGCCAAGGGACACTAATTTTAGTTTTGCATCCAAAAAAAATTAATAACCCTTGATAATACACATGCAGGCATAAGCCCAGGCTGTCAGCCTTCTAGCAGCAAGAGGGATGCCTGGAATTCTCCTTCCACCACAGTGCTGTAATCGGAAAAGCACTAATATCCTGCAGCACTATAAATCTCAGCCCAGACCAGAGAGCATGAGTTTTGTCCATGCTGGATAAAAAAAGGTAATATAACCTCAAAATAGCATACAATATTTTTTGGCACACTTACTGGGCCCATGGGGTTCGCATTACAAGGTCAGTAAGCGGGGAGTTATCCTATGTTGTCCTGCCAGGTTTGGTGCTTTTTCTGCTTTATGCCCCTCAGCTCCTACTTACCTCGTAACCTCTCTTTACCAAGGGGCATTGTCCTCTCTCTGCTTTTCACACAGCATCAGAAGTAAGCAGAGCTATTTTCCAGCCTGCTCCCTTGGACAGAACACGGAAGCACAAAGATCATATCATCCCAGGAACAGCTGAGGGCATCTGTTACCTTTCCTGTACCTGCCTCTAACGGGGTAAGAGTTTATTTGCCCCAATCAAACTCCTAGTCAGAAGTTATTGTCCCTCCAGATCTGCCAGCAGAGCACTTAGAGTGATCCCTCCCTCACTTGCTTCAGTGACCCAAGCTTGTTCGTCTAAATAATTTGTTAGGGTTTTGAGAATTCACTCATTCTAATTAGTGTCCAGATGTGATGGGGCAGTTGCCTTCAGCTGAGGAGCAGCGGAGCACACGTGTGCATGTATATATATTTTTATAATTATTTGTATATATAATATGTATTTCTATATTATGTGTTTATTCAAATTCTATGCCCTGTTCTTCTTAAATCTGGCACTTTCTGCACCTCTCAGGAATGGCCACCCACATGCCACCACTTGCACCTAGAAGTAACAAATCACTTGCAGGCATTGATGAGACCTCTTCCGATGCAAAAGCAAATCTTTATGTCCTACTTGCTCCAGAGTCAAAGGATGCAGCACCACCAGACATACATGGGCCATACCCCCAGCCAAGGTAAATGGGCAGCGAGCAGCACTGCTTTTGGGCAGGTCCCTCCTGCAGAGCATGTTCTGACAAGTATTTATGAAGTTCTATGCCGAGCTGTTTTATAGTAGCTAATCAGAGGCATAACACAATTAGGAGATAAGCCCTGTAATGCGGAACATTCTGTAGAAAGGTTTCTACATATATTTATAGCACCTGCTTCAGCATTCCTTTAGCCAGAGTCTTTTCATGTAAAAACATAAATATACTGCATTCTGGCAATTTATTCTGATAGTTGATTAGGGAAACACTGCTTCATGAATTCTAAGCCATGACATTTCCACTAATCTTTCCATTTCAACAGCAGGGAAAGAAATGGCTTTCATATCTCCGTGCTTATCATTTTCAAGCTGAGTATATTATCTGCTCGTCTCTGGATTTACCTGATAACTCTTAAAAAAACCAAAACAGACTACCACAGTCTATGAAACTTATGTGTGGCTTATGGAAAGCTGTATGCCATTTCTAAGATGAACAAATGTAGAAACTAGCTCTCATCTTTTCTAAAGTATGTCAAATAAATAAAAATCCAGATTGCTATCTGTTATTTCCCTTCAATGAGATTACTGCTTAAAAGGTTACAAGTGATGACGTTTTTGCTTTTGCAGAAGGCTATGCATTAAACTTCTCATATCACCTTGCAGGGATCAAATACGGTCTGTTGTTGTCAGATTTCTTAAGCCTCCTCTTCTGCAATGCCCCACAGTGTAATTACTACCACCTCCCTACACACCTGGCCCTGAGACACCTTACCTTGCAACCCTTGCAGCATCTCTTCTTCTAATCCCCAAGCCCACAGACATTTTAACACCTAAAATGAATAGTCATGAGTTCCTCAGCTGAAGTTTCCAAGTTACAGATTTAATTTTGTGTTGACTTTGGGTTTCTCATGGCTCAGGTCCCTAAGCAGTGTGAGCTGTTATTGTGTGCCATGATGTCTTGTCACCTTACAGTCTTACTTGTGACTGCTCTCCAACGACTGAGCATCAAATGGACATAACCTGGGACACAACCTATTAAGGCAGTATAGTGGGGTGAGAAGCACCTTGCTACAGTGCTGGTTATGCACCAAAATCCTGGTTACCATCACAGAATGGACAATAAATATCTCTTAAACCCTCCATAGATGACAGACAGATTTTCGGGCTGCTTTCACTGCCTTTCTTCAAAGAGCTTGTATTTTTGTTTGCTAAAGGTCTCTCCTGATCACTAGCTGAGCCATTCAGTCACAACAGGATCTTCTAAACAGTCCCATAATACTGATGCACATTTCATAAGTGCACAGTCAAGTGTCATGGTTTGATGGAGGAAAGACACCCTTGTTTACAGGTGCAGGGTTAGCAAAGGTACTGATCTTGCCAGGTTTTAGTGCCAAAACGGACAGCTGCAAGTGAGAACAAACTAAATCACCCCCAAATCATATCCACAAGTGCCATATCTAAATGCATCTTGAACATCTCCAGAAACAGTGACTCCAACACCTCCCTGGGCAGTTTATTCCACTACCTAACCACTCTTTCAGTGAACCATTTTTTTCTGATATCTAATCTGAAGCTCCCCTGGTGCATCTTAAGGCTGCTTCCTTGTCCTTTCACTTGAGACGTGGCAGAAGAGACTGACCCCCACCTCACTACAACTTCCTTTCATGTAAATGTACTAACATTAAACTTTTGGTTCAGAAAAGTATTTTCAAAGTGAACTGTCATCCTAATTTGCCATCCCTCACCACACAATACTATCTGTGCAAAATGGATTTGGGGTGGGGGGGAATAAATCTCAACCTGAAGAAGTGTCCTGGGAAGGCAATGCTGCTCACAGTGCATGCTCTAGGGTTTTCCAGGCAGCTAAGCCACAGCCAGCACAAAACAGACCCCTTGCAAGATACACAGCATGCTGCTTCACCCTATAAATCCATCCCTAAAATCTCACCCCACCTGCTAATGTAGACAGAGCTTCTAGTATCATTGACTTAAGCAATCCTGCTTTTTATTGTTCCATAATACACACCTATAGGAGCCTTTATGCTATAATATGTACAAACTCAACCTGTCTTTGGAATTTGCTTACCCAATAGCTGTCATGCTCCAACACTTGTCGGTTGTCTCAGATAACCAAATATTACTCTGATGTTCACAGCGTAACTTAGAAATTCCCTACACAAACTATAGGGAATTCTGCCAGTTCTGAGATAAATTAACTGCTTATCAAAGGCAAAACTGACAAGGGTTGTTGAGGGGTTTTTTGCATGAATCCACGGTTTATTACTTCCCAGCCCTGTAACGCTACTTAGCTTTTTCATGATCTACGCATGAAGACTTAGATATATCATTTCAGCTTAATAACAACACAATTATAACCACTTAATGTGTTTAAAGGGACAGTCCCAGCTTGATTTCTGGTAGGAGCATGCTTGCTAGCAAGGCAGAAGACATCAGCCTGTGCTCAAACCTTCTTTTAACTGCTCAGCCAGAAAATTCCCTGGCCACCAGCACAAAGATGAGAGCATAGTCCCCAATTCCAGCTCCTCAGGGCAAAATCCACATGGCTCCTTTCAGCGTTTGACTGCCGCTTCTCCCTTTCCCACACTCAGATCAATACCACCACAGCTCCTTTGCCTAAGGTTATGCTAAGCTCTAGCAGTGCATCCTTCTTTTTCCTCATGTAATAAGCCTCCTGTATCACATTTTGGTGGTTATCTTCTAAACGCCCCCCAAACTGAGCCTAGCAGCAATTGAGTGCCAAGCCAGAGTTTTCTCAGTACTTAAAATACCAAAGCATTTTGGCTTCCCATGCCCCTGGAAAAGCAACTCGCTCCTGAGCCTCATGGGCACAAGGATGCAGAGTCCTTTTGGCCTGATGGAGAAGGCTACCAGAAGGTCACCAAAATCAGCCCTACACATATGGCAGCCCAGGCTTGAGCTCAGCAGCCTGCCTATAGAGAAGCTGGCACCCCACCACTGAATAACCCATCCCACTCTGCCACACGTGGTCCATTATCCTTCCTGGGGTGTGTGGGGGAAGGGTATAATGCTTTCCAACATGGAATGGGTGGGCATATTTCAGTGCCAGAACAGAATTGATGCTGCCCACACAACCTGGGGTTTGGAAATAATGTATTTATAGAAGTACATTAAGACCAATTTAGAAAGGGTTGATTAGATAAAGTAATGCTCATTCAGGCAAGCCTAAACAATTTTCTTATTTCATTGAATCAGCAATAATGTACTCCTACAAATGCAATAAATATATATCCAATCACCTCCTCCTTCAGTGACTTCTCCCCTTGTTCCCTTCGGTTGGCAGCATTTGGTTTGGGTTGTTTTCAGCAAGGAAAAAAAAAAGCCCCAGTAACTCATTTATGAAACCTTCTCTTCCTGGTAATTTTATTTTATCTCTGTAGCATAAGGCAATCTAGCAGAAGCAAACATTGTTTACTTGTTAATATCAAGCCAGAACTCTTAAAGAGAGTCGATGAGACCACAGAGGAAAACTACTGCTTTCTTTGTTATTCTGCTGGAAGACCTGCGGTAATAAGTCAGACATTGGTAGAGCCTTTTGGGGAAAATCTTTTCATCCATATGCATGGGAAATTGTGCTGGCCTGCATGCACTGGAAGATTCTGTGCTGCCGCTCCAGCTAGATCTTCTCACACCACAAGAACACCTGCTCTAAAAAAAATTCACTACAATTTGTAATTCAGAAAACAAAGTATTTTTAAAATCCTGACTGACTGTGTTACTTCATCATCTGATTATCGCAAGATACATCTACAAGAGGCGTGTAGTGTTAACTGCAGAACAGGTTTCTGTGCCTGCAGTCCCCAGCAATGCTCGAGTCCCTGCACCCTCTAGTCCCCGGGTGAGTCCCAGAAGCAGGATCCAATCCATTTGCACTCAGATTAACTGAGAAAATGATGGGCTGCAGGCAAATGACTGTCCTAGCCAGGCACATGCATAGAAAATCCTTTTGTTTTTGTTGTGCAGTGACAACATCGGTTATTAGAACACCAGCTGTTTACCTGTGGGTTTCATGGCAGTAAGAGTGCCTTCAGCTCAACACCATACCGTGCTGGTGTTTGGATCTCAGACTCCCACCTGACCTCTCCCATCACTTTGTACCCTCGCCATTACTCACCTCTAGCTTTATGAGCAATTAATATCTCTTAAGAACAACCTGAGGGGAAGAATTGTATTTGTCACCTCCTTAACATGTAAGCATTTGCTGTTGATGTATGAAGGCATGTATATGTTCCTGATACAATTTCAGGAAATATAGACATGAGGAAATTTCTGCTGCTGGGTAGAAATTTTGCAGCTGTATCTGTGCCCAAGCTAAATTCCAAGCATATGCTCTATATAAAGCCTTCATCAACCATCATCACACAGAATTGGTTCAAAAAGTACACCCCGTATGAAGGGAGACATTTTTTATCCCAGGCTGCAAATTCAAATTTAATCAAGCATACTGCTCAAGCAGGTTGGGTTTTTTTGCTTTTGTTTTTGGATTTTTTTGTTTTGTTTTCTTTTTTGTTCCATAACCAAGTTCAGTAAATCTCTCTGAATTGCTTTAGATACAGTGAGGAGATGTTTCTGAGCTGCTACTAGAGCCTGATCCCTCCTAGAGGGAAAATGGTAACATTTGGCCTCCAAAAACAAAACAAGGTTCCAATTCAGCAAATAGTTGGCACCCTTTGCAGACATTCATTTACAAGATGTTAGGTAAAAACTCTCTAAGCCAGAAGTGGGTTTTCAGAAGTCCTGCATGGCCAACCATAAAAGCCCAATCTTTAATAATTTGGCAACCAACATCCAAATCACTCCCAGTACTACTGACTGTTTAGAGAAGTCCTACACTTAGGCAAGAAATGGGTGCGGATTTTGGTCTTGCGCTGTAAGTGAAAGTGCCTAGACACTCTGAGGCACTTAGTAAATCCCCTCAGAAAACCATGAGTAATCGATGGCTCACCATTAGCTTCAATGGGATAGAGGTTTTCCTTCACATCTTTCAGTTATATGCCGGGATGCAGCTTTAGAAACCTAAGTTTAGGTTGCTTCTCTTAGAAATCTAACTATAAAAATACAAAACAACCAGCAAGGATTTAGTTAGGAAAACAAAATTAGTTGGACTAGCATAGCTGCAAAGTAATGCTGACAGCTGAGAGGATATTTCTAAGGAGTCAGCACAAAAGCCTGGATGATTTGCTGGTTTAGGGCTTGCACTATAATTTTTTTCGACTCAGGATTAATTTGGCCCAAAATTGAATTGAAAACAAATTAATATTTACATTCTTTGCACTACAGACAACACTCAAAGTAAGGACTGTATTCATCCAGATCATCTTGAGTGTGGTACGGATGTAGTTCACAGACTCCATTTGCCATATCTCAGCAACTGGGGACCTGGGAAAGAATCTGTTCTTCAACTTGTCCAGCAATGAAAGCAGGGAGGCAAACAAAATGCTACTGATAAGAGAAATTCAGTCAGGAAAAGTTTAGCTGATCCTCCAACTCCAGCACCAAGACAAGTCCCCTTTGGAAAGGTCTGGATGTATTTTCTTCACATAGTTGTGTCATTTTTCTGGACCCTCTCTGGTAAGTTTTTCTCCACTACGCGCACTTTACATTCTTAGGGGAATACCTTTTCCTCAATGTTTTCCCTCGGAGCACCACTCCAGCCTGAGCAATGCTACCCAGTATCCTTGCCCTTCATGTGACCAGAGCAAAAGTCAGCTATGGCACTGTCTCACAGGCAAGTAACCACTGCAAAGAGCAAGAAATCCATAGTGAAAGAAAATGAAAGGGATGATGAAAAGGTGTGGGGTATTTTCTGGAGGGGCCAAAAGGAACTTTGCACACAGAAAACTGGGGAAAAAAATTAAGCAGATTAAAAGGAAATGTAGGGCCAGAAACTTGCTAGCCCTACATAACACAGCAATGGTCCTTTCTGGAAGTCTACTGACCTTGCCAGACAAATTAAGATATTTCTGCTTACTACCTAGCTTTTTTCATGCTTTTTTAGGATTTTATGACAATAATAACCCCACAATACCTAGCAGCACTTGCTCTCAGATGCATGCACAGATTAAGTCTAATATAATGCACTTCCCATTACTGAGCAAAGGTGTGAGTGCACCTGCTCTGCATTGCTTCAGGCAGACAATTGCCCTGTCGTAACCCCTTCTGCAGCCAACATGGCAAGCAATTTATCACCATCATCTAACTTCATTCACTTCCCTGCTGAGTGACAGGCATCAAAAGTCTCATTATTGGCCTGCTACTAGGTGGCAAGGCAATCACATCACCCAGCAAGGTCTTAAAAATGACAGCAACTTCCTAAATCCCATTACCTGAAGGCCCTCCCTCCCCCAAGATGAAGATTTGAGTGTGTTTGTGCCACAGATGTCAAATGCATTTCTGACCCTTTTTAATCTTTCAACTTTGCTTCTAGGTGAATGAAGCAGGGGAGACCTGCATGGATTTGCCTCGTGGAGTTTAAAATGATCAACAGTTGAATTTGGACATGTTTTCAAGGAAAATCCACTTACCTGACTAATAGGTAAGCCTTCTGGACAGGGACAAATCATGCAGCAATTTATCCTCGGCAACTCCAGCACACTGGTAGGAGTGTATTTTTCTACAATTCAAGAAGGCTATTTTCAAGTATTCAGACCCATCACTGGAAGCAAAGCCAAAACCATTCCAAAACTGCCTATTGTGTTAATTTCTGAGGAGTGAAATGAAAAGGGCCACTTGTGGCAATGGAAGTCACAAAATCTGAAATAGGATTAATAATGGCAATCAGCAGTCCATAACTCAGTGGCTTAAAACGTTTGGCAAAGCTACCAGGCCTGATAAGGCCATGGCTGCTGTGAACAAGAAGTTAGTTTGGGTTCATTGTATGGTTCTGCTACAATCATGTCAGGTCTGAAACATCACTTGCAGATTCCTTTTGATTTCTCCATGATAGGACCTTGAAGGGCTGTGTTTATCAACAGCTGCACACCAGCAAGAGATGAGAGAAGAGACAACAAAACAAAGCCAACAACAATGCAAGATCTCAGTTTTTGGTCAGCTCTAATGAGTGCAATGCAATGAGAGAGGCTGGCTTAATCCTTTGAGCCTATGTAGTTCAGCTCCTAGTTTGAATAGCAATACACAGGCCATCTCTGGATCATACATGCATTGAACAGGGTCCTAGCGAGTAGGTCAGACCTTCTGGCCATTAGTGTAGGTTGCTTGAAAAGACAACTCTGTCTTTGAGATACACACTTACCTTTCAGGAGCAAGCAGACATGCCTGCACCTCAAGGCAAGCTGCAGTTTGCATGCATCCTGCACATCTCCAAGCATCAGGGCTCAGATTATCATAAACCAGAGTCTCTTTCGATGATGTTTATATGTGGGAAGATGTTTGCTACTGTCTCCATGAAGATGAAACAGCAACTGTTCTCTGCTGTGGGCTGGAAAACCTGCTTCCTTTAGCACCAGAAATGTGCATCCTGGTATCTTTGGGATCTAAAGGAGAGCTGCTTAAGCATTTACATGCAGGGACTATTTAAAAATACTTTAATTTTTTCTCTGCTTATTTTTTTCTTTGAGTTTAGAATATTGGTGTCTGGTGCACTATGGTGACTTCACTAAGCAAAAACAACGCTTTCAGACTTGTGGCCTATAATTTACATTAACTAATACTCATTAATCCAAGGAAGAGGGGAAAAAAAAAGTTCTGTTTTTCTCCAATGTTCATTTTGCATTCAGAATTTTACCCTTTAAAAATCAGAATACCCACAAAAATGCACAAATGTACATACAGGTATACATGCAGATGTTAAAATATATGCAAGAGATACCACTTCTTTCCCATTTAAGATGTTAGCTATAGCCTTCTGTATCTGGTTGTGCTGGAAGATGAGATGGGTTTGTTTCCTACTTTTTGTTCCTGGCTTTGGTATGACAAGAAATTGAGACTGACAATTTTTCATGAGGAACCACATGGGAAAAAGGACCTATTTAGTACAGTAGGGCTTTCCATGTGGGAAAAAATGCAGGAATAAATGGTCTCAAACACATCTGTAAAATTGCTAGACTTTTACTAAACAGTTACTAGAACCCATGAGCTTATTTTGCCAAAAGCAGCAATGGACATTGGGGGAACTCAGACACACTCCAGGTGCTCATCATCTGGATTCCTTTACAGCAAAGTACTGAGATGCATCTATAATTATGGTTGTTATAAAACTTCCTATTGGAAACTATTTTTTCTAAATCATCTTTCCTCTAGGAATTGCTAGGTAATTAATGTGTTTAAATAATTTCCACGTTTTGTCCAAACCCCAGGTATTTTCATTCCATAAAAGGTTATCTTAGTCAAAGTTATGAGAAGAATTTTAAAAGTTTTTATATTAATTCAGAAACATTCATGGAGAACATTTGATAGTCACTGTAATAACAACGTCCACAGCAATAAGCCTCACTGATGATGAACATACTTTATATACCCTCAAAACATTTAGTTGTGTTCTTCCCATACAGCGCCATGGCTGTTTATTTAGGTTAATTTATAGCAGCATCTGGGGCTTTTGGTCAAAATTGCCCTGGGGAACAGAGCAGAAGGGAGAATGGGACAAGGACTGAAACAAAGCCAAATCATAAGAACAGCTTGCAAGGCACAAATTAACCTTTTTCATCACAAACAAGACAGAACCCTCCAATTGACTCTGC
Organism: Dendrocincla tyrannina; assembly: GCA_035047865.1. NCBI lineage: Eukaryota > Metazoa > Chordata > Aves > Passeriformes > Dendrocolaptidae > Dendrocincla > Dendrocincla tyrannina. The sequence continues at coordinate 28,228,329 of JAWWMP010000132.1, read as the reverse complement.
TACAACTGGACATCAAACTGCAGCAGACACCAGGGCATATTCTTTATTTTTATGCAAGCTTACTAATGTATACCAATGAAGTTCACTGCTTTTGCTAACCCAGATGATCTAAATTGAAACAGGTAGATTTTTCTTCCTTAGTCCATGGAAGTTTCCTGCCAGCTGGGCTTGTAGAAATGGCCAAGAGAACACAATGTACCCCAGTAAAGGAATCCACAGGGTCTTGACATCAGGACTGAAATCCTTTTATTCTACCAATAGTACTAAATCTACACCACCACTGCAGAGCACTGCTTCACAATACCTGTTAATCGACCAGGTATCCATATTTAAATCTTCATCTCCTTGCCTAGTTATGAAACATTATGCAAATATCCTATGTTGGGGTATTTTTGTGGGTTTTGTCTTTTGTTTCGTGGGCTGTTGTGTTTTGGATTTTTTTAAAGTATTCAAGTTCATCTTTTGCCAATTAGGTTTTCTTTTTTTTCTCCCTTTTTTTTCTTTTCTTAAATCAAACTGTATTTCAAGTACAGATCATCTCTACAGGAGTCAGTTCTTATTATCAGTGGACTTCTTAATTAATGTTCACCCTGTCTTTTTCCGTTGCTACATTGAATTTGAATGCATATGGCTTAATAGACACACCAGATGCTGCTTCCCTAGGTTGTTTAGGAGCTAATGCTTCATCATTTGAAGGTTTCTTAGAAAAAGAGAAGCTCATTATTTAGTAGATTACCCACCAGGTCAGAAGCAGAGACAACCTGGAGGAACTACTTTGCCTGGCTGTAAAACAAAGTCCAGACTTTAGGAGGGATTGTGCTGCTTCTTCACTGGTAAGCACCCTGGGCACCTTCCTCTTTCCAAAGCCTCTATCAGAAAACAGACAGTGAAATGATGTCTTTCAGAAATGGCATCATTACTCCCAACCCTTCTCCAGTGTAGGTGAGGGCTGAACCCAATACACTCTTGACCTCTGCCATGGCTGGAGCCTCTTCTTGCTCCAGTCATTTACTTCCCATTTCACCCTCCCTTACAGTTTAGAAGGTGGATAGAGATATAAAAACACAGCCTTTAACAGCTGCCTTGCCACCCACAGAGATACCAGCAGTCAGCCAGTAGTGACATCTCAGACTCAGGCACGTGACAGATTGAATCACTGAGTACAGCGATACCCATCCCCAACACTCCTGCCCCCTGACCCAATAAGGTTAAATAGAAATGTAAGCAATTCTTGCTATTACTGATAAACCCAGAAATATCTCCCGCGTGTCACTTTAAATGTACAAGGTCACATCTGTTCATTTAGGAAGTAGACAGGCAAGAGTCCAAATATCTCTGGCTGCAGGAAACATGGGTGATGCAGAAAAGCATAAGAATGAAGGGTTAAAGTTTAAAAATATCTGATAAACCAGAGTTATGTTGGTAAATACATAGTGTGCAATCTAGGCACCAGAAAAAAGCTTGCAGTACATGCTAGTGGATGCGGTTTTAAGTACCCATGCAGAGTATCGTGCATCAGTAGTATCAGAGTATCCGGTTCAGTATCCTTCTTCTGAAGCCAAACCCATTGAAACAACAACAGCCTTTCTTTAGACTGAGCCAGCTCTAAATAACGTTTTTGTTTAAGAAGACAAATGTACATCCACAGTTGTCATAGATTACAACTGCAATACAGTCTGACTGCACATATCAATTCCCTTGCATTGAGTTTAAAAAAAAAAAAAAAAGAAAAAAAAAGGGAAAAAGGAAAGGAAAGGGAAGGTTTGGGAAAGGAAAGGGAAGGTTATGAGAGGGGAGGGGAGGCGAGGTGCAAAAACCCCAAACCGTCCCCACAACCCAACCCCCAAAAATCCCAGCTGGAGCCCAACGCCTTCCCACATCACGGCTGCTGGCAGCAGGATACTGCTGCTCCTAGTATCAGAATCTGCTCAGGCTGCTCCCCAAAGGGAAAACAGCTTTTCTCAGTCTCTCCCAGTCTCTTTACAAAGCCTCAGCATATCTGGAGGAGCTGGTAGGGATGGGCTGCAAAGACACGCTGTGGGACTGCTTTAATTCCCCCATTTCAAGCAGATAATATGGCCCCCAAAACCAGAGGCTTAAACTCTGCACATGTGCAATTTCTCTGCAAAAGTATTCTCCTTTTAGCATGAAGGCAGCAGCAATACATGGTTCATAATTCTTCCAAAATGGAGTAGCTGGTGTTAACAGGGATCTACAGAAAGAACTGAATCAGCATTTCCCTTACTTTTCTTTCATTTCACCAGGAATCTCCTTATGGAGAAAGTCTAAACTTCAGCTTTTTGCTTCCAAAGGAGGTTAAACCAGACCTCCAGTTTATTTGGAGCAGGTGGTGCAGTAAAGATCAGTTAAATGCAGTTAAAATGAGCTTATGGGCAGGATTACATGATTTTGTGCTTATGTTAGACAAGGACTAGCACAAGAACAGTGGAAGTCCTCTCTGCTCTTCAGTCCTCTGATGCTTTCTAAGCTTTCTCCCAAAAACCAAAAGAGAAATACTAACTCATAATCTTTAGGTTAAGCCAGCCAGCTCCGAGCACTTGCTGTCAGGCTGCACAGCCAGAGCAGAAGCCTGTGATGAAGCATTCCTTCACTCCCACCCACTAAGTGAGGGTTTCACCTACCCAAATGCTCCTCGCCTGCATCAGGCAGCCCATGGCACACATGGGTTGTCCTTGAAAGACAAGAGCTTGTTACTCCACATGAGCATGCCAGGCTCCAGTCCCTCTCTGCAGAGAGTTAAATATAAGCTGCTTTAGACTTCTGCTTCTGGAAACATGACATGCTGACAACAACATGAGGCGAGAGAATAAATTTGTGCAAAAATAGCTTATTGCAGCCCATCCAACCACCAACACATTTTGCCTCTCTAATGCCATCAGAAAGGAATCTTCACTTTTAAAAGGGTTAAAATCAGCTATTACAAAAAAGACACACAGGACCTCCAGGCTTAGAATAGCAGAAATACAGAAGGGAAAAAAAATAATGGCCAAGTTTTCACAGAACATACACAGGCCCTGAAGAGTTCTCTAGCTGTGCTTCACACAGGCCAGGACAAACTCTTCAATGTCAGATTATAAATATGCTTTCACACATATAAGGCTTAGCATTCCCACCCCCAACCCAAGAGCAACTGGGGTAATTTCCCAAGCCTTGCTAATGCCAGCTGATTAAGAGCCACAACCTTAACTAACAGTTACCTAAATCTTGATCCCTACAGCCTCATTTATGCACTCAAATGACCTCAGCTGCAAAGATGCTGATACTGGATCAGACAGAAGGAGGAATCATCTCAGGCCTCCCACATTCAAAGGACTGTTGTAATCAGCACTTCTGAGGACCTACCTAACATCGATGGCAATTTCTTACCCAGAGCCTTTTAGAGACAGCCTGTCAACCCACAGCACTGCTGCAGCCTGGCCCAAAGCGTCTTTGCTCAAGATTGGGCACACCCTGAAGCCACAGGAGGCAAGAACATCTCATGCTATAGACAACTCTCCTCCCAGACACGTTTCCCTGAGGGTCATGAGGAGCTCTGCAAAGCCCCTCCAGTCCCAGCAGAGTCTCCTGCTGCTGCAGAGCCCCAGCTGCCCAGCCATCTCTGCTGGAGTGGGTCTGTCACCACACATCTCCCGTGGATGGTCCCTGTGCATTTGCTGCATAAGATGGCAAGTGCCAACTTCGCTGCCAGAGAAGGGAGGTTCACACCATTTTACAAGGGTGATTGGAGCCCTTGCCACATCCAGATCATGGTATGAGTGATTCACTGTGCTGGGATAGGAAGGCTGGCTGATAATTTATAGAAGACATGCAGTGGCCTTTGATTGATTTAATATCTGGCTAGATAGTAGCCAGCCTTTGTTGTACAAACTCATTCAACAGATTATTCTTCCACGTGTCTTACTACCTCTAGTGCTAATCAGTACAGAGATAAGTTCACAAGCACGAATATATACTTCCTTTCAATCTGCTCCCTCCACACTTCCCATCCCAGAGACATATATGCATAGTGTCTAATGTCTTGCTTCAGGGAGGTATTTTCAGAGAATAAAGCTGTGCAAAGGCATAGCTCAAGGGAGGCAAGCATGCACAGGTGCACATGCATGAGAAGTGTGTGTGTCTGAGAAGCAAAAGCAGAACAGCACTTAGAACAAGCAAAAATGCATTATCTTTTAAGTGCAGCCACCTAATTCTCCTTTAAGGTCTGTAAGGCACAAGATCACATTGATAACACCATCCTATCAAGCCACCAACCAACAATATGTGGTGCTGTTGCTATTTTTTTCTTTTTATTCTCAGAGAAAAAAAAAGTCTCTTTAATGAAGCTGTTCAGCCTTATGTTTGAACAGCAAAAGCAGGAGCCGACCTCATCGGTGTTTAAGAGTTACAGGGACTGACAGCGTTTTCTCACTGAGCATCAATTTCAGCTCTTTGAACCAATTGCCACAGATTCCAGGAGCTTGCCCACACTACAATTTTCACACTTAGCAACTGTAAAATTGTTAAAGCGATATCTTTCCACATGGTTGCTCTGTTATTAGTGCTTAGTTTGGCATGCCACCTTAGTTACGGGCTTTAAATGCCACTTTCCGGGGTAACCTTGGCCATGAAATCGGAAAATCAGATCATTTTCTGGTCTGTTTTTTTCTTTTTCTCTGGAAGAGATTAGATTTTGCTACGCCTGACTAACAAATCTCATTTGGGATTCCAGAGGAGGCTGAAGCCCTGACCTCCTTAAGAGGTAGGAAGCAAAGATGTCTCCAGTTATGATAAGAAAGAGCGAGCTAATTTTGACACATCACATAACAGGCAATTAGTAATTAATTTGCACTGAGAGACAAACATGCTTGCAGAGTATGCTCAGAGAGTGCCTCCCTGTCAAGTCAGGGTGCTTAGTTTTATTTCTCTAAAATGATGCTAAAGCGTAAGACGTTTTCTTCTTTCTCTGTGTTATCTATTTCTGTTGTATTTATCTCAGGAAAACAGAACTATGGGAGTTACAGACATTCTTTAAACATTTTAACTAAATGCAATGAAGAAGCAGCCCAACAGTGTTTTCAATAATTATATTTTAACCATGTTTAAGTGATTTGACCTTTCTCTTGTTATAATCTTTTGACAACTCATTATGTTCCAAGCATGTTACCTGTGCGAGATACAGTGTTACTTAAAAGGGATGCCACACTGCATATCAACCATAGTTAACAACAGACAAATGTAAAAAGATTTCATTTCTAGAGTTTAGTCATGATCCTGTTGAAAGTTAACATCACATCAAATACTATTATGGAACATCATTCAAAATGACAGAGCAAAAGCTCAGCTGCTCCATCAAGTAATATACTTTAAACAGCAAAACTTCAAGGTTTGGTCCATAGAGCTATAGTAACTGATGATATGGAGCAACACCCACTGCCATCCTGAGATTTACTGCTGATTAACTAGGAATAAAAAACCATACCAATTCAGCAGAGATTCCCTATACTAAGATTTTAATCGTGGTTATTATTCGTAACATCCCCAAAGAAAAAAAAGAAAGCAATCAATATGCAGTGTCTGAAAACGTTATAAATTAGAAGGACTAAAATACAACACACTCTAGAGAAGTTATAATCTTTGTCAGGAGTTATTTCCCAAATCACATCTTCAACTAAAAAGGCTGTAGTACAATTCAAGTACATCCAACAATCCAGTGTTTCTCAAGAAGCATGGACTCAAAGGGTTTACCTCCCCTCAGGAAAACTTCCCGGAACTCCATGAAAACTTCAGTGCAGGAGCCAGCGGAGGAACCAGGAGCCAGCAGAGGAACCAGTTTGAAAATTTATACATGTGGACTTATTTCAGAGTTATAAGCCCTAAAAATGTTTTTTTCCCAAAATAGCACTTCCAGCTCTTTGAACTGGCTTTTATAGAAAGCTGTTTACAGACAAGTTTGCAGAGCTGGGAAAAAGGAATGGTCTGTCCCAGAGAGAAATTCACAGAGGAAAGGCTTTTCTGAGCAAGAATGAGCTTGCAATGGGAACCATCCCTTCAAACCCAGCTTCAAAAGCCCTGCAAAGCTGACATGCCAATGTCATGACAGGAAAGCCTGTGCTGTGCTTTTGCAACCTTGCTGACAGTTGGATGCTGCTAACTTTTCCACTGTTGCCAATTATCCCCAGGCATTTGAGGCAGGGTAAATGAGGCACACTGACAAGTGACAGTAATGGATTTTTCAGCATGCATTTTTTATATTTAGACAGGGAGTGCCAAGCTAATGAAATGAACTACTAAAGTACAAAAGTGGATTACAGCATGTCAAATAGTCTGTGAAAAGCACCCATCTCAATGTCCTTCAGCCTTTCACTGCCATCGTGTTTTGCACCTACTGCTTGACTTTGACTTCAGTCATCTTAGCAAAGCAGGCGCAGAGGCAGGAGCTTGTTTGAAACCAACCAGTCAGGACAGGCCCACGCACTGCTGATGAGGCAACCACAAGGAGCCCCAAGGAGCAGGGAGCATCAGTTCTGGAGAGAACCTGATTGACCAAACCTGACACACACATTATAGATAGAGAACAAGAAAAGACTTCCTCAGCCATGACCTGGCCAATGATAAATGCCAGAAACCACAAGAGCCCTCAATAACTCCCCAGCATCTTGAACAATGGTTATGAATTCAGTAAATTAGAGTGTTACTTTTAAAAACTGAAATCCTTTAATTTTAATGGCTACTGCTTAAAATGTACACTTGAGGATCAAGGCTTAAGGACCTCCTGTCAAAAGTCTCTGCAAGTGTCACTAAATGCACAGATATGTGAGTAATTTTGTGCTCATGGAACATATTGCAACCCAGAGAGAAGCAGGAATTTGGAGACTGTCTCTTGTTATTTCATATCATCATTGTCCAACTCACAAATTGCATTATGTAATGCTAAACCTGAATAATTTACTTCCTCATCAGACATTCACAGCCTTCCATCAGGCTACACTCTGCTCCAAGCCTCTCCCAATGTTGTTGAAGCTGGGATACAGCTTGGCTTCTCCTTTCAGCTATACCTGTTTGGACCAAATATGAGCTGACAGTTTTATATGCACACCCTGCACAGAACATCCCATATGGAATATTATTGATGAGTGAGGAATGAGACAAGGTAGTCTGTGAACCTTGTCCAGCAATAAACTCACTCTCCCAGATCTGCAGTAGGACAGGGGGCCAAGAGGGCAAATTCCTCAAGCATTTTTTTCTTGAAAAGCAAAAGGTTTATTCATCTGCTATCTCAGCTAAGAATAAGGATTAAGAATTTCCATAGTGAGGATACATGTCAGTAAATTTCAACACTCCCAGATATTTTGCTGCTTAGAGGACAATCATGATTCAGACCCTTTCTCAGGCAGAAGAATCCTTTCCAAGGCTGCTGCTCATCCCACATCTTTTTGATTTGTCTCCCACAACTATCCCCCCCTACCTGCTTCCTATGCGATTGAATATTAATAGCATGAAATTTCCTATTTCGTGTTACAATGTTCTTTATCGGTTGGCAGTCTTGTATTTGGTTGGCAGTCTTGTATTTGATCTTCATCTTTTCTGCTTATCCTATGTTTTTGTTATGAATAAAATAAAAATTAAAAAGAGTAAAGTAATAAAATAAAATGAGATTGTATAATGAATATTTTGGGCATTACACACAGAAGGAAATTAGAAAGAGTTATATAAAGCTGCATTTTTATTCAACAGGATATTAATACACACGTATGTCTTCAAGACCTAAATCAGACCATCTTTTTATCACTTGCAGTGATACAGAGGACCGGTGGGAGAAAGAGCCTGTGGATAGTCTTGTAAAAAAACTGCTCAGAGGTGAGTAATAAATACCTATTTCATAATGACCAAGTTTCCGCCTGTTCTCAGACGTCCTCATCAGACACGGAAATCTTACTCTAGGTATGGTGCAATGTTCTGTCCTATTGCAATGCAGCAAGAGAAGTTTGGGGGGCAACCCTTCCTGATGGAAAAATGCAGTGATTTCATCACCATGGAGTTTGCTTTTTTCCAGCATCAAGAACTTTGCTCTATTTTATTTCTTTATTTATTGACATGATTGGCTAAAAAAATTAGTCTGCCTGGCCAGTTTTGGCAAGTGCCTGAGTTTTCTGTTCTCAGGATCCTTGTTTCAAGAGGGAGGGTCTGATGCATTTTGACTTTTGTCCCTCAGTTTGGTAAAGGTGTCTGTCCTGAGACTGCCTCACTTGAAAGACGGTTCTCACATCTATTTCTGTCATGAGGATGATGAATTGCAAAGGAGAGACTTGCACAAAGCACTTCTACATACAAAATTAACTGGTTTGAGCTCTTCTTTCCCCATTAGATCCAAAAAATGCTCCAATTGAAGGAAAATAGATATAAGTTGAGTTAGGTCCTCTTTGCTCATAGCTCAATGCTAACTTGGAGAACAGAGACAGGAGGAAGACCTTCAGGTCTTCTTCCACAACATGGCCACTCTTCCTCCTGGGATCTGCTATGTACTTTTGCTTGTTCCTGGCATCTCAAGTGACTCCTCACAAGCAGAGCTGTATTCCCTCTCCTCTTACTTTTCTTTCTACAGAAATATTCCAGATATTTTCCTTTAACTTTCCCTACTTCTGTGAGAAATGCCACAACTCAGTCAAGGCTGACATAATCTTGACAGTTATTACTTTTGCAGCAAAGAGGGTAGTTAGTGTTATTAGTCATACTGCTTTCCACCTGAAACATAAATTAATCCAATAGATAATAAAGGATATGTTCCAATATTAAAGATAATAAATTTGTAAAAATTTTGTAATCTATAAGGCTCAGAAAGGTCTAAATTGTTGCAATCCATCACCTGTGAGGTTTTCAGGGCAAAGAGGTGATTCTCCTCTCAGCTGCAACTTAAGAACTTCAGGTTTTGAAAATTAATTACAACAATGCACTATGGACACTGTATCTTTATCTTCAAAGGGACTCTACAAAAAATGAACCAAGTAACTAGTACTTAACCTTTTTATCTGTTGAACTTTTTATTTTCAATGCTAATAAAACTAAAACGATGTGCTGCCTCTCGTGCAGCACTGTATTTTCTTAGCATAATAAACAGTCTGTTTTACAAGCTACATAATTCATGTATATGGTAAACCCAGCAGAGAAAACTTACCATGATTAATAAGTTTAACATTTTTACTTAGGTCACGTAGTCACTTTCCAAAGACATCAATAAAATGTTTTAGAGTTAAATAACAAATCAGTCACTGACAAGATAAATCACTGTAATGGGCAACTACTTTCCAATTACACTTTATTTCTGCAGAAGTAATTTTGGGGAAACAGCATTAATTGCCATTTGGAATTGATAGGGCATTACCACCAAGCAGTAAGAGAGGCATCTCAGTTCAAAATTGTAAATGTCCTGTGTGATGCCAGCATGATACTTAAGTTGAAAATAAATCACAAGCAGCATGAAGATAGCAGGAGTAATAGTTCCCTCACTCCCTGTAACAGATGACCTAAATAAATGAGAAACATGGTCTGTAAAACAGTTTTGTTGGTTGGTTGCTTGGGTTTTTTGTTTTAAGCAAGCTATTCTTCCATCTGGTAATCCAGTAGCTCAGCTGCAGACTCTCTATGGCACTCATTGACTGTGAATATCCAAAGGTATTAGTTACCTGTGATGTGCTTTTCCTGATGTAGACTTTTCCCAAGGACAGGCAAAAATGAAGAAAATACACACAGTGGCTTCCTGTGCAGTTACAAGACAGCCAAAAGGAGCCAAACGTTTCTGGAAAAACCTCTTGTATCAAAATAACCAGATGAGGAAAAAAATTAAGATTGATAAAGCAGATCTTTAAAAGATATTACAACTATCCACAGTTCGAGCAATTCTCACAGTCCTACAATTTCGAGTGACTATTTAGACATTGCAGCAGTACAGGTGAAGGAACTATTTATGGGGCAAACCTAACAATTTCAAACAGATAAGAAATCCCAACATATTATGGAGAGAAACAAAATTAGACAATCCAAATTCCTTCAACTGTGCCTCCAAAGCAGCACTTCCCATTCTCCCGTCAGTTTAAGTCAGAGATATTTAACCAGGTCTGGTACCTTCAGAGTGTGACGCTGCTACACGGACAAAGTGTGGGGAATAGTGGATAGTCTTTTAGGGCTGAAATCCAAATCCCTTTGCAGACGCCTACATCCATTTTTTAATTTGACCTCATCTGTCAGGTTCCAGAATACATCTACACCACAGATTAGAAACATGACTATGGCTCAGGTCAGCATAGATACCTGCTGTGACTTACAAACTGTCAAACTTGAGCATCTCAAGAGGATAACTGCTTGTATTAGGAAAAAAGCATTTGATTTCCAGTCCAGCTCAGGTTTATGCAGTCATAAAATGCACAATTGCAAAGTGTTGCTTTTGTGTCCGTGTATACCTTTACTAAATTCAACCAAGGCAAATTTCTGGACTGCACTAGAATCTGAGAAAGTTTGATTCCTTCCCTCTCCCCTAGTTTTGATTTATAAATACTGTAAAATTCTGGTTTAGGACAGATAAGAAGCAAGTAAATACAGATCAGTGGGGCTTTCTGTAATGCAGTAAGCAGAACTATCAATTCACCAGTTTGGCATTTTTGGGCAGCACTTGAAAGTCCTATTGTAAAACCTCTAAGGGAAACACTTGTCAATTCCATCCTGTTACTACATAGGCAGCCAGCACAGTGGATTTTCCTGCTTGGGCAGCACTGAGGGCATGCTCCAACAAACAATCCAGGCTGTACTTCAGCAGCAAATCACTCATTTACAAAGGAGCATCTGTGATGCATTGTCCCAACAGCTGCCCTTGGGTCTCTCCACATCTTTCCACATTGCCGTGCTGTCACAGCAATTTCACAGGCTGTTCATTTTCAATAAATATTAGCCACCTAGGCTGCCCATGCTGCACCTCAATGTTTGTGTGCTGCTGCATGGGCAGCACATGCATGAGAGCAGGTCAGACCACACCCACAGGGCTTCAGCAAATTCCAGGACTGGTTGATTCACCTACTAATTGTAAACATCATTTTCCAACTGTTCTTCCCTCTTCCTTTTTTGTCATTAATACTTTCATGGATGTAAATGTCCATGATAAGGCAGGAATGAATGCTCCTGGACACTCAGCTGATAGCTAGCATTAAGTAAGGGGACACAGATGGGTATGCAAAAATCAAGTGCCAAATATACTATTATGTGTAATATAGCAGTACTGATATACCCCATATAAGCTGAACTGACAAAAAGGGGGGAAACAAAAAGAAAAAAAAGACTTGCACAAGGTCAGATGCACTGCTTTAAAACAACCCAGCCTCTACTCTTGGTGCAGAGATGGATAAGTTCACAGCACACTGCAATGCTTTCCCTAGATTTACATCAATCCCACACACTTCCTATTTAGTAATCAAAAATCAGGCTGTGCATCTTCCTAAAAGTGCACTTTAAACAACTCATTTGAGCCATAAGCCTCCAGGGCAAGACTGAACTTTCAGAAGGAGACACAATTTTGTCCCCATTGCTGCCTTTTGCAAGGCTCACTTGAAATAAGTCTTCCCAACACTCATTTGGGTGCCTACATAAGTCATCACACAAGTAGAAAAAGCCCTTGTGCTCTCGCAACTTCTACTAACCTCAATACTAAGTCAGGTAAATTGCATAGGAGTTGAAACATGGATGTAGGTGACTCAGAAGAACTATTGTTTAATATTTGGTCCTGATGGTTATGAGTATTTCTTCTGAATACTTCAGCTATTTCTCTGGTTGCTTTTCAGGATGGTGAGAAAAGATCCGATTTTTTTCTTTCTCCAAAACAGAACTTATTTTTATTTTGATAACAAACTGCATTTTAGCATATGGAAACACTGTTCAAGTAGTGACAGAAATACACAATGATCCTCTTCTCTCCTCTCCCCTTTATTCACCTAATCATTCCCCCTTCCCTAACCAACCTGGCAGGGAACAAGGTGGCTTATGTTGCCTTTAGTGAAAAGGGAAAATACCTCCTTTTTTACTAAATTTAATGGACAAGATGAGGTTCTCTGAGTATCCAGCAAAGGATTTACCTGTTCAGATAGGCACAGCATCAAGTACAGCAAGGGGATCCCCACTCCCTGCCAGTCCCAGTCCATGTTTCCAAAGCACATAACTGACTTAGTACTGACATAATAAACCTCTGGGCAGGTATTCAAACAGCTTCCTGCTAAACAGTGAAGTTATCTTCAATGGCCTAACACATGTCCTGAAATAAGCTCTCCATTTCCATAAGCATTACAAAATCCTGAGAAGTTTCTAACATCTGGTTTTAGATTTTGAATTCTTCTTAGCTTCCTTTGGGGGTAAGGAGAGGGAACAACCCAGTACAGGCAATTCCTAGACAGAAAAGAACAGGGTTTTATGGATTGAATTAAAAGAGAGGCAAGATTTGCAGAAGCTGTTAACTACCCCTTTTAGAGGCCAACATAAGGACCTGAAAATAGCTCAAATTTTCTTATTATGGAGATTCTGCTTGCACTAGAGACTGGTCACATGGAAGAGCCCTCCCTTGGGAAACCTGAAGAGCTCTGAAAAGTTTGGGTCAGCTGTGATTTCTCTCAAAAAACAGTACATGAAGTTCAAATACATGAGCAGATATAAGGCTCCAATTCCTTCCCAAAGCACCACAAATTGTCGCACTATACTTTCAGAACAAAGACATAGGATTATTGCATCTAAAAAGCAAAAAAGCCCCTCCACATCCAACCAGGAAGAAACTAATTACAACATGAAAAATAATATAATATCCTCACATGCTTTGGGCACTGCAATAGAAAATAAGCAAATGGAGAGCAGAAGAATACAGAGATATCTTGCTCTTGAATCTTATATATAATTTTCCTAAAACAGGGTATTGAGAAAAGAAAGATTAGTCGAGCACACTAAACATGAAAAAAACGTGTAGAACTAAGGATATTTCAAGGGCTTGTTTTCTGAACACTATTTACAATTGTACTGCTAGCACTAAAGCAATGGAAACAATTTCCACACCAACCTAGAAAAATCATGGGGTTTAGGCATGATGAAAATACTGTTTTCATTACTATTAGCAATATTGATAGAAAGTAGGTGTCCTACCTAAACTAGGTGATAGCTGTAACAGTCTTATAAGGCTGTAGTCATATACACTTAAAACCACTACTGTAGAGAATTCTATCCAGCCATGAGTAGTCAAAATGAAAGGTTTTAACAGGTAAAATGGCATTCTAGCTTTATTCTTAGATAGTGAGTTTCTTATGTTTTATAAAAGCTCTGTTAGAAAACCATCTTAACACCCACTATATCAGCCACTATTTCTCATGCCTAAGTTTTTTCCCTCCAGTCCTTAAATTCCACCACAAATACTTAAGAGTCAAAAAGGTAGCTTTCCACTGGTTTCTGAAAGTGCCACTTGAGACCGTTCCACTTCTTGTCCTAAAAATTCCACCTCAAGATGTACTTCTCCTGTTTGGCTTAAAACCACGGTTCAGCTCCCACACTCTCCCCTTCTCCTCTTTTTGCTCTTTCTTCTACACAGAAACACTCAAATCCCCTGAAAGAGAGCCAAAGCATGTTGCTGGAATTAGTGTTTTATAAGGATGACTGAATCAGACAGCTAAAGCAAGGAAGACTAAACAGATCATGTTTTTTCTTCCCTCATAGTAAGGTAACTTCAGAGCAAATGGCTAAGGTGACTGCTGATGGCCAGTGACACAACCACCATGCACTTCCAACACACCAACTCCCAAATACTTTCACCATAAAAACATCAAGTATCTCCTTGAAAGAAGAGGTTGTGGAAGGTCTAAGATGGCCCTTCCCTTCCAAGGAGGGTCTCTGCCCCAGAACCCCACAGCAAACAAATAAGAAAAAACCCCACAGAAGCACATCATCTCCTTGGATGGCTTCATCACCCAAAACATGGGGCTGACTGCAGACAGAGCAGCCAAAAGCAGAGCCATCAAGATGAAACCCCTTCAACAGCATCAAAGAGCAGGCAAAATTATTACAGCTGTAATTCACAGGTGCACTGAGCTTGGGGGACAGCTCTCAGGGCTTCAGGAAGTCCTCACAGAAACACAGGCCCTGGGACTGTGAAGATGGAAAGATGAAAAACAGAGACCACCATTCCCCACTGTTTGCAGGATCAATTCAGCACGATCGGCAGCTTGTTCTTTGAACAAAATCAGGACAGACAGCACAGCACTGCTCCAAATTAATTTACAGCAATGGAGGAGCAACTAGGAAAGACCGTGGCACAGAAATGGCCAGAAGCATCTGCTGGTTAGCCATTCCCCATAAGCACCACAGTCCCCAGTGCTGCCCATGCCACAAGCATGATTTCTCATCACCTTACGGTCCTCCTGTGCATCACTGAGCACTGCATGCTTCTCATTCTCCTTCATCCTAGGAGGATGCTTCAGCAAAACCTGTTGGGTTCCTTAGAAAGATAATTTACTGCAGAAGACCTCTCTAGATTACATCACAACCAGTCTAAGACAGATTTGGGCTGACTCCAAGACGACTGAGGCATCCAGCACCCTTTGTTGTGAAAGAGAGGAAGAATTTAGGTATTTGAAACACACTTGACTCAGTAAACTGAATTCAGAGATAAAGGTCATCAAAGTCACAAATGTTTTTAACTGGTATTCTTGCTTTAATGAAGTGTTTCTTTATAATTAGAAATTCCCATTTTAAAGTGTTCTTTATGTAGACATTTGATGGGTAATTTTCACTGCCTAAAAGGCTTTTGGAGACGTATGGATTGTTTTGGCAGCAAGTGAGAATGCACCAGTGTCCAAACCTTCTCTCATATTTATTTCATGCTTTCACCTTTGCCAGTTCAGTACCAGATCCAGCCTGCATCAGTTTTTCCAGGTTTTCAAGTAGATTATGAGTCTATTCAAATTTAAGAACATAATTCTCTCAAATATCCACTGGATACCACCACCTTAATACTCATGTTCAGGAAAACATGAGAAGTGCAAGCCACCTTAGGTACATTTTTTCCAGAAAACCTTGTAAACGATGCTCACCAAAGGAAAGACGGATGTGGGACAAGGTTTCAAGCTGATGAAGTGCCTGCAGTTCCCCACCAGCTGCAGAGAACCATCACGCAGGGAGAGGGAGAGGGAGAGACTCTGCTGCAGACATCTTGGACAGTCCGCATCTCCAGGGTATGACATAGGTGACCTTTGAGAACAGGGACTGGAGATCACCTCCCACCAGTATAAAGTCTTAGAGCTGCAATGTTCAATAAGGGAGGAGAGAAAACTCTAATATATTTGCATATCAGAGCTCAAGGAGGAGCTGCAACTACAAAGAAAAACTGCCAGTTAAGTCAGGACTTTCATCTGCTCCAAAGGGCCATGTAAGATTGTTAAAATTCACACATGCTCCTCGCTCCCTAAAATAATGAAATTTAGCACTATTATGCACAGAAAACAGTAAAATACTTCTAAAATAAGGCTAAACCAGTTGAGATATATATGATATATGCCACATATGATACAAATAGGTACACTGACTGCTTGCAGATTAATGCCAACAGTGAACCACATGAAGTGCAACTCAGCACATAAATAATAGTACTACAACTAGGAGGCAGTTTTCAACTTCCCACGAGCAGGTTCTAACCCGGACCGAGTTTGGAGTTTCATGTAGACAGTATTAGTAACTAATAAAATATAAATCAAAAAAGCTAAAAGCTTCCTTCTAGGCACATCAATACACAGGCACTAAGCCTGTGTTCAGCTTAGATGCATATGCCCCCACTTAGATCATTTCAGTTGCTCCCCATTGTTTTCAAAGCTGAACATTTGCCTCTGCACTTTGGTCACGTGATACTGTCAGTAAGATGAAAAGGAAAAAAAAGCATCAGCTCAAGGATTTTCTACAACTTCTAAGTATTCACTTTGCCTACACTGGCCTTGCAATGCCACATTTTCCACCAGCACTTTCCACATTTGCTGTAGTTACTCCTTCACAGCTAGCTGCCTGGCCCTCATGAAAAAATCTGCTATTTTCATGAGGCAGCACTAGCTGACAAAATAATTGACTCCTGGGAGCTGCATAGACACAAAGACCCCTAAAGTACTATTAGCTATGATGTCATCTGTGAGGCACAATTTAATGACTATTTATCGTGTATGAAACACTTTGTTTGGAAACATGCAGCATAATTTTTCATTTTCAGCCTACTGGACAAGATAAGAACTCAGCAAGTGTATTGATCTTAAATAATTTACTACACCATGGATAGTATCTTAATTTATTGAGAAAGAAAAGTGACAGAATGGCAGTGCTGGGGACTAACATTTGTTTTTTTCCAACAGAGAATTCGTATAGTCTAGATAAAGCCAGTACATAATCCCAAAACTCACCTCTATTATTTCCAGTTCTCTCAGAGACTATTACTGATGCAGACAGCGAGACTGATCTTCAGATGGGTACAGTTGTTTGCCTTTCTGATGAAAAAGACATTAGATGCAAAGCACTGAAATGTTAAAGCCAAATGGGTTTCATTATACTAATCTCGCCTCACCTAGTAGCGAATTCAAGTCAGAAAACCTAACACAGTTATTCCTGGAGCTAGCCCCTCAGTTGAAGCACTGAGAATTTGTTATCAGCTGCAAAAGGTTCATTTATGTTTCTCTACCACTCCTGCCAGGTCTCTTATTTTCATTCTCTTTGGTATTTTACGTAAAATGACCCCTTGGAATCACAATCTCCATCCTTCTTTTTCTAATTAGGTTTGCAGGCTTCACATTTGCCAAGCAAAGTTTGAAAATTTAAACTAAAGGCTCAAAATCTGTGAGGCAAATCAAAGAATTCAACAAATAAGTAGGATTTAAAATTCATGATTTTCAAGCAAACTGCGCTTCTGCATGCACACATTTGCAACACTGTGATGCTGATAACTGTAAGAAGTAACAACATTCAGCCAATACTCTGCCCATTTCCTCATTTCTCCCTCTTTTCTCACACTCCCACAACTATCTATATATAGCTACCATATGGTAATTATATCTGGTCACTTTTGGCTTGAGACAAGCTGGGACCTACCAACTGGAAATTAATACCAACCCTCTAAAACCATACTATTTCATAAATGGTATTCTTTGAAACACCAACATGAAAAGTTTAGGTGAGAAAAAGCCTCATAAGTTGCTAAATCCGGAGGTTTTCCCCAAATTCTTTACCAAAACTGAAGCAATATGTAGTCTGAAACTTACTCTTTTTCAAGATGAACCTATATTAACAAGTCTCAGCCCATGTCTTGAGCTGTATCTCTCACCAAGCACAGATATTGCTAAGGTATCTCCATTTTGGCTGCTTGAACCATACACCAGCCCTGCCCCAGTAATCCACTACATCCACCTACCTCCAGGGAGAGCTGGGAAAACCCACTGAACTGTGTGTTTACTGACCACTTTCAACAAATACTTCATGTTAATAATTTATTGGGTTTGTTCTGCTAGGGACCAAACATATTTTTAGGGTTGCCAACATATTCCTCTCTCTCCAACATTTCTTCCACCAGAAGAAAAATAAATCCAAAGGATGGGTTAACACAAAAACTGCAAGCTACAAGTAATTCAGGTTTATAGCATTTTCAGCATGAACTCTTTATATCCCTAATTAATAAGGTAGACTTTCCTGAAACAAATTAGCTTGTATTTAGTTCATTATTTTCCATGAAAACAAACAGAAAAACAAAATTATTGCTTTTAGAAACAGACCAGAAAATTCTGATCCATCAAAGCCCAGGGAGAACATAAACTAAAAGATATTTTTAAGTAATTATGCACTACACCTAACTACCTCCCAGTTTTCAACACTCACTCTTGATTCTCCCATGTTATTTCTTATTTCACCTCCAGCAAGATACAGCAGTAGTGTATTATTCAAAGAAGTATAACGACTTCTTTTTTCATAGTACTAGGTGCATCTGCTTATTTTTGCAGACTCTTCTTTTTACAGACTCCCAGTCATAATGGATAGCAACATCTCCCAAGGGAGTTTTCCAAGCCCTGTTAACAAATCAGATAACCTCTCCTTTACTTTTCACAAACTTACCACGAAATTAAGAAAATAGTTTCTACTTCAAGGCTCTTTATCAATTTTATTGCTGTAAAGAGTGAAAAGAGGGTTTGCGTATTTCTTTCAAGGTGAACATCTGTTGCTGATGATGTGAAAGACCTGATCAAAAATAAATTAATGCACAGCACGTGTTTGATTTCTCTCTAAAAGGGCTGGCCTCAGAGACTGACCAGTTACCACTGGAAGGAGAACACCTAGTAAGTAAAACGTTTCTTACCATCTTGCAAGAAACATGGTAATATTTCCTGAAGCCATGGCACCAACAAAAATAGCTTCCTCCAAAATGACTGACTTTTCCAAAGGTACAAATGGATACTTCTCAACTCCAGGAAAAATTACAAGCGACATCTGTAAAAAGCAGAGAACAGGGCATCCTCAAAGGGCCAGACCACACTCATCCTTTTTGATTTCACCTGCGTGGAATATACCTGCAAGAAAGCTCTGGAAATGCAAGCTCACATGATTTATAATATAATCCATCCCTCATCCAACTCAAGCTGTCCCTTTCTTCCATCATTCCCTGGAGCTCATACTATTATGCATATTCTCCCCAGCATCCGGGAGACTGGAGTCTTCATGGGTCCCACTCTCTGCTAATGGGAGCCCAAATGCTGGGTCCTGCTGCTCCACCCATCCGAGCTGCCTGGGATGCTGCTGGGTGCAGGAAGGGTGTTACATCTCCTTTCTTCCTGCACACACTGCTATGTCAGAACAAAGCTGTCTGTCCAGGAAAAAAAAAAAAAAAAGGCATTGATTCCACTTGCAAGGGTCCCTGGGGACACTGTAAACCTGGATCCCAAGGCAGAAGGCAGCCTGAATCCAAGCACATTAACTCTTCCTGACACTGAGACCACAGAAAAGCTTCACCACTGGTGGGTGGGGCCTTGGAAGAGTGTAGGAAGGGCTGTGAGGTGCAGAAGGAGGTTTGTCCCATACCCAGGTGCAGCTGGGAGGAGGGAGAGGGGTGGAAACGCTAGGAATGAGTGAAGGGGGTTGCAGAGAAAAGCAGAACCCAGCACAAGGTACCAGAGGGTGAGTGGGAGGGAATGAGAGCAGTCATGTACTCAACAATTATAGCTGCATTTTGAGCAGCTCCAGCAAAACGCGGTGGTGTATGTGACAGCAGAGAGAAGAGCCAGCGGCGCTGAGGAACCTGCTTTTCGCTCCACCTTGGATCTCAAGGGGGACAGGGGCAGGAGGCGGACACGGGAAGCCAAGGAAGGTGGTGAAAATGAAGAATCCTATTTTTATACTCTAAGAGGAGTTATGGATAATTCACTTCAACATGCATTCAGCACTGAGCTCTTCACACACTGTCTGGGCGAGGAGCTGCATGGTTTCCACTCCTCTAACACCATCCCCAGAGCAGAAACCCTCCCTGAAGCATCATCCAGCTCTCTGGTGCCTCAGCATCCCCCTGCTCCAGTAGCACCACAGGATCTTATAGATACTCTCCCCTCAGCTTTTTTCCTTCCCAGATCAGCTCTCACACAGGGCACCACCGGATCCAGCAGAAAACATGCTGGTTGTTAGAGGCCAAGCACCACAAGGCAACACAACATTTGCCACAGTTAATTTATCACAGCTACACAGTGGCACTGCCGAGAGAATGCACGCCCTGACTTTTGCAGTCTCTGTCTTTTGATTATTAAAAGGGCCAATCAGCACATAAATTGAGCTGTGAATACTGAAAGGGATTTGAAAACAGTTGTAATTAAAGAACAGGCCAGCAACTGGGCTCATGAACTGCCCCTCATCTTCCCTGGTTTGCTTGCCATATCGATGGAAGAAAAGCAGCAGCGCTCATTAACTGTACCAGGGTACCCAGGAGCATCCGTGCCCTGACAGCTGCATGCTTGCAGACATACAGGCTCGCTGCCTCCTGCTGCGTGAAGTCAGACTTCTCTAACTTTATGCAGCACTGAGTCCCTAAGACCCCTTTTCCTCTCCACCCCTCTCAAACACTATGGGAGGCTAATCCACAGGTATTCCCCCACCTCAGCTAGACGGTGGGAGGCCAAGCCCTGAAAAGGGAACCGGTAACTCAGCCAGGGAGGGGAAAAATGCCAAAGCTCAGCACCCTTCCTGCCTTCCCCTCTATGTCAGCCACTGACTAATGAGGAGTATCTAATGGCAAACAATGTTCTCAGTCCTTAAGCTGCTCCCCAAGGAAACCGTCAGTATCTTTTATTTACAGACTGACGAAAATCCCTTGGGAAAACAATGCCGACTCCTACGTGCAACATGGGAAATGTATATCTTTTTAATCACCGCAGCACCGATTCATCTTCAAGGCTGGTACAGCTTCCTCTCTTTGTTGCTCTGAAGGGACTGCAGTGATACAGCTCCCCTGTGAATACTGTTCTCTCAACTACAATATTTACCATTAGGATGGCTAAATACACACACTGACATGCAGGCAGCTCCATCCTGACCCCTGGGGCAAGGTCTTCTCAGCTCTCCCATACAAGGAAACTACGCAGAGAAGAGAGTTCAGCTGGACTTACTTTGCACCAGTATAAATGATGACAGGTTCCCAGAAGCTATATGAAGAAATCACCAAGATTTCTGTAAGACGGAATGCCAATCCAGCTTGTTTCATATATATTAACAGTACAACACAGATCAAGCTATGTTCTCCCTTCCTCATTTGAAACATACCAATTTGATGGCTTGCTATGGGAGGCACCTATGGCTAAAAAAGCAGAGGGAAAACTAAAATATCACAGTAAAACAAAAAAAGACTGGAGCTTATTCAGGAATAAATACTTGTAATCATGAAAACGATAGCACATTTCTATTCCATTTAGAGTTGTGTGAAATCTCCATGTGCCAGGCTGATGGAGCTACAAAGTTCCACCTCCCAGGGCCTTGCAACCAGCAAGACCCAGTAGTGGCATTGATACAGCCCTGCTGACAAGATCAAAAAGCAAGGCACAGCCTTTTACACAGACAAGTCCCCCAGAACAGGGGCCAAAACCTCACATGTAGGGCTCAAAAGAGAGTAAGACTCAAACCTACAAACTCTTTCAGAAAGGCTCTAGACATCTAGAGCACAACAGAAAGACTAGGGTGTTTCGGTGGTACTCTACAAAAGATACAGGACAATCAATACTATATATAGACTGCCACTTCAGTTTCCTGGTCACCTCTGATGTTAACAACTTTTAACAATAAAAGTAAGAGTCCATCAAATTCATGTGGGCAGTAAACAGCTTTGAAATTAGTGTGAGCCAAGTTCCCTTGAAGAGAGCTACATGCTTGAGAGAGACAATTACAGAGGAGCCAAGCAGATTTATATCAGCTGGTTTAGCATTAAATCTCTTCAGAGCATTTAAAAACGTTAAATTGAGACCTTATTAAAAACTCGGCATTTTTATTTCACCAGATTAATGACACTTACAGTAATAAATTCAATCTGTAGTTTCAAACACCACCAACAAACACAGCTCTATCTAAGTGTAATTAAAGAACTAGTCATCATTTTGGAGAAAATTTCTGGAGGCACACCAGCAAGCTTGATAAATTCAAGGAACTCACTCTCACATGGGAATTCTAGGACATATATTTTATTATTCCCTTGCCTTTCTGTGTACTACAAAATATCTTGATAGCATTAGATTATAAAACAATTCAACTAGAGGGACTGAAAGCTCACAGCAGGCTTCACTTCTACACACTAGTTAATCATCATTTATTGGAAACTTTACACTTGTATGTTTTGGCTGTAGAAGCTGAAAGTTTGAGAGATTTTTGTCTAAACAGTAGATTGCCAGTTTTGCACTAAGTCAGGAAGAGCTTTTGTTTTCATTTTTACTTGAGAGAGAGAGAGATCTAGTCCTGTTGCCACGGAGTGTAAAACAGAGGCATATTGCTTTGTAAGGCATGGATCCACTTTCACTTTCTTTTCAAGAGATAATTAAATATGTAGAAACACCATGCACAATGGTATACTATTTTAAAGCAAACACTGGAATGTGTATTTAGAATATGGTGCTTCAGCAAAACAGGAAAGGCTGCAAATTACGCTTTTCAGTAAGTCAGCACAGCACAGAGCAAAATATTTAATCCACTCTTGTCTAGAAGGGAAGATACAGATAGCTCAGTAATACCATGTACTTTGTAGTGTTATTTCTACAACATGTTAAATATCTCCTATTTCCCCAATAGCTTATCACATTAGAAATTAAATATCCATATATCAGTGATGTTGTCCTGTCTTCAGCTTACTTCACCTGCTCAAGAATATCCTGTAGATTGTGAGAATATCCAATACAAAATGTAATAGTGTTTGACTGAGATGCAATTGAAATCCTGGCCTAGCTATATGTAAAAAAAACCCTCAACTGTAAATTACAAATCACATAATTGATACTATTGCCAGTAAGCAAGTCACTTAAGATCAGCTAAAATACAGTAGATAAATGCCTACACTTACTAATGATTAGAAATAACAGTCATGTATCTGCATAGACATGCAGTTTAGAAAGTGGAGTGCAAGATTGGGAAGCCTGATTTTCCATTGATTAACAGATGATTTTGGCAATTCCTTTCTTTCTTTTGCTTCCCCATCACCAAAACCAGATATTTAGAACACCAAGGTACAACAAATACTTGATCCTGTGACAACAGCCCTGGGAATTCCAGTCCAAAATGGCAAGTATACAAGAAGCATAAGTGAGAGGGACTGCTTGGCCCTTTTTTCTTCATCATCACCTGCAAAATTCCCTTGTGTTTGGAAAAGCCATGTTAGCCACATGTTAGTGTTATTAACATTATGTTGTTGCTGTTTTAAAGCCCAGGAAATCATACATTCTCTTACTGCCTTTTACAGAACATAAACAAGCTATCTGCAGTATCAGGACCTGATATTTTTTCTCCAAGAAATGAAGATTTGAAAGACTTTTAAACATGATAATTTTTAAAGCATCTAGGAGATTTCTAATTTCTTGCTGCCATTTGAAAATAAAAATAAATTATCAAAGCAGAGGCCAAAATCTAGTACTGAAAAGAAAAAAAAAAGAAAAAAGATGATAAATCTGAGTTTATGGGGTCACTTTTGGGAAATCATAGTTCAGTGTCACTCAGCACCAGTGCCACATCCTTCTATAAGAGAAGACGTAAAATACTTATGGGATTAAAGTATCAGGAAAAGACACAACAGGGTACCCACAACGCCTGTCAAGTGTCACATCACTAGGTTGCTGGCTGTACCATGTCCCAAACTCGTCTCTCTGCTGAGCAGCTGCTTGGTGCGAGAGACCTCACCTTCTTTGAGTGCAGTCATCAGGTATATGTGTTTGTATTTTTAAGGACATCTGAAACAGAGAAATTCTCAAGCTGCTGGTTGTATCTCTGTGGCCAACGCAAGGATGATGGGCTCTGTTCATACTCTCCAATTTCATGGCTCTTTCTTTACTCATGATGTCAAAGAGTCAAAGCGATTAATAGCTTTTTCTTCCCTTCAGTCTCACAGACTACAGACCAACTACTCCAAACCAGAAATATAACTTTTCTCTGGAACAATGATGGCTTTTGTTACATTTCAATACAGA
The DNA here is from genome assembly GCA_035047865.1 of Dendrocincla tyrannina. Lineage (NCBI taxonomy): Eukaryota > Metazoa > Chordata > Aves > Passeriformes > Dendrocolaptidae > Dendrocincla > Dendrocincla tyrannina. The sequence continues at coordinate 28,204,609 of JAWWMP010000132.1, read as the reverse complement.
CTGAACACCACTCCTTCCAAGTAGTGCTTGGTGTCATGTAAACCTAAGAAAACAGAGGGGAGGGGAGGAGTGGGAGTGAAGCTCTTCTATTATTTATCAGCCACACAGTCTCAGCTTTGCCCCCATGAGCTATTTCACAGATCTATGAACGCAGCATCCACAGACGACTTTCTCTTAATAATACTTTGAACCACACTGATCTACAATACAACATGAAATTTACACACCACTGAATGTTGTGAATTTTTATTTTTGTCCCCAGGAATGAATCAAAAAATTAAATTCATTTACTTTTATGCCATAACAGTATGCAACAAAGTAGCATATGAGCACTGCACATTTATTGATGCTCATAAGTTATTGATGTGAGCCTTAAAAGACTCAGCTGAAAAGGCTATTCTGCTTTTGGTGATATACGTAATTATATTTTAAGTACATTTTACTTATTATTCTGCTGCCTATAATCAACTTATAAGCAAACATTGTGCATACATGCTCCTGTTTTAACTGGAAGCAATACCAATTGCTCTACAAATGCAGTTTTACAGAAGAGCAGAAGTCTCCTGAAAGGAATCTCAGTGAGTTATTTCAAAGCAGTGGGTAATTAGGAGAAAGGAATAATACTCATCATCATGTCTTTACATTCCTGTGACTGCTCATTTGTTTATATCACAACAGCATCTAAATCAAGGACCACAGACATTTGCTAACTGTTTGACAGGTAAATGTAATTTGGGCATTTATCCACCTGCCTGTTCTTTCTGAGAAACTGTTCCCAAACTGCCCAGAAAGCCCCAGACACTCTAGGATAGTCGCTTTCAAAAAACGTGTTCCTTTTCCGTTATCTGACACAAACCCAACATTGTATTCTGCATTTGACTGCAAAAATTGTGCCCTTGAAATTTCTTTTCCATGCCAGTTGGGAGGAGGCAAGCAGCAAAAGCAGTCACTTAAGCTTGGTTCCTCCTAAAGGGAAAGTCAGGAGGGGAGAACAATGCACATACAAAACAAGTGGGGTAGATAGGAAGTGAGTCAGGGTTGCTGGAAAATATTTACTTGCCGATTTCAACACAAAGGAATCTCAAGAATTCCTTGCCTGGCATAGTGCAGTGGATTTGTTGTCACAGGCTATTTAAGGTAGAACTGTGCCATATTTATCATTCAGCCATGTCAGTGAAAGTTACTCCTCCAGGCCCTGGCAGTACAACATCACTTTGCAAGGCATGCCCAGCTCTGCAAGGAGGCTTCACCATCTTATGTTAGAAAGCAAGTGCATGCCTAAATCCTTTCCAGGACAGCAAGAGACATCAGAGAACTTGCTAATGATCTTGAAGCAAGGATGGCATAAGCAGGAAGCCTGAGCCTTCTGACTCCATCAAAATTGGTTTGGGGGACCTTTAGCAAGTCACCCAGCCTTAGTATTTCAGTTTTCTACCCTAGTACCTATCTACACACTTAACACATGTGTGTACAGCTGGCAGGAGGCTGGAAAACTCTTCCAAAAGGGAGTCAGGGTGAAATGTCAGAGCTTGAAAGAAGCTGTGAAAGATCTCCCAGAAATCTTTCGTGCTAATACTAATATTTAAGTAGGCACAGTGGCAGAGAAGGATCACCATGTTTTCCTCATTACCAGCTGAGGACAAGGTAGTGCTGGTGTCTTGAAGTGAGAAAGATCAAATCCTCTGCACCACAAACTCGCTAGACCTTGTGCAAACCAGGCTCCTGCTTGCAGCACTGGCCCACGTGGTACCCTGGAGCAGGGTGCGGACCCCTGCATTGGAAAGTAGCCAAGGGCACCTCATATTTGTGCAAGCACCCTTGTGCTTGAAGGAACCCTGCTAGAAAGAGCCCTCTCCTGCCACAAACCTCAGGGTGGGAATGGAGATGCTTGAGATCTGTGCTGGGGTACTGCAAGTAACCACAGTGCCATAGCAGCAACACGATTATAGCACTTCACTGCAATGAGGTACTGCTGATAATTAGCATTGAAAACACTACTGGTATAAACCACTGCAGTATGAATGGCACTAGTGCTATTTCCAGTTTGGGTCAGCTTGCAGATGGGCATTAATAAAATCATCTTGTATCTCCTGCATCTGTATCTCTATGGTCCTGCAGCTCCACGTCCAAGCAGGCCAGGAATTAAACATTAAAATTAAAGCCTTTTGACACCTGAAATGTTTTCAATCAGTATCGGAGATATGCCCAGATAATTTATATATCATAAATAGATTTGTCAGGACTAAATTTGAAAATAATATATCAAGGATTTGTTATTGGTAGGGAAAACATTAGCAGCATACAACAGACCAACAGAAGAAAAGCCTGATTGCTGTGATGAATAATGCATATTGCCTATGGTACTAATTAACCTTGTACTCCAGTAAGATATTATGGAACAATAAGGCTAATCTGAATGTGGCCTGACACTCTTCCCAATGGCTTCTGGAAACCAGTCTTTGGAACACGTAAAATTTGAATTTGTTAAACCAGAAGGCTTTGCTCAATAAACTTTCAGGAAGAGTATTTTTGTTTCTCTGTATTCACAGCCCACCCTTTGCATGCATGTACACAGCGCAAAACACCAAGGGATACTTCACGACCAGAAATGTTCTAGCTTGGCTTTCTATGGGCTCTCATCCATCTGCCAGCAGCATGCTGGCAATAACAATGTGCCTCTCACTAAACCCCACAATGCAGACTTAGATGTCCTACAGATATAATTGCAGCATGACTGTTGCGCAGCCTTCGCTTCTTCCCAACAACAGTGGCAAAACGCTTACAGTAAGCTCACTGAAAATGAATCCTGAAACTTTAACCGTTTTATGTCTCCAACATAAGAGCAAATGCCTCCACCTGAAAACACTGACTGGTTTGCACTGGTCTTGCTTTTCTCATAAAAGATTCATTTTCCTGTTAGCCCAAAGCTACACATGGCATTAAACACACATGCCACATTAGAGGCACTGTGTTATTTGTGTGCACAGTGTGCACAAAGTACAGCAAAATGACTTGCACATACAGGCATGACTGAAGACACACAAGACATCATGCACAGGTATCCTGATAAACACCTTTTGTGTCAGTTTACAGAGTAATAGAATCAAGTTTTCAGACAATGCTGGCCAGTGTTTCACATACTAAGGTCTGATCTAGCATAATGTTTTGTTGGGAGCAATAAAACAACAAACCAAACCAACAACAAAAAACCAAACCAACAACAAAAAACCAAACCAACCAACCAAAAAAAAAAAAAAAAAACCAAACCAGGAGCAAAGAAGACTTTTTGGTTCTCTCCAAGCACCCTTCTGCTCTAGGAATTGCAAGGAGGGCAACAAACCAAACAGTCCCACAATATTTTGGAAGGGCAGGATCTGGCAGGGGGCACTGACCCTCCATCTGCCAGCGCACTTGAACATGCTACTTTTCAGAGCAAGTGTGTGACCCCACTGCCTTCACCATCAGGATGACACAGCTCTCGTCAATGCCATTAGTCACGCTCAGAGCTCAGTCAATAACAGACTCATACAATCATTTCACTTGTCCCTGAGCACCAGAATCCCAGCTGGCAGCCATCCTAGACACCCCGAGTAGCACACCAGCAAAAATGAACCAGGAAATGTCTGACCTGACTGCTGAGTATTGTGTTCTTGATGCACTCAGGAGATGAGAGCCCAAAGACACCAATGATGAGGATGCCATGTGCAGAGCTCTTGCTCAGTTGTTCACACAGCACCGTAGCAGCAGCTTAGGGAAGAGGGTTGCCATGATGCACCAAGTTCTGGAAGCAGACTCAAAGGATTGCTATGCTATTTTAAACTAATCAGAGTGAGGAGTGACTCAAAACTTCTTCCCTACTCTTTTCAATTGAGGACAGTTCAGAAACAGGTGGATAAAGGTTAGCCTCTGTCCCCCTGCACAAGATGAGAAAAAGACAAACACAAAATGCCAGAGATTCTTGATATTTGGGAAGTCTGAAGGAGATCAAGATCAGACATTTGCTGAGAAATAGGTCTGATCTGAGTTGCACCGATTATCATGAACTAAATTTCTTTCTTATAGGCTGTGCTCTGCTGGCAGTCAGTGCAACACTTAATAAAGATCTAGGCCAGAAAATCATTTAGTTAACGTATTATAGAGGTTTATCATCTCCCTCCAACCAAAATCAATGATAAAATCCCCAAAGACTACAGAAAGCAAAAGATCACACTGCAACTCATTTCTGCCAAGAAACCTGCAACAAGATGTATCAGTCTGGCAGCACTATCCTGCAGTAAGGGCTCTCAGTGCTATTTCTGCCAAGCTTGCCAGTGCAGGCACCAGCAGGATGGTTTCTTTCTCTCTGTGGTACTAGCTAGACTCTCAATCTGGACCAAAATGCCTTTGCCCATGAATGATTGATGAAGTCTCTTGAGCATAAGCTTGTCTCTGCATATGCCTGTGTGGGTCCACACTATTCTGACTGACGCTGTATCTGTAGGCATTAGCCCCATCTAAATTCCCCACTAACAGCTTTGTTGAAGGATGCTACTACTGTCACAACACAAGAGCAGCTCCTAGCTGCTGTGACAATTCATTTGTCTGGGCAACAGCATGCCTGGAAGGATGACTGCCCTGTTTTAGTGGAAGTATGCAAGACAATCAAGGCCAGCTAAGCAAACTAGTTTTGACATATTAAATCATGCTTGAACTGTGAGAGCAAAGAAAAATAATGTAAAAGCTCTTCTAAAAAAAAAAAAAAAAAAGGCTTTACAAATAAATAAATAATACAAGCCAGCCTTTTGCCCAGGGAGGGGAGAAGAGCTTTTACCTAAGCCTGACTGAGGACTCTGGGTAGGCAGAGAGGGAAAGCTTTTTTTGCAAGACAGACACTTGCCTTTTTCTTCAGTGGTTTGCAGCCATTTCCATGCATTTCACTTCTAGAAAGAGTCTCTTGACGATCACACGCTCTGGCAGTGAAAAAGCATCAAATGCTTGGGCAAAAAGCAGACCCCAAATCAGGTAGGACAGGAAGACTAAAATCCTATCATCTGTATGCTTACCCCTTATGAGCACACTCATATGCATACAAGAGCCCTGGCCAACCTCTACCTTGGTACTGGGAGGGTCCCATGACTGGTTTTGCCACAGTACTCTGTGAGCCTTGAGCCATTTTTACCTCAAATTCCCTCTGCAGGCATTTTGCTCTAAACATTTCAGCCTGGAGAGAAAATATTCAATGGGCTGCAAGTCAATCATTGCAATGCAGGAAATCCCACCAGCACAGGGTCACAGGGCATCTGTGGACCTTGGCAATTATTCATGGCATCTCCCCATCATCCTGAACCTCTTTCCCCCTGCTGTGAATTTCTTCCAGTAATTAACATGCCCAATTGCCTTGGATTTATACAAATAAAACACTGGCTCCTGTCCCAAGATCCCAATATCACTAGCACCTCTTGAACCCACACAGAGCCTCAGCAGTAATGAAATCCACAGTCCCTGTCACTACAGGGCTTGCAGCCTTGCTTTGCAGGCTGTCTGCAAAGCAGTTCAGAGCTGGGAAGCTCCAACCTGCAAGTTGCTTCTGCTGAATTACAAATTAGCACATTACCCGTGCTCTAAAAGTAACTGAAAAGCTTCCTTTCCAGGCAGCTTTTGAAGGCAACACTGTGACTTCTGTCACCATTGCAATGGGATGATAGACTGTCCAATTCGGTGTGGGACCTCTTATGCATTATTTTTGACATTAGTATTGTACCAGAGTGAATCTTGTGACCACACACAGGAGGCAATCATTTAATTAGGTGGATGGTAGCCATGATTCTGGGCTTCAACAAAGACCATGCTGGCTCCCTAGGCCGGCTTGCTTTATTCAGTTAACACTAGTTACACACATGCAGAAGGACTGGAGAGTCTGCTGGAGTAGAGGATGCTTTTTTATATGCATGCAGAGAGTCTGCTACTCAACAATGCTGAGGCTTTGGTAGTGGGACCTTTGGGCAGAGAGCGACTCCTCGGTACAGCTTCCACACTATGCAGAGCCTCCACAGCATCATAAAATCACAGAATATACCAAGTTGGAAGGGACCCACAAGGATCATCGAGTCCAGCTCCTGGCTCTGCACAGGACCATCCCAAGAATCACACCATGTGCCTGAGAGTATCATCCAAACATTTCATGAACTCTGTCAAGCTTGGTGCTGTGACCATTTCCCTGGGGAGCCTGTTCCAGTGCTCAACCACCCTCTGGGTAAAGATCCTTTTTCAAATACCCAACCTAAACCTCTCATGACACAGTTTCATGCTGTTCCCTCAAGTCCTGTCACTGGTCACCTCAGAGCAGAGATCAGTGCCTGCCCCTCCTCTCCCTCACAAGGAAGTTGTAACTACAATGAGGTCTCCTCTCAGTCTCCTCTTCCTCAGGCTGAACAGACCAAGTGACCTCAGCCACTCCATATGGCTACCCAAAGTCCTTCAGAAAATACACTCCCAGGCCAAGCGTTTTTTTGAAGGGAAGCATCTAATTGGGGTACAAAAGCAAGTCTTTTGCAAGAAAAACTTCTGTTCAAATTTCAGCTCTAAAGGAATGGTAATTTCGTTATTTCTTCCCAATGAATCCACTTGGACATGAATGACCTTCAAAGGGTTTTAGATTAGTCTAAGATCATAAAAAAGCACATGAGACTGACTACAGCACTGACATCCAGAGCCCTGTTTCAGGCTCCAATCTTTGGCTGGCACTGAACAACTCAGTCTCTGGCTCAAGGCTGTCATTTGTAAAATGGGGAATAGTGACTGTGACCTACTTCATAAAGTAGATACATCAAGATCCAACAGAGAAGAGCCCTTTGTATGACCTGGAAATGGTTTTAATAGTCTGTATTAAGTATTTATTTCCTCACACAGAAACACTCATATATGAAACGCTAGCAAAACTACTCACAAGTCACTCAAAGCCTACCATGATCAGCGTATACCTCCAAGTCTCACTGCCAGAATGGGTCACAACCCAAGCTGGCACTTCCTCCAGTGCCACACTGGTCAGGCAAACTTGTCATGGGAGCTGATCCCTCCACCATCACTACCACAGTACAAGGATGCCAGGCTGAAGATGATCTGCTCAGGTATATCCTCTCCCATCCACTCTACTTCCAGAAGTATAACTGCAGGCAGGGTGGGAGGGCACGCAGGCAGGGACAGGCTTGTTTTACCCTCCCAGACAGTGGACCTGTTCTGATAATGCCACTGATCTGCAGCATTTAGAGCCTGAATTTTTTGGGGATGGAGGGTGGAATTTTCCTTGGCCTTAAATTGATTGACTGTCATTTACAGGAAGAAGACAGTTGTCATCTTAAATCCCAGTTCTCCAAACTTCAGCTGTTTTTTTTAAGGACATAGATTTATAAAGGTAAGACAGGTATATAAAAGCGTAAGGACATCCACAAGCCTCACATTGTCTCTTCTGTCTTTTTTTTTCTTTGATCTGTTCTGGGTATAGAGTTTGGGGTTTCTATAACACCTAGCCTCATTCTTGAGTCTGCTCCAGTATTAACAACCTCATAACCATCCTGAGGGAAATAAAAAAATGAAAGCACATCAGTACCATGCTCAATACAATCTTAGCCCCACATATAATTGTGTCTATATTAGACTTCTTCAGTGACAGAAAATGAGCAATCTTCCAGCAAAATAAATGGGCATCTCTGTTTGACATGAAGAGCAGATTCACCTCTTTCTACAGATTTCACTTCTTTATTCTTTTTGCTCCTACTTCAGTCTACTGAACACTTACCTTATACGGGACACAAGTTTATGCAGCTAAAGAAATAAAATAAAAAGTAAGTTGTGAATGTGTTCATACAAGACACAATCATAGCCTTCTGTTGTGGAGCCTGGATTTCAACCTCAGTGTTAAACCACAGCAAGTTAAAAATGGTCAAGATGTAAAGCATGCAGAGAGAGAAGCTTATTCTTGAAATGTCAACACATCATTAACTACTGTTAAGTGTTTCTAAATGAGAAACACAAAACTGAAAACTCGAATTATGAGCAAAACAATAGTACCACTTCATTCTAATATCCCATATAAACTAGGTGGAATGAGGGTTCTGACAAACGAGCTCTAGCAGACCCCCAGCAGTTCAACAGGTTGCAGCCAACCTTCTGCTCAAGATCAGCCTCCAGAGAGAGTGCCCCCAGGCTGGGGCATCAGGACAAGCCCTCCACTGGGGGCAGACCATCCAGCTCTGCAGAGCCAGCAGCCTCTTACAACAATGGGACAGAGCAGGCAGCAGGGGAGAGCCGTACCTTAAATCAAGGCAATCAAATTCACTGCATTGCCAAACAACACTCAAGTACTTTATCCTTAGTAATTCTCCAGAGTCCTTAATTGTTTCTAAACCCCACAATTAATAAGTAAGCTGTTTCCCAGAAATTCAAAGTCAAAGGTGGCATTCAAATGAATCTAATGGCACCACGGTTAACACTCCCTTTTCTACTGCAACACCTCTCACATAATTTAACAAATTCCCTAAGTTTCCAATGGATACCATATATTCAAGAATGATAAAACCAAACAAAAGCAGCATTCAAGTAAATATCACTTAGTTATCTAGGACCGGACTAAAACACATACCCTAAGATCTGCCCCAAAATACCTTATGGCTAGGAGGCAAACATGACCTTCACAGTTCACACTTCTGAAGCCATTTCCAAATGTTATTTTATTTGCACTGCTCAATCTATACTTTGTGAGGAGAATAAAGTACTCCTTAACTGTCCTTCTGGAAGGTGACTGCACAGCAGACACACTGCAAAGAACAGGAAGGTTAAGGTGGTCAAAGTAATGGCCTAAAAAGCACTGCTGCAGAGGAAAGATCTTCAGAGTCATTGGGGTTACAAGCATACAAGATAGTGCAGAAAGTACAACTCATCAGCCAAGCATGATATATTGCACAGACATGGACACTGTGCCTCCTATAATGAAGGTAAATATATACACGTAGAACAAAACAAAGAGAGTAATATTTAATCAGTCCTGTTGCAATACAATTTTGATGCATGGAAAAAATTTCCCCGCTCCTGTTAATTATTTCAGTCGTAGAACAAAACACCTAAATATATACATTCACACACCTCTCTACAGAATAAAACCCATTCCCCCCGCCCCCAGTGACAACTGTGTTTTGCTGAAATGTAGCATTCAAGTGACTTTCTCTGCATTTGAAAAGAAAATACACACCGTGTGGCCAAAAACTCAGCTATTCTGACACTGGTTGGTTTTGTGCCTAATTAAAATTAACTAGGTACTTCAGCTCATAATTATATAAACACCTACCATGCTATACTCCCAGCCAATTTGGTTTTAATCAGAAAAATGCAAGAGAAGTATGAATGATGGGCAAAGAACTCCCCAGAGGGGCAACTGTATTTCCAAATGCAGTTTTTTCCATATACTGAATATTTCCATCAATGTTTTCCTTGCCATGTAATCACCTCCCAGTAGAACAATTAAAAAGAGATTTTTATTTTTTTTTTTATCCCTGGACTCTGCTTGCTTTCCACTCCACTACAAAGGTAAAAGCACACTTGCCTTATTCACCTGAATCCCAGCTGGGAAGTCTCCCACAAGACAGACAGGATTTAGCAGTATGCTGCCTTTCTAGCATATGTAACAAGGAATTCAGTGCAAGAAATGAGTCAACTTGAGGTGGAGAGGCAGGCAAGCAAGTTGTGGAGTGGACTGAAGGAAAGTTGCCCCCCTCCTGTGGCTACATCAGATGCAAAACCAGAAACACTGACTGTTTTCAAGCAAAAGGCCGAGTTCCAAAATAAAGTTACCTGGGTAGCAGCATATTTCCATTTCCTAGAAATAAGGGGATAGGGAAGGCAACAGCTGAGCTGATGCTCTGTGTCACCTGAGGAAACCACACAGTGAACTTGTTAAAAATAGTTTGGGGTTGGTTTTTTTCATTGTTGTATCAGCTATGTGTTTCATTTACAAGTCAGGCCTCCGGGATAGCTGCTCTGCCGACTCAGAAACATGATAGTCATCAAGTATGGCTCTACCATCACTACCTTTGCAAGCCCTCAGTTGCCTCCCAACCCTCCACCGAGAGTGCCTTGTGCTACCCACCAGCTGAGGGTCACTACCTGTGACTGCTTGCTCTCGCACAGCTGCAAATAAACAATTGCCTCTGAGTATCCTTCGAATAGCTGATCACCAGGGATGCAATCACTGCTCTGGGAAACTGCCTTCAAACATCTGCACTGATTGCATTGCTTTTGGAGGAAGATGAGTAGCTCTGCTTCACCCCCAATCAGCCAGCAACAAAATCATCCAAGAACTGATTTGGCAGATAAACTTCTGATCTGTGTAAGCTAGCTACCTCTGTAAATTAGTTTTAATTATGTCCAGAATAAAAGACATGTGAATACAAGGTTTTTCTGCAGCCTTTGTTTTCTGTAAGAAACTCATTTCTCTTAGCAAGAGCTCAGCTGAATTGCACCACAAGCAATGAACAATCAGCAAAAATAAATATTGTTTTGTAAATGCATTGAGGTATGTTCAGCATAGCTGAGTAAGGGAAGAATAATCAAACAAGCATCAATACGTAAGACAACAGAAGGGCTTTAACGTTTTGGAGTTGTTTTAGGAAAAAAAAATAATGCAAGTGTTTCCTTTGGCAGCAAGTCCTTTCTAAAACCAGAAACCATATCCCAATCCATCTTTTCTCCAGCCCTTGCTTTCGACATTCTTCCTTGGAAGACAGCAAGACTGAAGGAAGATATCACTGAGTTTTCCTCTGTTATTTTTTTTTTCCCCACAAACATCTGTAATCTTGTCCATACCTTCTAGCTAGCTAAAACCAGCTGTACTCCTTGTTGATGTCTCTTCAAGTGGCAGCACGTACTGATTCTTGGAAAGGAGAGTGTTACAACCTCCTGAACTCATTACTCACCTTTTCACTTTGGCTCTCATTTTGTGAAGTTTTCATTTTTTTCTTTTTCTACTCAAATATTTAATTACTCTGTACTTCAGGTCTAAAAGCATCTGAAAAAAAGATCAGGCTCTGCAAATCAATTACATCTGCAGTTACTATTCTGCAGCTCCCTGGACACTAGCAGGACCCCACCACTGAAAATGTGTTTGGGTTTCATTAGCTTAACACATCAACATCCTCTCCCTTCCAGTAGCATGGGCTCAAACGCCTTTAAAGGCATAAAAATAAGCACTTCTTGCTTCTCATTGAAAACATATTGGGCTGAAGGTGAGAATGAATACAAAGAGAAGTGCCAGAAGGTGCCCTTTTCACAGTATTAATTTCCTACGCAAACGTCAGTGCTGAGCTCTGCTATATACAGTAAGCAAATGAAACTGAAGTTACAATAAAACTCATGTACACCAGTGAAGGAAGAAGGAAAGCACAGACAGGGCAGATAATAAAATTTTCGGCCAAACCTCTAAATGGGTAAAGGCAGAAATGTCAGTGGCACTACACAAAGTTTCACAGCATTTTAGGATCTGGCTCTCAGCTTTGACTCAGTCCTGCCTGCTAAGGCGAAGACGACCATTAGGAGACTTGAAACTGGCAAAGCAGACTTGAAAGTGGGCATTTTTCTCAAGGATACATTCAGAGAGCACCAACTGAACTGAGGCAGAACCAATAATCATGAGTCCTTCAGTGGCACCAAATCACCACTCTGGAAAACAGCACAGAAATTCACTGAGCAACTGCTTTCATTTCTCTTATTAACTAGTACAGCAATTTATTCTTGTGAATAATGAACCTTAACACTGGTCCTTTAAAAACATGTCCCAACACAGTCACAATTTACCACTAGCTGTCCCTAGTAGCTGCTGATAAATGGGCCATGTTGCCAAAGGAGGTGTAAAGATTCAAGTAGTTTGGGTTCCTTACAGTAACTACTACCTAGCTGCCTATATTAATTGAGAGAGCGAGCACATTATATAAGGAGATTAGACCATGTCATATTTACAACCTTAGAGTCCCCAGTGAGACAAATTGCTCAGCTGTTACTGTCAGTGCCTTCTTCAAACAGGAACCCTGCTGACAAGATGATGAATTCAGAACATCGTTGCCAATTAATGATTTGTAGGCAGAAGGGATTTGAATAGTTCCCATATGTTTGTGAGGATGACTGCGATTTACATCACCTCTAATAAAAGAGTGTAGTCTGCTCTGTCCAGACGTGACACTAGAGATTAGAAAATATCATCTTTGCAGTAAAAATGTTAATAAACAAAGCCAGGCTCTTCTGGGTTGAAAATGTTTCCCAAAGCATGGTCACTAATAATCTGCTTACACCTAAGTGAAAGCAAGCAGGACAAGATGCACCCAAGTGACTCACAAACCAAAGGTCAGAAGTTATGTAGGTTTCTGTCAAAACTACACCACAAAGTGCCAGGATCATCATTATGTCAGCCAGAAGCATGGAGTGCATTTCCTTAACATCAGTCAGACTGGGGGGTGGTGGGGGAGGGAAGAGCATTAACAAACACATAGGACTTTTCTTGGTGTTACTTTTTCTGCTTATGGGCTGCAAAGTTTAACTTTACTGTCCTGGGGAAAAAAAAAAAAAAGCACAACAACTTATCCTTGTGAATATAAAAATAACCAAACCAGAAAGCATCTTACTCACACAGGCTATCAGCATGAACTCCATACACGCTGAACACAGACCTCCTAAATGGCCTAAGGCTGAATGTCTCTTACTGACTGTGCATCTCAGAGCCAACCAGCAGGGAATGCTTGGCATGATGACCTGGGTTAAACATAAGACATACAAATGGGGCCCTCAAACAGACTTTGCCATAGGCACTCAAGTCCTGTGGAATTTAGGACTATCCCACAAAAAAATTGTGGGCTTTAACACCTTTAGATCAATTAAAGTGATAAACTCCTGTCGAGAGTGCAGGCTGTAGATGAAGTAGAAGGGCACTTTATGTGGGTATGCCTTAGGGACAGGGCAAAGGTAGGCAGCCACAAAGCATCTTTACAATTCCTAATTACGATCAGAGGCCTACTCAACACAGTCATAAATTGTGAGGCCAGACATTGTCCTCTCGATTGAGTGAGAAAAATAAAAAAGCAACCCACCCCCAAATGAGAAAGCAGAACCTAATCACTAGCTGATTATTTCATAATCTTCTGAAAGAACATCCCTGATTGCTATCTCAATGCTACAAGAGATCCACCTGCTTTACAGGCACATTAGGTTCTTGAAATATAGTCTGAGGTTTCTAGTTTAATCCCATACCTTTTTGGTTTTATTATTTTTTATGGTGTTTTATTTGTTTTAAAGGTCATTAAGAGTGCTTCGAGAGATCTAATACTGCTCATGCAGCATGGGAGGGCAGGATTTGATAGGTGACTAATTGATGTACTCCTTTCTTCCAAAAATTCTTACAGTAGGACTGATGTTAGTATCTAGACAAAGCACCAAACCAGTGCATGTTCTTTTGTGACATGATACTTTCAGCCATAATTACACAAAAACTTCCTGATCTATTGACTCACGTCCCTCATCTGTAACAGTCTGTATTTCCTCAACTTGGAAAAATGTTGATTCTAACTCCCCCCTTGTACAGTATTGATGGATTAGGATTTTTATATATTTGTAGATTTTAATATTTTATAGATTTGTACATTTTTATATAGCTGTATCATTTCTCACGCTCAAGGTAGCAGCTAACAGTTTCTATAGTTTCTCATGGTTTATGACACATTCCTAAATTTTAACAGTCTTTTCAATGGAAAAGATAGCGGCAAGGACATCGTGTTTGGAACACACGTACCTGGACCGAAATAACAAGACAAAACAAGATGGAACGCCCAGAACTCTTGCAGGTAGTTCTGATGATGGTAGCAGGGTGGTACCAAGGGCTAAAGGTTCTCGGGTTGGATACATCCATTAGATATGATAATTAAGTAATAGTATAAATTTGTAAGAACCCTACACTGTGTGTGCATCTATATACTTTGTGCACTGGAAAGCTTCATTAAAGAACTGCTCTCTACTTTCCCTATACTATCTCAAAAGGTTTTTTCCTTGATTTTAGGCAACAGTACCAAACATCAAGTCAGTCTCTTCTTTCTCCCCAAAATGGAGAAACATCTTTATTGGCACAGGAAAAGCTAAAGTAAGACAGATTTGACTGTATTGACTACATCTGTAGAAAACGACTCTGCACATGCTGCTTACTAGAGGTATCTCCAACACAAACATGCCTACATTTTCTTTCTAAGTCAACCCTTCAAGAGAGCTGAACTACATAATCTTCAGAGTACAAGCATGTGACCAAGGACTAAAGGATCAAGGCCACCATTTACTTTGGATCTGCCCTGATCTATTCTTTGCACCACACTACAAACACCAATGAGAGTCTGCAGTGAGGTGAAGAGAAAACGCAACACAGAGTTTGGCTGAAGCGGAATCCCTCTGTCTTCCCCATAGCGTCTACTACTGTCTATTACAAAGTGGTTGCAAGTACAAGGCAATTAAGATGGGACTGGTAACCACCATATAATGCTTTTGCAAAAAGCAATCTATATTGAAATCTTTTTTTTGTTTACCCTTCTCTTCTATGACCAAATCAGTTTTAGGATACCTGTTACATATTTACAACGGAAGGGTAAATTTTATAAACAAACATCTAATACAGCAAACCATAAAATGAGAAAATGAGATTACACACTCAGAGCATACTGTTGTTCTTTAGAAGTATTCTATTTTAGTTCTTGAGCTTTAGATACCCTAGATCTCTTGCACTGATGATGATTCAGGCCTGTGATGATTCAGGAGACCTATGCTGACCAGCAACTTGGAAACATCAGCCAGCTACTTGTATGAAAACTTCAGCACATATGGAAGCATTTTACCAGTGGAGCTTTAAGTTTAACTCTAGACAGTTGAACAGCTTTGTGTTAAATTATTTACCAGAGAGGAAAATCAATCAACTCACAACTCAAAAAACACTACCACATCCACCCCATCAAGTGATAAAGAGAGAAAAACATACTCCCTTCAAATACAAAACCAAAATGCATCTTGCATAGGGAGATTAACTTCAAACATTCCCTGGTTTAGTCCAGAAAAAAAGAAACCAAGCTTCTAAAATTCATAAGGAAAACCCAATACTGAAGAAAAGTAACATAAACCTCAAAATAACAGGCAAGACTACAATTGCCTCATGGACCCAACAGTACAGTGCTCCAAAGGTAATAGTAGAATGCCAGATTCACCTTGTTCACAGCCCTGTAAGCACCAGAAGGACCTGCACATCCAGCCATGGCTTCTGTCTTCATGCTGTAATAGTTATTTGAAGGACCTCAGCAGAAGAGAGAACCTGACCCACTGTCAACCAGGCATGAAAAACATTCAAGAAAAGAAAGCCAATGCACCACAACACCTTGGAAGCTCAGCAAGGCCCCTTTCTCACAAACCCTTACCTTGGCAAGTGTTGTTCTTCTCCTCATATCCTGCCTTGCACAAGCACTTCCCAATGGGCACCAGCCATTCCCCCTCAGCACTGCAGTGCATCTTCGGTGCCTCCTCAGTCACTGAGTGGTTGATGCAGACACCTGACACCTCTAGGAGCTGTGAGGAATCCGCACCCGTGATGGTGTCAGGAAAGCGGGCCAGGTTGCGGATTACTGATGGGCATTTCTTGTAGTACACGCGCACAGAGACCAGGGCAATGCAGGCACCCACATCCTGGAAAGCGAGGTAAAATCCCTTTTTTGTTAAGGGCCCAACATCTCTCACCTCTGTGTTTAGCTTCATAACTCTATCGCCAAGGTCTAACTCTGTGAAACTCTCATCAGCAGCAATAGTATCGATCTTGATATACTGGTTTTCTTTGATGTTCCTCCCATCTTCATCATCTGATTCAAAGTAATACATGTTAAAAGTCTCTTTGCAAGTCCCAAGTCCTCCTGGAAGGCTGTTACAGTCCCTCAGGGTGAATTTGAGCTCAATGAAGATGCGGGATGCCCCTTCATTAGAGATCCAGCTGGTCAAAAGCCAGTTGTTCTGATTCTGTTCCATTACCTTGCATACTTGGTATGTGTGTATTGGAGCGTAGTTTTCATCCACCTCACCAATTTCTTCCCACTGTATAAAAAGAAAAAGTATTACTTTTTTTAAAAGTTACAGCTCCTGCAAAATACTAGCTTTCCCATCCAAGAGCATCTTGAGCTTCAGAGGCTTAGGAAGACTTCTAGGGGAAAAAAATGTTTTAATTGCCAAGTTTTCCATACTAGGGGTTTGAAACATTCCTGATAAAGTCAGATAAAAGATCTTTTATAAATAGAAAAGGATACTAGTTAAAATATTGTTTCAGACATTTCAGAAGTGGGAAAACATAGCACTGGGTTTGTCCACTAGTATTCTGTTAGGAAACAAAACAAAAGCAGATGGGGCCATTTCCATGGCCTTTTCCAATGCACCCACATGGGAGACCAAAAAAATGCTATTTACAGTTTGTCTGTCCCCATTTCCTCAGGCTGCTTTCTACCACATCCTCAAATTGCTGCTCAGGACAAAGAGGACCACATTTCTGCAAGCTACTCTCCTCCACCAGTGTGCCAGAAAATCAGTGGAGTGATACATAAAATAAATGGCCCTTTGCTCTCTCCAAGCGCACTAGTCAGAGGAGTTCTTGCTCATGCAAACAGATTATTTCAATACAGATTACTGAGATCTGCAGATCTTGAACTGTTTATGTGTTACACAGGTTTTTAAGCAGAACTC
The DNA here is from genome assembly GCA_035047865.1 of Dendrocincla tyrannina. Classification (NCBI taxonomy): domain Eukaryota; kingdom Metazoa; phylum Chordata; class Aves; order Passeriformes; family Dendrocolaptidae; genus Dendrocincla; species Dendrocincla tyrannina. The sequence continues at coordinate 28,187,851 of JAWWMP010000132.1, read as the reverse complement.
CAGGTAACTTTTTGCAGCTGTTTGTGGGAATTGTAACAACTGTTTGTTCACTTTATTTTAGCCACACTCTGAAGTGCATTACTTGTAAGAAATGCTTTTTCCTGATCCAGCACAATCAGTAGCATCATAACAGTGCCTACAACAGACACACAACATTAACATTTCCTCTCTGTTTTTGACAACTGTAGTGTCACATTAAGAGGCTAGATTAACCCATGTAAGTACATAAAAGAAATCAGGAGAGTCAGTGTTGGTTTCAGTTTTGTTTCCTTCTACTTTTGACCTGCTCATCTGCAAGGGCTTAATTCTAAAAGTCTGTTCCATCCTCTGCTCAGCATTGCTGCACACATCTAGCCAGAGCTAGCAAACACACAGAGCATAATTTAAAGGCACTCCAGTGTAAGGTAGTACCTATATTCCAATCTGCATATGTTCTAAGGCCAATGGCCAAATTTTTTCATTGGAAATAGAGCCTGAGATGAAGTTGAGAGTGTTCTCAATCCAGATGCCATTACTACAGACTTGATAGAGAACATCCTCAGAATCAACTTAACAATGAAATTTTTTTAAGGGAAATGTTGTTCTTACATTTTAAATTAAAATGGCATCAACCAGTGACATAAGAACATAACTTGATGCTACAGTCCAAAATGAGTTATAAATACCCCTAGAAGAAAAGCATTTCTTCTCCTCCCTGACCTGGGATGTGAAAGTGGGGACTTGTGCAATTTCAGGATGACATGCCTACTGTGAAGTGCACAGTTCCTATGTACCACCAGTCTTCTGAATGAGGAACCTATCTTGAAGCCATTTTTGTCACACTAAGTGTTTTATTTCTAAACCCTTTTTATATCTGTGAGCTTCAACAGGCCAAAAACCTACCATGATTGACATGTACTTGTCACTTCACCCTTCCGAGTAGTGCCATAGAGTTAGCCAATGATATGCCTGCAGTGAAAACCAGGCAGATCTCTGCAGGATTCATGCCTAACTCTAGGACAGACAATTAACAATTATGAAAAGTATAGTCATTGAGAAAACACACAGGAAAAGTTTGCAATACAGCATAATTCTGTAGCTAGATTCTCTACATTCCAGTAAGTACGGGGGGTTTTGACACATGACATTAAAAGCAGAAAGACATCATTCTTCAACTAGTGTGGTCAATATAAGTGATAAGTAGGCTGTACATACATACTTCCAAGTAGATTTGTCTAACATTGTGATGGTTTCAGCTAGGATAGAGTTAATTTTCTTCATAGTAGCTAGTATGGGACCATGTTTGGGATTGTGCTAGAAAGACTGTTGATGATACAGAGATATTTTAGTTATTGTTGATGAGTGCTTACACTGAGTCAAGGCTTTTTCTGCTTCTCACATCATCCCACCAGTGAGGAGGCTGGGGGTGTGCAAGAAATTGGGGGATGACACAGCTGGGACAGCTGACCCCAACTGACTGAAGGGACATTCCATACCATATGGCATCATGCTCAGCACATAAAGGTAGGCAAAGAAGAAGGCGTTTGTTCAGAGTGATGGCGTTTGTTTTCCCAAGTCACCATTATGTGTAAAAGAGCCCTGCTTTTGTGGGGATGGCTGAACACCTGCCTGACCATGGGAAGTGGTGAAGGAATTCCTTGGTTTTGTGGCTTTTGCTTTACCTGTTTTAGTGTCTTTCTCAACTCATGAGTTTTCTCACTTTTACCCTTTTGATTCGCTCACTCACTGCAGGGGGAGTGAGCGAGCAGCGTAGTTGTCAGGTGGGGTTAAACCACAACAGTCCTTTTCAATGCCCAGTGTGGGGCTGGAAGGCTTTGAGATAATGACAGGTTTGACTCGAATGTACTAGATTGAATTTATAGCTGTTCATTCTGTTTAGCAATTCACTGGCTGGCTCCTGGGCTTGCCAGGGGGCTTGATTGCCTTACTGTACACTAAAGCCTAGTGCTCATTAGTGGCTGCTCTTTGGTTTCACTGCTTGCTGTACTGCTGATCATCTTACTCTGCTCTACCTGGCAACATTTTGATATCAGCAGTGGCAAAGCATTCAGGCTGGCAGAAGTCCAGGCCATCACTGATGCTTCTGTGGAGCTATACTGGACACGCAGGAACTCCAGTGTGAACTCATGTTGACAGGAATGCAACCTGGGGATGAGTCCACATGGGAGAACGACCCTGAGCATCTGTGGCTGTGGATACATCCATGCTGGAGTAGGTACATCTTGAAGCACCTGTGGCAGTTGTTATGTTGCCTGTGCTGCAGCATATATACCCCTGAAGAGACTGTGGCACATAGTTAAGGCCCCACTTAGAGCAGGTAAAATCCTACTGGACTGCAGTCTGTGTCTAAGTCCAAGATGTAGCAGGGACAGCAGAAGAGCTCATTTCAACATTACACTAAATGCTCTGGTCCAAAGGGACCACAGGTGGAGATTGTGATGAAAATACCTTTAAATTATTGTCACCCAGGATTTGAGTTGCATATTACATTAATTACTATAGCAAGAATCCTTGTTGCTAGCCAGGGTAGGAATAAGGGGAGGAGTTCATTGCAATGTTAAACCCTATATCCTGGCCCAAACGGACAGGGCGTGGAGACTGTAATGGATATACCTTTAAATTATTTTAATCCATAATCAGAGTTGCATTTTATAGGATTTATTAAAGCACAAAGCACCCAAAATAGTGGAGGACAAACCTTACAAGAAGCATTGTAAGTGTAGCAGTGACCTGACCTGAGCTGGCTTTGGTGCCCAGGAGCTCCATGCAACACAGGACCTCTCCTGTCCTGAACAACCACTGTAACAGATGGAGCTCAAAGTCACAGACTAAACAGACTCAGTAGACATTCTGAAGACAGTTTATATGGGTAGTCCAAAGACTAAGGGAATGATATTGGTGTATTATATCAAAGGATAGGAAGGGATAGTGTGGAACCTAAGCATTATGTAAATGGTATGGAATAAGTAGCAAAGAATGTGCCAGTTTTGGTTAGGGTGTAGTTAATTTACTTGATAGCAGCTTGTATGGAGCTATGGTTTGGTTTTGTGCTGAAAAAATGTAGTTAAAACAAGAATACTTCCTGTTGCTCACACCACGCTACCAGTGAGGGGACTGGGGGTGCATAAGCTGGAAGGGGACATAAGTGGGACAGCTGACCCCAGCTAACCAAAGGGATGTTCCAGACCATATGGCATCAAGCTCAGCAATAAAAAGCTGGAGGAAGAAGGGGGAACAGTCAGAGTGATGACATTTGTCTTCTGAAGTCACCATTACACATAAGGGACCCCTGCTTTCCTGGGGATGGCTGAATACCTGTCTACTCAGGGAAGTGGGAAATTAATTCCTTGTTTTGCTTTACCTGTGTGCATAGCTTTTGCTTTACTTATTTTAGTGTATTTATTTCGACTCATGAGTTTTCCCACTTTTACCCTTCTGATTTGCTCACAGGGAGTAAGTGAGGGGCTGTGTGGTGCTTAGTTTCTGGCTGGGGTTAAACCACAACAATCATGACACTGTGAAGAGAAAGTCTTATTTTGGTCAAGGTGGTGATTCTCTATTTGATGAAAAGGAGGGTATCTCTCCACTTCCCCCACTGCATGTGGAGGTACCTGCCAAATCAGCCCAGGAAACAGATGAGCACCTCCCAATATAGCTCAGGAAAGACCTAGTGACTTTAGAACTTTGCTTTTTGTGCCTGAAGGTCAGAGGATCATTCGAATAACTGCTTACATCAACCAGCTTATATGAAGAAGTGTTAACCTCCAGCAGACATTGGTGCAAAGCATTTCAGAACTGGAAATTGCTTAGAGCAGTTTTAGCAAGTGGAGAAGTATATGGATGGCTACAAGGTACACAGTGTAACTCTGGACAATATTTAGAGAGCATTCTTTCATAGAACTGACATTTACAATGACTGTGATGTTGCAGTAATATCATTAGTGACCTAACTTGAAGGCATACTGAAAAACACCACTTGACTTTTATCATACTTGCCAGGTCAATTTTCAGGGACCCAACCATCATGCCCTCCAGAGTTATGAAGTTAAGCTTGTTTCCACCACTGCTCCAGGAGCTTTGCTTTTGGAAGTGAGTACAAAGTTCATTCGTTCAAAAACCCAAATGCCATGATTCTAATGGTTGTTTTCATGCACTGAGAACACTAAACTCCATGAGGAGAAAGGTCCAAGCATAAATAAATCAATCAACTCAGCTACAGTCTAATCTAAGCTGCAAGAAATGGCACAATGACTCAACATTTCAGAGGCTTCAGAATGTGCTGCTCTTCCAGTACTGCACCCCGGATCAGAGCAAGTCCTGCCACCACCACCTGCCATCCAAACTAATGCAATCATCAGAGAGCATGAGGCAGGGGAGGTGCTAATGAGCTAAGGCTGCTTATCTCTGTATAATCCTCATGGGAAAGTCGACCAGATTTTATCAGAGCAGCCAGTATTGTGCAAAATCTCTGCTCTGTCATTTAATCTTCTCTCCTATCTGCATGTAGGACTACACCACTTCCTTCTCTTCAGCTAGGTCTGCCTCTCCCCAGAGACTGCGGGCAGCCTGCTACACTTCTGCTTTTACATCCCTCCATGAGACAGAGATGGTGGTAAGAGACCCTGCATATTCTGCCTGGTCTCAGCTTCCCAGTCACTACAGACCTCAGTTAAGTATTCTAACCAACAAAGGATTACAAACTAGAGGATGAAATGCAATGCCTTACTGTTAATGAATAAGAAAACTCACCACATTAAAGAGACAGCATCTAGCTGAAAATTATTGGCATGGAAAAAAATTATGTACCACAGAAAAATTGTGTAGTATTATAATTCCTCTCTGCAGCACATATTTTTTGAGATATAAATCAACCCCTTCTGCAGGATTAAAACAAAAATGCAACCATTAATTTGGTGGTAAATGTTTTCTCTGCATCTTTAATAACCCTTAGAAGGAAAACACAAATGCATTTCAATGGGCTGATGTTAAATCATTTATAGAAGACCTATTTCTGAATCAGAAATTTCCAGTACACTAGTGCTGGCAAGTTAAAGACTGCACTCAGCTCCATCAATAGGAAGCACACAGTTCATACAGGCTGTCTGCCTATAGAAACGCCAAAGATATCACACATCTAACTAAAAATATAAGAGTTAAAAAAGCATTCAGTGGAGCAGCCCTGGGTTAAATGGACAATTTTAAAACACGTTCACCAGCTGTCTGCTACTCAGGCTTGTTTCTAATCACTGAGATTCCAGGATTGCAATTTGCTACCACAGCACAGGGAAAGGCTGCTGCCCCAAAAGAAAATACTGACAGCAGGGATGAAAAATTCAGAGCTTTTGTTTATTTGGTTTTGGGTTGTGGGATTTTTTGTTTTGTTTTGTTTTTTTTTCAATAGAAATTTTTGTTACTGGTCTTCAGTAACTTACTCACTATCTTTAGCAGCCACTAAAGGCAGTGTGGAAATTTCAAGCCTTATTCCAAATTCCACACATCCTTGTTTTGCTGAAAGAGAAATTAGGCATTTAGAAAAATCCTAGAAACGTTAAGAGGGAAAGGGAGCTTAAGAACATTAAGCAAAGATGTTCCCAAGATTTACCTGAAACCTTCCCAGCAGCACTCCCTCCCTCCAAGGCTATCCAACCTGTCTCTCTTCCCGCTACCTATTTCATAGGCTCCAGGGGTATGAGAAGCCTCATCTTCTCTTATTTTATTTTTTCTACCCCACCACGTGGAGCTCTGCAACATATGCATGTCAACTCTGGTATCTGCTGGCACAAAAATGTGTAAAATTGGAAAAGGATTTATGCATTTTTTTACCTTCTTTTCTTTTGGAGAAAAGCAAGCCTGGCACAGATCTTTAATTCTAGGCTTTGAATGTGTAGAAGCATGGGAGATACTTCATATGCTTTGCTCACAGAAAGGTAATTTGGCCCCAAACCACTGCTGTCAAACTCATCGTAGGCAAATACTGTGCAGAGGATAGCATGGCATGGGGCTAGGCAATCCCTATGCTGAGCTAAAAGGGAACACCTGATGCCCTTCCAGAAGGGCAGACCAGCCTGGCATTCAGCTCTGTACTATTTATCCTGCCTTTCATTCTGGTAATATTTAGGCTCTTTGATTTCCTTTTATGCAGCTGATGCTAAGGCCTGGCTGCCAATCAATAGCCTCCAGCTTAGCTCCCACACAAATGTTCCCTCCCACTACTCAACTTCACCTTGCAACTTGTTCCTTCCCTCCTTTTGCTGCTCTCCTCCCATCACAAAACTCAAAAACTTATGTGTGTTTTTTTTTGAGTTTTTCAGCTGCCTGCTGGTTTCCACTTCCAATTATATTACAAAGTTAAAGCAAACAAGGAGCAGGTTCTCCTCTGTGCAATTTAAGTGAATTCAGTGAGGTCACTTAAGGCTAAATTTCTAGTGAAAGCCAGAGAGAGCACCACGCATCTTTTCTTCTGCACTGCAGAAGGTTTTGCAGGGCTGTGCTAGCTGTAAAATAAGGCTGATTGTCACTATCTTGCCTATTGCAAAACACCACTTACAAAAAGGCCAGTCCCAAGACTCAGCTTCTTCAAAGCCTCCCACCAAATATTGCCAATTTTATCAACACACACTGGGATATACGGCACTGTTCAGATTTTCAGCTCTGGAGCCATATGATTAAAGGAAAGATTTTGCTTTTCCTGGGGGTGTTTCAGTCTTCATTAAATGGGTTTTGCTTGCTCAAAGAACAAGAACAAAATTACAAAGCACCCAAAAGTCATGTTATTTTTAGCCCCCCTCTACAGTGATGTGAACCTCAAGACTGGCAGGAGCAAAACAGTTTTATCTTGAACACTGGCATTGACAAGAGTTACATATATATATACATATAGGTATAACCAATATGACCTACTGATCATAGCAGAGTCCACCAGGACCTCAGTGGAGCATTTGAGAAGCCCAGTCCCCTCTCACAACAAGGAACAATGATCCAAACCACTCTCAAGCAGTTGCAAAACACAGTAACCTGAATCAGCACTGCAAGTTTGCAAGTCTACCCTTCCCAGTGCAGGAGCAGTGTGAGGAGCAGAGCAGAGACATGGCAAGCAGCTCATATCTACAGGATAAATGGTGCCCACTACATACTGTCTCCAGACAGAAGAGAATCAAAATAGCTTTGTCCAGCTTACTGGACTGTGCTTAAAACAGAGCTCTCAGGTAATAATTTTTAAAGATTTGTGCCAGTGTGACAACAAAGGTTTAAAGTTCAAATTCTGCTGCGGCGCAGGATGCTTGCCCAGTGGGACAGCCCAACAAGCTTCCACCCTCCTGCCCCACACCAACCAGTGGAAGGATACCAGCTAGAGCCATGTGACTTTTCTCAGTAAATAACAGGGTGGAAATAATCAGGAAACCAAAGTAATTCATACACTTAGACCAAGTTAGAAAAGGAGGAGAGGGGACCAAAAAGAAAAAAAAAAAAAAAAAAAAAAAAAAAAAAAAGAAAAGAAAAAGTTAGTAAAGGGAAACCCAGTGATTCTGACAGTGTCATCTTCTCTTCCTGAATTTAAGCAAAACGCATAGCTGGTTAAAGAATATGAAAAAACTGTTCTAGAGTAATCCAAGCTAGTTCTTCCAAACTCAAAGACACTGTTCTAAATTTCAGCTACCAAAAACAAACAGATAAAAAGGTACTGCTTGTACAAACTTATCCAATACCAACACCCACTTTTATAGTGGAATAGGTAAACTTGCACAGTCTCAGTGTGTTTTTTATGGATTTGGAGCTCATTTCAAAGGCAGAAGCCAGTGTCAAACAGAAACTACAGCGAACTCAATACAAATAATATTTGGCACAGTGTACACTATAACTTTTAAATAGCAGAAGCAGTTGCAACTGCCTGGAATATTACCATTTCTCTATGTCTGACAGTCCCCCCCACCCAAGGCTCAAGCCTCATTTGGATGGCAATTTTACAACTGAGATGTTTATACATACAGACATATATTCCTACTGACAGCGGTTACTAGTCAAGCAAAAAACATAATGGATAACAGAGGACAGAGAGCATCTGATTAATCTCCCTACTCAGGCAGAAATCTGGTCTAATGAAAGCTGAGTTTTTGAAGACGGAACTTAGAATTTTCTGGTGGTTTGGCACATTCCCATCAATTCTCCAAATAGGAAAATAAAATAAAAATACTATAACTTTTGGGCTGCTGTTCTAATTTTACTATTGGGTTGCAGTTCTCTGCTGTTTCTTACAATGCCACTTTGGTCACTATGCTGCATCATCTGGTTAACACATAGCTTCACAATATCCTGAAGTTAATCACCTAAAGTAAATGTGAGTTTCCTCACTCATTACAGAAGATTTCCCAGCCATAAGCGAAGGTTCATTTTTCATAAACTAAAACATAAGTAGGGGAAGTAAATAGTAAAGAGGTATGAACTGGAAATTTTAAGCATCTTTTTGAGATGTGCCACATCATACTAGTGAGTTTTTTCCCCCCATATCTATATTAAACACTCACATCTGCCCTATCCCACATGTGATACTTGCCTAGCAGAAAGCAAACTTAAAAAGTCACTACCATTACGACTCCCTCCCACCACCAAACAAACAAAAATTATGCAAAGAGCAAATTCTAATCACAGCAATGTTACAGGAACTGCCAGACATGTACTTCTAAATGACTGCTTTCACCATGTGGGCAGCAAAGGAGACATTAAGAGAAGAAAAAGGGCCTTGCTCCATAAAAAAGGCTACTCCCCACTATACTAAGATTTAACGATTTCGCTCAATGCCAAGGTTTCATGTTTGGCTTTCCACTATGACAGAGACAGGAGAAGGAGGAGCAAAGATGGGGGAATGATTAATGTTTCATTTCCACTATAAAAGAGTACACTGAAAATGAGTTGGGTGAACGAATATTCACAGCATCATCGTGCTCCATCCCAGCTCCATTGCTGCCAATTGCACATTCCAATACTCAGAACAGCTCATCAGCAGCAATCAGCTTTAAACAAAATGCAATTTTTAGAAGTGAGAGGTTAAGCATCTGGGTAGATACTTCTGTATTTTACAGTCTTTTGGAACTTTTTAATTCCACCCAGGTCAACCTTGCATCATTTTATGTGCAATCGCAAGTGCTAGAAATCCTCTTCCTTCATGAAGTAATGCCAAGACAGTTTCTCACACAGTCACACTACTCAGAGCTGAGGGAAAACACCAAACAGGAAAGCCTCACGCTGAAACTGTGAGACAAAGCATGACTGCTCTTCTCGAAGAGTGCTACATATGAAGACATATCAGTCATTTATAGTTACATGGAGAACTTGACAGTCATCAGCTTCTATTGTTTAAACATTTGAATTTTCTACTTGAACAATTGTTCAATACTCTTTTTTTTGTAATATGCATGTGAAGTTTGCTGCTACACCTTCCATTTCTGCAGCAGCCTGTGCAGGAGACTTCTCATTGAAGCTCCCTTGGTGTAAATTAAGGCAAAAGTTTTGACAATACCTGGACTGGTCTGCACCACTGACTAGGTGAGGAACAAGGCAGATTTCTGTAGAGCTGTGATAGCATCTCAAAACACAAGAAGCAATTTGCTATATGAAGTACCATCCAAGAAAACAAGTAAAAAAGAACAATTACAAATTATTTGCAGTAAATGCTTATGATGAAATGTTTTATCTGTTCAGAGACCTCCACAATCCAAGCTGTTGAAAAGTGAAGAAACTTCAGGACAAAGTCACCTAGACTTTTCAGTGCTGCACACCAAGACACAAGGAGAAAAAAAAAATGAAAAGGGGACTGAAGTTTAGCCCAGACTTTGCAAATTTGTCTTTTGAATTTATCAAAAGACTTTGATTATTTGCATGATCAATGAAAGATGTCAGCACCAGAATCCAAATGGAATGAGAACCCAGCTGGAGGTTAGTGCAACTGAAATGAAAAGGAGCATCAGCCCCTCTCCAGCATACCTAATCAGAGACTGTGCTGACCCCTTCCTAGAACAAAGCAATGTGTTATTTAGAACCCCCACCTCCCCTCTCACAGGTTTATGTTTTTTAAAGGCCTGAAATTCTCTGTACATTTGAATTAAAACATCCATTTCAAGTCACAGTCCAGCAATTGAGGGAAGGACAACGGAGATGAGCGTGAAAGAGGCAATGAAGAAACACAATACCATTAAATCATTTTTCACTGCTTAATGTAACACTCATTGCGGAGCAATTTTACAAAGGCCAGAGGAACCAGTATTGATACCACACTGTTCAACACTGGAAGACTGACAGAGCCAGATTTTCAGAAGCACTCAGAGTATGACATGTATTTTAGGTTTATAACCAAATGCTTGGATTTTAAAAACTTTTGGAATATTTTTCATGTTACTCATCATCTGATAACACTAAGAGTTTCACAGAACCACTTTCAAAAGCAACAAGAAGGGCAATTTTCTTTGTTACATTAATGTTGCCCTAATATTTAAATAAATCAAAATCTATTTGGGGATTCTAACTGTTTACTACAATTGAAATAACACAAAGTATTTGGCTTATTTTTAATGCACACAAAAGCAAAAACTTGCAAAAACTAAACTAAATCCATAATCTTTATCATTGTCATTGGCTATATATAATTTTCTCAAAGTGAGGAAATATTTAAGAGTTTCCCATAAAAGAGAAAAAATACTTGAGCAAAAAATGCTTGATCAGGCAAAGTGATACAATTATCCACACGCTCCACAGGCAAAGCCTAACCTCTCAGGCATACACCAGGTCTCACTAGATTATAGAGGGCCCATACACCATATCAGACCCTCCAGCAAACGCATTATTTTGCCACTGCTCCCTGGTCTCTAATTTACCCAAAGCTTTTCACAGAGATAATATTACATTCATGGCTTAGGCCTTGACAACTGCACCCATAAATCAATTTTAAACCATGCATTAATCATCTTTCTGTAATCAGTGGCTATTCAGCACAAATTTACATCTCATTTCTGTTGGCCAAACAGCCACATTAGAGCTTTGAAGCTTATTCAAGCTTAAATGATTATATTCCCCTAATAAACACTGAAGTCCTCTCAGTCCAGCTGTTGTGAGCTGCATTAATGACATGCCGCGGCAGCAGGGGCCATCTGAAGCCAGCCTTGTGCAATGCTACAAGCAGCAGCCTCCATGTCAAACAGATATTTTGCATTTCCAGTACCCTCAGAAAAAATGAGAAGGCTGCTCTGCCTGTGCAGACCCTCTTATGGGGACTGGTGTGCGCAGCAGGCAGATACAACATGCAATTTATTGCACCTCCTCTTAACAGCTCCATTTGCCATCTCTTGAATACATGAGGTTACCAGTATAAAAAAAAAAAAAAACAAACAACCCAAAACCAGATTTCCTGATTCTCTATATGCTGAGCACCTCAGCTTGCTTTGGTTTTGGTGACAGTTCTATTGAATCTGAACCCTGGGGAGAACTCACTTTTCCCATTTGTCAGGCAGCTCTAACTTTGTTCACAGCACCACTAAATTGTACCATAGTATGCTTTTCTTTGATCACCTCAGAATTAGGCATTACATTTTTAATATTTGACTACAACTTTTTTTCCTGGTTTTTGCGTTGCTCTCACTGCTTTGCGCAAAGATTATCACTTACTCAGGATTACAGTAAGAAGTTAAACATGATCAGTTCAAGGTGGATTTTGCATGTACTTGCCTGCAATCCCTATAAGTGAAGCAATCTATTCTGATTGAACAAAGAATAATTATTTAATTAAAGATCCTTGGCAGGCCTACATTATTAAACCTGCATAAAAAGCCTCACATTGATTGTATATTCACTTTCAGTTAAGGTCTGAATCAGCATGCTAAAATGTGAAAACGAATGAACAGAATGAGTTTATTATGACTGTTGCTAAGTACTTTCCCACTATAGGTAATAAATTATACATGTGGATGCTTGTTGTGCTTATTCCACAACATAATGAAACTTTTAGTTACTTTTTATTCTATGGGACTTAATTCCCCTTGTGTCAGGTTTATGTTGCTATTTAAATAAGGCACCAGAATTACAAGGATGTAAATCTGCTGGACAAAGATGCAACCTGGACCTCAATGTTTCTTTTAATCTGGAATTGATGAAACATAGATGTGCTCACTTGCTTATGACAGATGTCCTATATCCTAGTCATCTCAGAAAAAATACATTTTGTATCTCCATGCTCTCTTCTGGCATCTGACAACCACTGAAGAACCAACCGAACATCAATACGCTATTGCTAGAAAAGCAAATACAATCAGGTGCTAAATACTCAGCCGATTTGCCTGCAACGCAAAAATAAATGCTACTTCAGCAATCAGCTGTGATAATGCAAAGTCTAGGAAAGCTGCTGAAGTTTTCAGGAGAAACTGAAAACAATCAAATTGTTTACTTAACCAAGAGGTAAACTTGACAGTAATACTGGAACACATACACGAAGACCAAATTTCTGTTATTAGATTGCTTTTCGTCTAGCAGAAAAAAAAAACAAACAACCAGGAATTCAAATGGAACACTTCTGAAGAGAAAGTAAGATAACTTAGTTACTGGGGAGGTAGGGGGAAGAGCATAACCAACCATAGTGAGAACTTGCTGCAGGAGTCAAACCTTCATCATTCAAAACTTTTAAGGGGGATCTGTGAAAGTTTCAAAAGAAAGTATCTGCTCAGGCAGCTGAGCCACATGTATCCATCACCAAAGTAAGGTGGCTTAAACCTAGCACCAACACGCCTATGCCATGTGGGAGTAGAGACTGGATATACAGATAATTAAGATTCACATATATTCCTCTCACCAGGTTACAATAAGAGTCTCTTCCACGCCCAAGTCCCTGAGGCACAGAGGTGAAGAACAAAGAAATGCTGAAGACATAGTTCCTCAGAGGACAAACTATAAAAAAAAGTTTAAACACAATGACTGAGTTGGTCTGTTTTACACCTCTGCCAGTTAAATTGAGCTACAAGCTCGTACTACTGTTATTTTCCATTCAGGGTACACTGGGATTAACAGTGGGTTAGATGTTTAGATGTTGAACAGGACAAGTAGAAGGAATAACTAAAAATACAGACATGGAAAGCAGCTACATTTCCTTAGGAGAAAAGAGAATGCCATCATCCAACGCTTCCTTCAGCAGCACAAGATTTGAAAGGTAGGAAATAAAGTGCATGGAGTCACAGTTTGTTGAATCCAGCAGGCAATGGACCTGTTGGGTTTTAGCCACCCCAAACACTCCGGTCTGCCACCCTGCATGGCTCCAGCTTTTGGTGTTTCCTTTCAGTGCTTCTTGTCCTCTATCAGCCTAGCAGGCCAGTCAGAAAGCCACAAGCTTTCTTGGACTTGCCTGTTGAAGAGACATTCTCACAGCAGGGCCATCACTGAATGCATTTTTCTCTCAATTTTGTGCAGCTTATGGATAGAATACAGCCAAACTCCATTAACAGCATTTTACTGCTAGGTAAGATAATCCTTGTTTGCAGTCTGAATTACTGGAAAAGAAATTTTAAGTAATTTTCAGGAGTCCCTGACAGGAGAGGCACTATTCAGCACAGAAACTACAGATGATTACTTATTTAGCTCTATTCTAGGCCTTACTCTCACTATATAAAATTGAATGATTGGCCATCTCACACAGATGTGAAATTACAAAAACATTACAAAAGTTTCATCATTATTTAGCAATTAAACAATTAAATCAATCTGCTTTCAATTTTTGCTCATCAGCTTAAGCCTTGCAGTGAAACTGGATGCATGTTTCACAGTGTTGAAGTTTGAAAGAAAAATGACGAGTGAATTCACTTTAAAAAAATACATTAAAAGTACAGTTCTCAGAGGAAGAACTAGTTAGCAGAGGAAAAAGCACTTCTACAGGTTTTGTGGTTAATTGATATAATTTTTCTTACAAAAACATATCCACTGGAAAAAAGACAGCTGAAAAAATGGTACTCTGATGTTGAAAAGTTGCCCCCATAGTGCACAATACATAAAGCTTTTGAATAATGTTTGCTCTCATCCATAAATTATTGCACACAAAAAAATTAAAACAGTAGGCAGTGAAACAGATTTTATACTAAGTAAGGAATTAGCCATTTAGGGGAAGCGCACAAAAACCTGTTGCATCTCAATAGCTTCCTCTCATCTTGTGACCGAGTGACATTGGACCAGACCCAAAAAACTCTAACACTCATACACACACGAAAGGGGAATTTTCATATTTGTGTGAACTGAAGCAGTCAGAGACAGACCATCCAAGGACATGGGTGATTTTGGTTCTGTCTCCTCCACTCAGAAATGTAGGGTCCTGAGATGCTGCAAGGTATTTGGCTTTGAAGCATGAAGCCTTTACTTGCACAAAAGCTGATGCTGAGGCAGGACTGAATCCTACCTTTCCTAGGGCTTTAAGAGGCTCCAAAGTTACATCTTCCACTGTAACAGAAACCTGTATTCCTATCAGAAATAATGTATGAGGTGCACTCATGTGGTAGCACATCCACCTCCCACAGACTCCCTTTACCATATGATCAAGCCCACAGGTCAACTGAAAACAGCCTTCTGCACAGCTCTAGCCCACATTTTCAGGTCACAGACGTATCTGACACCGTACCACAGCTCCTCCCTGCAACAGCATCCAGCTGAGCAGCCACTAAGACTCTCCATTCACTTTTACCTGGCTTCTCATTGTGATCCATTTGCCTCACAGAGCAAACAAGATAATGCAACACTTTAGTAAGATCACTTTCAGAAAGTCATTTTCATTTCAAATGGCAACACTTCAGCTAGGATAAATTGTAAAGGTTTCACAAGAGAGTCCACACCATTACCTTCAGCTCACACACTCACAAATCTGCTCTTATTTTTAAATAACAAGAACTAGCAAATACTGTAATATTGTGCTTTTTTTTAAACTGATTGTTATACTCCAACAGCACTGAAACTACAACTCAGTGAGAAGCAGCATGTCTAGAATGTCAATGACTTCCAATCAACATTTTTGAACAGTGGGGAGTTGCCCAACTTTCTCTCTTAATATCATTTTGATTACTTATGTGTTTACTGTAATACAGGAGAAAACTAGTTCTGTTCTTCGTTTTAAAACTCTGCAGAGCAGACAAGAAAAGAAAGGAAATTTGCCAGGCAGTATCTTTGGTCACAGTCCTGTCCACGAAAAAATTTTCACTCTATTTTCTCTCTTTGCTGCTTTATTTTTGAACAAATGAAAGTTAGAAAGAAAGGAAGGGGACAACCTGTTTTTTTAAAGGCAACAATCAAGACTTTGCTAACTTACGCTCATTCCCAGTTCAAGAAAACACAGGACACTTACAGCATTAGCAACATTTTGGGTCTCAGTGGCTTGCTTATCCTTGAGCAATAGGGACACTATTTAGTCTTCCAGTAGGACCATAAGCACCAGGCAATTCATCTGGGAGAAGCTCCCTTCATATAAAAAAGCTCAGCATGGATCCTGGCTTCTGATAAAGACACTCTGGAACACCTGGAGAGATGCACATGGACTTCTGCACATCCAGCTTCAGCAAGGTCAGCCTCTGCAAACAGCAGTGCTGAGGGAAAACACCCCAGGTTAGCACTGGAGGAGATAACCTTGCAAGCAAAAAATCTCAGTAGTGTTGTGCTCAAAAGGGACAGAGGAGAGAGGAGTCCAAAAGGTTTACCTGGGCTAGTGGCATCAAACAAAATAGCTTTGCAAACATTGAGCAAGGGCTGCTTAAGATTCCCTGCTTTCTCCTCAACGCTTTCACAGCAAAGCCTTCTACAAATATTATACAGGCAGCATCATAACCAAATCCTCTGGTGGCTAAAGACATTTGCCAGGTCACTACACTTACACAGCTCTGAGAAACAGGCTCTGCCAGACTTACTGTGACTCAGTAAGTAGCAAGGACACAGTAGCTCCTGCCTGTCTGTACTGTCTGTCCGCATCGAGACCACCTCTCTGAGTTAAATATACCAGATTTTGAATAAGCGGTATTTTGAAATTGAATATACAGGACTTGGGAAGTTGAGCTTACAGCCTGAGTAATGGGCACAGATATTCACCTATCCTTAAAATTAATAAGTAGGACAACCACCAAATCCCTGGATAGGTTTTGATTATCTCAGTCTGGGTATTTATCGGGATTACTGTGACACACTGAGTCATCAGGCTCTGACCAACAGGCACAAGACACTCCTGAGCCCACTGCATCCTTTGCACTGGGAGCGTTAGGACATCCAACACCAAGAAGAGGAAAGTACCACAAAAGAAATGAGATGGATATCTAAAATTGTGCAAAAGTTTGATTTGGCCTGAAGTCCATTCCCAAGTGAACGATTCATTTTGCTCCTGTTCTGCAGCTGTCTTCTGCCTAACTCTATTTCTGCAGAGTGACTGCAGCTATTGCTTTTGCAGGGAAGCACCGACCTGCTTTCAGCCACCTACACAACAATGTAAAATGATCACAACTCATTTATTTCCTCTTCGTGTGACAAGACATCTCTAGTAATGGACAGAACTAGCAATTGTTTTCTAAAACTTCATCATTTTTGGGTTGATTTTCCCCTCACTAGAGTGAAAATCATCAGGGCTTTGCCCAACTATTGTATCAATCAATATCCATATTTTTAAGGCTGCAAAACAAACTCCAGAATTAGCAGAGATACAATAAGTATACATGTTGCCATTGAAGCTAACTACACAGAAACATTCAGTATTTCAATTTGACATCAAAATAAAGCAAACAGTAAACCAGAAGGAGATTGTGTGATGAAGTAACTTTATATCACAGGATTATACTTGTGGTTATGACTTTAATTGTCTAGTCTGGAAGGATTTGAAACAAACTGAATAATCTTGCATTATTGTAATGATTTGTAATCACAACACTGACTACGATTTATGGGCTTACTTTACATTTGCACTGCAATCAACTAAGAAGTCAGTCCATGCCCTATTGTATTTGCTTATAATTCCTTCCTGCAAGGAGCTCCAACAGCCCCTCCAGTTTAGAGATTTGAAACCAAAGGGAAAACCCTCAAACGTGAAGCTTTCAATTTCTGAAGAAAATAAAGCTAAAATAAACCAAAACTGAACACCCCCAAGGTTTCTGAACAGAAGACCAAAGGTCACATTTTTGCTGTCCTCTACTGCTGACTGAACCAGGACCAAGCAATGCTGAGCAGACATCATACACAGCAGAAGTTACTTGAATTACCCTCAGTTTCAAGTGACAAACTTTTAAGAAGGCTCCCGCAGGAAACTAGGAGAATCACATCAGTGATTGCAGTTTGCAAACTGAATATGCTAAGAAAACACTCCTACCTTAGTCCCCTCCCCTCAGCCGCCTGCACCCCTCCAGAAAAAAAATAAAATAAAAATAAAAAAAATTAGACAACCCACTGAAAAAGGCTGCCAGCACAGATAAAAGTTTCAAGTTTTTCCTAAGGAGCTGGAAGAAAAAAATAGCAAGTCTTAAATCCTCCTTTTCAGAAAGACACAGTTTCCCCTCCAACTTGGTATCTGCTGAATACGGTTATGTTTTGGAACTATCATCCCAGAAGGACTGCTCTCTAAGAGCAGCACATACACATCACAGAGAAACTCAAATACCTAAAACAAAAAATCAATTAATTCTGAAAGATCACTTTCAAGAAGTAGATATTTTAAAAACTCCTGTCATCACCCTCCTGTCCCACCCTGCCCTCACCCCTCAGTTCTTGGTCTAGCTCACAGCCAAAGGCAAGGCGGGGGGGGGCTGACTTGTACAAGAATAAAGCCAAGCCTGCAGCTCTTTCTCACTACTGGGACGGAACGGAAATGGATTAACGGTGTACACCGGAATCTCAAATAATATTAAGAAATACTCCATGCTATCTTCTCCTGCCAACTGCAACTTCTATACCACATTATATACTGTCAATATTATGGGAAGAATCACTGCAGCTGGAGGAAGATCTTTGAAGACAAGGGCCAGATCCCTAGTCCCAAAATATTTTTGCTGAAGTCAGATGAGAATTTCTGCAGCGTAGAAGTTCAGTCCTACCCCACTTCAGAGTCAAAAGTTCTCACCTTTGCAAGAAAGCATCCCAAGGAGGGCAATTATCCACATAAGATACACATCTTTAAAAGATTCTGGTTTATCAAATTGCAGCACCAGCAACAGATCTACAGGACACTATATGCTTCAATATATAGGTAGTTCATATAAATGGAAATAAGTAAGATTTTAAAGTGAAACTAGGCTTTAGTAATGGAGAATCTTTCTAACAAGTTAAACACATCTGCTTTTTAGATGTATATTTTTGAATTTGATTTTTTTCTACTCTTCATTTTGTAAAACCAGGAATTAAACATAACCAAAGCAGTGGCCTGGCGCTTGCTGGACTAATGATCACAAAAAAGAAATAAGCAAGAATACACAAGTTAAATGCTTATCAGAGCATTTTGGCAAGAACCAACTACTTTACTTCTTGGAAAGCAGCAAAAGGAGGCAAATAAAGGGCTGTGGGGGTGTTTCAGCCTGATCGGTCAGATCCATACTTTCAAAAGCCATCAGCAATCTCTACTCCTTGCTATCACCACCCTTATTTGAGCTGTTCCAGGGGCACTCAACTCAGCAGGCATCTTGTCCTCCTTCATCACTATGCTGATCCACAGCCCCCATTCTTGGAGGAGCTTGCTTCTCACCAACCCCAGGGCCTGATCCTGCCTCTTCCCTGCAGCTAACTGGCCATGGATTATTCCTTACTAAGACCACTAAGATCATACAGGGCTAGGCGAGGATCACACTAACATGCAAGTGTCATTCACTCCTAACTGTAAATCATTACTACATCACTGATATGTCTTCAGTAAATCATCTAGAAATAGAATTAAAAATCAGTGACGTCCCATTACACGTGGAAGATATAACTACCCTCTCTCCTAAATGTTCACAACTCCCCTCAGGATGTCAAGATGTCTATTTTTTTGAGTGGTTCCCCCCCAAACCCTCTGACCAGGCAGAAGAAGAAGCAGCCAAATCACATTCTGCAGTTCTTTTATACTCACTGTTCATCCCATGGGGTACAGACAATCAATCACGGTGGCTTGACAGCATACAATATCACAGTGGTAACGAAGAGATGACTGATATCCAGGTGTCACCCACATTCTCTTCCACAGTGCTTCATCATTCATGTTGAAGAGCCTAAAAGCTGGTGAGAGGAGCTACCACTTTTCCTTGTAGCAGAGTTAACAAATAAACCTCCAAAGCATATATTTGCACCCATGTGTACTCCTCATACTTAATGTCCAATCTGTTTTGCCACAGTATTTTCAATATTAAACCAACAGACCTCATGATAACTGCCTTAGTCAAACACACCAAATCATATAGTTCAGCATGCTTTTTTACCCAAAATGAAGATGTCTGAAGGTAAATTAAGACTATCAAACCAAAATATGTTGGGGCAAAAAGAGCTTCCAAATAAAATACTTTTTCTTTCAATAGCTAAGAAACCAGTCCCGCCTTTCCCTTTTATAGAACAGTAACAGAAAAACACCATGTGTTTCTGACCAGAACAAGCAAACAGAGAAAACCCCAAATAGTTCCCATTAACAATTTGAAAAATGGATGAAAGTTTGTTGTAACAGTCCTAGATGTTCAGCTGCTAACTTATTTCTCGAATAACCACATATCAGGACTTTGCAGTACAATAAGTCAGTCAAAAAGCTCTCTTTGCTAGTCTTGAGCTAGGTAAAGGGTCTTCAAAGAAGTCTTCTAATCTTTATTGTTTTGTTCACTGCGCAACACATAAGGCAATCGCCAATCATGAAAACAAGACAGCAGCCTTCATCTTAATACTATTTTCAGGAATTCTGCATTTAGAATAATCTTCTAGATATACCTACCATATGTTTCCCCTTCTGAAGCTAGCATTCAGTTTACTTAATTTGTTTGTTCGGGGTTTTTTTTTGTTTGTTTTTGGTTTTGTTTTTTCTTTTTTTGAGGTGGCTTTCCTGAATGAGTAACATCAAAACAAAATCAAACAGGACTGCATTCTTGAATTTAGTTACCAAAAACGAGCCATTAACCTGAATAAAGATACATGCTGCCAAGTGCAGCCAGGGTAATCCTTATAAAAGAATGCAATTAAGTGATAAGTAACCCACTGACACGTATTTAGTACAAGAAGTAGTAGGAAATACACTTCAAAAATTCATAAACATAAGCTATAAAATCCTAATGCATGTTTTATAAATCCTAGGCTGTTACATATGCATTCTGCAATTGTAATATTTTATTCTGTAAAGTTTCAGATTCTCCATGACAGCACTACATTAATATATTTTAATTGTACAGTTACTAGCTGTTGGATACCAATATTTTTGAAACTGGCACAAAAGTCACAAAGAAAACAATGGTTTTAGCAGATAAAGCTCTTCAAGCTCTTTTATCCCCAAACATAAATCCTAGACACTAGAGGAAAAAAAAGACATTTTAGCATGAAAAGAGATTATTGTTTGCCCAATGAGCCTGTGTGGAAGAACCTAATGCTGACAAGAGTATTTACAAAATTATATACTAAAGGATCAACCTTTATTTTTTTTTTCTGTGGTGGAATATATTATTCCAGTAATACTGTTCTAGCCAAGATAAAGATTTGCTTTATTTTTAATCTCAGTAGTATTAATTTATTTTACAATACCTTAGAGTAGTCTAAGCATTTTAGATCTCCTTTAATAAGACCTACACCTCGCCAGATGCTGCTCCCAAATAAAGGCTGATTTATGTCAACAGCATACAAACCAAAGGGCAGCCAGCTGAGAGACCAGGACAACAAGTTTAAGAGCATTCTCAAATGGAGTGAAAAGATTTAACCTCAGATAGAAAAGAAGATATAAGAAAGGACATGAATTAAATAGTGAGGCTATTAATGAGAACTCTTGTCTAGCATGAGGTACTCTGGTTTAAAAGCAGATAGATATTGCAGCTAATATATTGCAGGTATCAGGAGTGGATCCTAAACACAGGTTGCTCAATGAGTAACAGTAATGTGTTTTCTAGGATGGCCAAGATAAAAAAAAAAATAAAATAAAGCTCAGGGAAAAACAAAACCAGATCTCACCCTAGATCAAGTCAGGACAAGCTTTCAGACAGCAGGGCTTTAGATTTAGGGTGGGAAAAGGTCAAAACCAATCACCTGGTTTGTTCCTCCAAAAGAGACCAACTCGGCCTGACCAGAGTAACAGGGATGATAGTCTGACCTGCTGTCAGAGACCTCCTGTGAAAGAAATCCTAAATCTGCCACAAAGATGAACCAGTAGAAGGCACATTCCATCAGTTTTAACCTGAACCAGTTTAGCTGAAAGAAATTCTCTTTCTCTTATCCTACTCATTGTAAACCTGGATGAAAGATCATTGGACTGGCCCACAACCACCAGAGAAGAAAGGATAATCTATGCTACACCCAGCTCCATCAGCCTTTCCACACAAGATGCATGTTCTCATTGCAAAGCGGATCCCTTTAAATTCTGATTGATATAATCAAGCTCTGTGAAGCAAATGCAGCTCTTACAGGCACTGGCTGGGCCACCAATTCACAAGGGAAAACCAATTTGAGCTGCTCAAATCCAGCTCTCGTGGCAGTGCCCCTACCGCTGTTAACTCCAGTATCTACAGACTCACTCTGGGGCTTTCAGAGTTTGAAACATGAACTCAGCACTACTTTAAAACACAGTTTAGTTAATTACCACAAAGGTCTTGTACAACTGCATTATTAACCTCTGGTGTCTTTTCAGACTCAAAGCTCACGCTCTTCTGTTGCAATTGTGCTATACAATACAAGCATGCATCATTCAGGCACACTAAAGAGGCAGCATCGCCAAAAGAAAACACATTTTCATGGCCCCACAGACTATAAGTAAAAATTACAGAAGAACCAGGAAGAGGGTCACAGAGGACAAAGGTTTACATATATATAGATACTACATATTACCTTAATAAATCCTAGTGGGGAAAAAACCCCAAACCCATGTTTCAATTCTGTTAAGCTCAGCATTATCCCACAAATTGTTCATGTAAAATTCCGTTATTCCATAAAGGGCCAAAAATTTTAAGTACTACTGCTTAGGTTTGGATTATTCAGTTTACTTCACTTAGATGTGCAGTATGTTTCTTATTAAACTGAATGCACAAGACCATGTACATATAAACAAAGCAGCCAAATTGCAGGCTTTTAGGGTGCCATTAGCATATTTTTTCACCTACTCGGGTATTACTTCCATCATTCCCCCTGCTATAGTATGAATTGCATTCTTGCATGTTAGCATATATGCTGGTTTTGGCTGGGATAGTTAATTTTCTTCACAGCATCTGGTATGGGCTATATTTTGGATTTGTGCTGAAAACAGTGTTGATAAAATTGGGATGCTTTCCTTACTGCTAAGCAGAGGTTACACAGAGTCAAGGCCTTTTCTGCTTCTCACCCCACCCCACCAGTGAGGGGGCTGGGAACACACAAGGAGTTAACAGAGGACACAGCCAGGACTGTCGGCCCCCACTGACCAAAGGGATGTTCCATACCATATGGCATATAAGGCTGAAGGAAGGGAGGGACATTCAGAGTGATGGCATTTGTCCTCCCATGTAACTGCTATGTGTGATAGAACCCAGCTTTCCTGCAGATGACTGAACACCTGTCTGTGCCCATGGGAAGTGGTGAAGGAATTCTTGTTTTGCTTTGTTTGCATGTGCAGCTTCTGTTTTACGAGTTAAACTGCCTTTATCTCAGTCCATGAGTTTTCTCACTTTTACCCTTCTGATTCTCCCCTGCACCCCCCTCGGGAGAGGAGAGAGAGCAAGCAGTTGCATGGGGCTTAGTTGCTGCCTGGGGTTAAACCGCAAAGCGTATCCCTCTGATTCCTTTTTTACACCAGTCACAGATGAGCAGCAGCATTTGCAGGAAAAAAAACACAGGCTGCCAAAAGCACTGCCCTGAAAATGCCAATTATAATCATAACCACATAACACAGCTCAATGGTGCCAAGAATCCTCCTTCTCCTTTCACTACCCCCTATATTTTATTTCTATCCCTGAGGGCAAACACTGCCTCCAATCCAGGATTCTTGTGTAAAATCCCTGTCTGAACTAGGACTGACAGAGAATAACATGAATCTATTCACAAATCATGCTGAGTAATCTAAACTGCTGTTATTTTTAACTTCAAAGAGGCACCCTAGGGTACCTGCCCTCAAAAAAAAAAAAGAAAGCCAAAAAAAAAAAAGGGCAGAAATACTGCTTGGAAAAAACCTCCAAAACAAGCAAACACAAAATCAAACCTACCAACATTCTACATAAACGAGAAGCAACTTTTACAATCAGTCTAGCTGAACTTAAGCTCAAACTTTCAGTATTTGGCCTTATCAACCACCCAAAGGAGGGGCTACAGCTTTCCCTCTTGCTGTTTATATGCAAGAAATCATCATGTTCTCTCACAATTCTTTATTCATTGCAGAAAATTAACTTCTCTACAGGACCAGGTTCTTTAGTACATGTTTATTTTTCAGTCTGAGCTTAAAAACCAAAATGCCATTACATGAAGCTGCCACATCACAGAGCCAATACCCCAAGGACCACAGAGACTTTCCTGTTCTGTGCTACAGGAAGGAGAGGGAAATTAATGGGAGGTGGAGGAGAGGAAAGAGAACCTGTTACACAAAAGCAAAGCAGGTGTGTGGCACTCTAATTTTGACAGAAAGAATACTTCTAAGTTGCAAAGAAATAAGTTTTCAAATAAAACACTTCAAGGAAGGAGGGTCTGAAACAAGTAAATCAGCACTATTACAGCCACTCAAACAAAAAATCAGACATAACTGCTGAATAAATCAAGCCGGCTAAGGAAGGATTCTATTTTTAATCACCTGGATATTGTTAAAAGTGACCCATTTTTCACTTGGCCAGACCAAGTAAAGCTGAACAGCATAGGTTAACCAGGAGGTCTGTAGCTTCTGTCCTTGCTATAGCTTTGCAGGGAGTTGAAACACATCACACAGTCTCCTGCCAAATCAGGGGAGAAACAGGAGGCCTACAAACACTGTCCAGCCTCACAGAACTTATTCTTTTTTCTACTTCTGTGAGCTTCCATATAATAAAAATGTATGTTTAGCACAGAGAAGTGCAGGCAGTTTCTGCAGGTCAGAGCTAGCTGGTATCATATATAATGCACACATAAACCTCTGATGTGCCCAGTTTGGGTAATCCTAAGCAGCGCCCCAGGAAACGGTCCAGAGGTAAAAGATTTTGCAGACCTGCTGTACAAGCATAGCCTTTAACAGAAAACATGACTGGTTTTGTTGATGTGCTTGGAGGGCTTCCTACTACACAAGAGGGACCAGACTTTTCTGATACAGCCTCTGGTAATTGCAATAACCTTCTTCAACTTAAAATAAGCTTACATGAGCTGCAAAGCAAAGTCCAAATTGTCCCTTTGGCATGTAATAACAGGATCAATTCCTGACTTGAGTGCTAAAGGGGCAGCATTTTCCATGCTGACCACGCTCTATTGGCAGGGAGAGAGTCCCTTTTCTGAGCTCCATGGCCGTGAGAACCCCACAGGGAATTTGCTCCTGCTTTAGCAGATATAACTGCAGGTTTAAGAGCTGCCTGCAAAACTGATGTGAGCTGCTGAACCCACATGGGGCAGCCAGGAAACCACACTACTGCAATTTATCCTTCAGAGCAAAGCAGCAGAAATAAGAAAGCACTTTCTTCTGCCCAGCAGCTGGTTCTTCACACCAGGAGACACTGTTTCAAAATCCTGCTTGGCCACAGGATATTTAATTCATCTCATTTCTATTTATCCCTCAATACTCCATATGAAGAAAGAGGGGGAGTTTTCTTACCTTCTATATGCATGGGGGAAATGCAGGCCTGCCAGGCTGCAAGGATAACGCCCATCACCCAAGCCTGTTCCAAATAAACACCCAGACAGACAAAGCTCTTCAGATGGCACCCTTGACTAAAGTGCTCCTCTCCCTTTCCATAAAACCCATTACTCACAAGGTGAGCTGGTGCACTGTTTAGCAGTGGCAACTTAAAGAGCTGCAGTGCTTCATCTGAGATGACAGGCATGGTACAGGTCTACCTCTAAGCCTCCAGATTGCAGGGCCAGTCTCCTTCCCATACAATGTTGCTTTCATTTCCCAAGTTAGATCACATTTTCCCATTGTGTTCAGCAAAAAAATGAGATGAACAACAAGGGTAACTGGACCTCTCGGGAGCATGGAACGTCTTAAAGCTTTAATACACAAAAATTGATGTCACAGGCATAAAAACAGTTTAGACACTTACAAAAGACCTGTCAAAATCATGTTCATTTGACTTGTCTGGATCTTATCCCAATTGTTATGGTGGGGTTTTCTGTAGGGTTTTGTTTGTATGTTTCTTTGTTTTCAAGTGGAAATCTGTTTTCAAAACCTACCAGCTTGAGCCTTTGTGATACATAGATAACTTCTTGCAAGCACTTCTGTACAATGACAAAGACTAAACACCTGCCTTCTTTAACAGCAACTGTGCTCCTGGAACAGTCTCCTACTTCTACCAGATGTGATTCTAAAAAAAAATATTAAGTTCCATTACGATTCATAACAAAAATCCAGTGGAAAAGCAGCAACTCTGAAAGAGTCGAAGGCTCCTTCAAAAGCAGCTTCAAATACCAATGTATCTTCAGTTGGAAGGATACTATCATTGAAATTGATACCAAGTGCTTGGAAAGTGACTGTACTCTACAAGATACTGGTCATAGCAATAAAAAATCACCATGCATCAAAAAGCTTCCTTCAGCACATGGTTTGTATCTACACATTGCAGTGTTGCAAAGTGTGATGCATCATGACATTTCTGCTCCTTCCCTTGATGGGGAAGTGTGTGGGCAGATACACAGATCTTGAAAATTTTCCCTAGGAGGACAACCCGATATAACAAATTTGTATGAGAATGCCTATCTCTGATCCCAATAAAAGTTTCCTCCTTCTCCAAATTCAAATCCTGAAGTAACTTAAATATTTATATTAGGTGGATGCTTTTAGAAAAAATTAAGCAAGAAGTGTATAACTGCAGCATAGGTGATTACAGACCAGATATAGCAGTTAGAGAATCTATAGAAGTCTGGAAAGACCTTTTTAGTGCTTGTAAAATACTGCAAATATATTAGGCAAAAAAAAACAAAAGCAAAGACAATTGGACTAACCTACTGAATTTTTATGATGTCCCATGACAACAGAGAAGATTAAGAAGGGATTTCTGGAAATTTGAAAACAACTGCCTAATTCACTTTTGAATAAAAAGTGGACATTAATCAAAGAAAGAAAATTCTCCCTCTTGAGTCACTAACTTTTAATTTGACATTCATGAGTGTACTTCCAGGTGCTCTTTGGAAACTGAGCTTGTAAATAAACAAGGTTTCCATAAACAATAAAAAGATACAACTGAGATATGCATAGGACAGTTAGCTTTTCATTTACTCATCTACACATACAGACTCAGAAGTATTCAGAACTCCTCAGGCTTAGCCACTTTTCTACTGACATTCCTGTAAGAGCATTGGGATATATAGCACCTCTGCTTTATACCACAGGAAAAATACCAAAAGATGTTCAAAAAGTAAAAAAAATAAAAAAAATTTAAAAAATCATACGTTAAGCAGTGGACATTGAGATCTTTATGGTGTGCCATGGCACTAAAATATTGCTCTGCCAGCATATCTGCCACTGGTTAGTCTGATGCCCACACAAGCAAGGGAAGCAAGTTTTGTTCTCAACTTTAAATCAATACATAAAAAAAAGTTACAGACTAACTGCAACAGGATTAGATCTTGAACTGAGTTGAAAATAAAATCAGTTTCTTGAGTAGCTTTTACATTCCTGTTGTAATTGGTGCCTGCAAACATGCAGCTTGCCTGAGTCTGCCACTTCTACAACCTTTCATTCACACAGAATATAAGGAAAGCCAAATTTTAATTTACTGTGTTATTTTTATATATATATATATATGCAGGGTTGGCTGAATTTTAGATAAACACTGCTACCATTTTTATGGCAATCCAATTGGAGTCCAAGACAATTCTGCAGCCTGTTTCAGCTGGTGACTAGAACTCTGAAATAACACATTCCTGAGAGATGCTCTGTTGCAGGGCTCAGTTGTGTAGTATTTCTGACTTAGGATGCTTTGTCACCTCACACAGTGCTCATGGCTTTCAGAAACTGACAGGAATACCCAGCATGGTGCAGAAGTCAACCTTTAAAGACTCCCAAAGCCGTGTTATAGGAGAGCATCAAGGATGCCCCAAACCAAAGACCAAAACTCACAGCAAAGACTGCTCAGATGATGCAGTCAGGTCAAGAAAACACGCTGGAGGGTATTAATGCATCTAAACTCCAGCACTTTGTGTATCAAATTAGGGGGCCAGGTTCTTTTGGTTACAGAATCACAGAATGGGTAAGGTTGGAAAGGACCACAGTGGATCATCTGGTCCAAGCTCCCTGCTCAAGCAGGGTCTTCCTAGAGCACATTGCTCAGGATTGCATCCAGATGGTTCTTGAATATCTCCAGTGAGGGAGACTCCACAACCTCTCTGGGCAATCTGTTCCAGTGCTCGGTCACCCATACAGTAAAGAAGTTCTTCCTCATATCCAGGTGGAACTTCCCGTGCATCAGTTTCTCTCTGCCGCCTCTTGTCCCACTGCTTGACACTTCTGAGAAGAGCCTGGATCCATCCTCTTGACACCCTCCCTTCAGATACTTAGAGACACAGATGAGGTCCCTCCCGAGTGATTCTTCTCAAGGCTGAGCAGTTCTTAGCATGAGTAATGGTAAGGGACAGAGGTTCTTCAAGGTGCTTAAAACTCAGCTCCTGTTCCAGTGTTATCAGCTCCCAGAGCTTTCACATGCATTTGAGACATGAGCCTTGCTCATTTAAAACAACAGTGTTCCAGGCCTTGTGTTTCAGAAGAAAACTTCCAGAAAATTGTGTTCCATGTTTAACCCAAAGGCTCAAAAGAAAGAGCAAGAATTTATAATTTAAAAGATATTTAAATAACCTCATGGATTTTCTTGGTGAGGGGAGGACTGAGGTTGTTGACTCATGATCATTTTTTTAATACTTGTGGCTAGCTCTGCTGCATAAATAAATCAATCCCCTAGCCACACAGCTCCATTTTTCCAGTCACAGCTTATTGTTTTATTTTTTTCCCTCCATTGCCAACAAATCACTCCAGGGAATTTTTAAATCCAGTAGTCTACTTTCCAAATGGAAACGATTAGTATAATTTGTGAGAGAGAAAGCAAACAACACAGACTTACCCCATTTTTTGGGTAGGCTATCCATCCTAGATCACCCATTACTGTACGTGAGTCCAGTAAATTCACTGAAAATAAGAGGAAAAAAAACTGTTAAGAAAGATGGATGGATTACAAACTTCAGCAGATATTTCAAGGTATGCATGGCTATGGCTAATAGATTGTTTATGCTTAAACAAGGTAGCTGGATTTTTGTAAAGCAGAATAACAATGCAATAACTCCCCTAACGACAAGGTCATACACTGAAAACAATTCTATGTATGCATTCATTTATTCCTTTGGGATCTGCCACTGAAACCAAGTTGCAAATGCACTGAACTTCTGTAAATGCAGATCCTTCACATTCACAGGGTCTGATCTTTCAGTGGGAATAAATACAAAAAGCACACTGTGTGTTTATGTGCATACATAAGATATACATTATTATAGATATAAATATACCCTCATGAACATCTTTGCATGTTTATATACACAGTGCTTCTAAGGTGGCATGTATTTTTAGCACAGTCAGGCCTTCAGGATAGAAACAAAACAAGAAACACCATGCAGAGTTTCCTGATTATCATGAATTTAATTTTTAAAGTAGTTTATGTTCAAGTACTACAGTATTAATCTTATCATTAAACAGCAAAAAACCCCAAACTATTACCAAGCTTATAACATTTCCCCCCTCATATTACCTGAAATACTGAGTAAAAAGTGTGAAGTAACTAAATCTACACACACTTAACTCAGCTAAGAAAAACTGTAGCAGCCTCTGGTGCTGAGCTTCCAGCTCCTGTACCAAGAGCTTTAAATGTTCAAGTTAAAAGCTTATCTTTGAATCAACTGTCATCCAAAATCTCAACCTAGAAGCAACTTTCTTCTACTTTAAAAGCACACTTTCTTCTCATCAGATTACAATGCCTGCTTCCATCAGTGTATTTGCCTGCTTAATACTTCACTCATGTCCTTCCTGAAAAGGATGTGATTTCCCTGGGTCTTCATTTCCTGATCTCCACCCTATGCACTCCTTAAAAGTTCCACTTGAACTTTTGTTAACTGGACTTTCAGGACCTTCTAACCTGTGATTCTCTAGAGCAAGAACAAGCTTGAAATGCGTGGAAGAGGCTTCATGCTCACTCTTCTAGAAAGGCAACTGTGTAGGAACTTAAAGACTTCCAGAGAAGAGAAAGAGGTTGCATGCACAAGTATGAAGGATGCAAGTATCATAACCCTCAGGATTACACCATTCACAGAGGCACAATAAGAAAACCCAAAAGGACACTATACTACAAATCATGCTCCTTTAAAATCTTAAGGAATATTTTAAAACAAATTAAGATTAAACAACTGATTTATTTTGAAAAAAACCCAAAGGTCTCTAAATCAGTTGGGTCTTTATCATTCTACTGCATGGAAGGCTGACTAGTGTAGTTCCTTGCACACAAAGCTAGCCCAAAACACAAAAATACAACACTGAAGTGGAAAAAAAATCAGTTCTCCGCTCTGGCAAATGCTTAAAAAAGATTTGTCTATCCAGATATTTTCACAACATATGCAAATATTAATGCAGGATTCTATCACAGGGGATATATGTTCTGCATGGTCAACTATATTTTTGTGATGTTGAACAAAACACATTTGATAGCTCAGGGTTTTTATTCCTAGACTGCTTTCTCTTGCCAAAAGAGAACAGTTGGAAGCTGTCAATACTACCAAACTACAGGACATGTGGTGGAAGTAATAGAGACTACACTGAACTATATTCACAGTAAGTAAACATACAATGAGGTGGCTTTCCAGCCAACAGTCTATGTAAAATAGAAGTATTGCTAACATCTACCACTAGATATGTCACCCAGTGATGACCAATCTTTCCTCTCCTGAAGTCTTCAGGTCATTAATTTCTACTGCTCCAGCTGAGGTCAGGCAATAGCATCCAAGTGCTCCTGAACTACACTGTATTTTCTTTTTAAGGGGATACAAAGAGTGACCTCAAGATATTCTTCAAAATAAGACACACATAAATAACATGCCCCATAATATAAATGTATACTATTTTAAAATGCAAGTGACAGGAGCGCAACTGCAAAAAGGGCAGGTTTACTCAAATTTTTTCTATTACAATCACTGTAATTAAACTGTGCAGAACAGTATATTCCTGTTGTTAGGTTGCAGTGGATGCAAAACAAGTATTGATCTACATTGTACAACTTAATTAAAACTTGTCCTGGAGATGCTACTAATGAATGTAATTAGATGCTGTGTTTGATGTCACAAGCTTCTTCATGACATGCTAATTAAGGAAAAAAGCAGAAAAAGTGCTTTATTCGAATATCAGATCATAAAAAGAACATGATGGAACTAAATATTGTATTATCTTTCTATCAACGACAATTTTTAAATTGCTGTTATTAACTTCAATTTCAAAATAATTTTCTGCATATGAAAAGATAATAAAATCCATTCAATGCTAAGTCAAGTCAGTGGGAATTTTCTGACCAATGAGTCAGCCAGCAGAGTTGAATACTAAATCCCCAGTTAGAAGAGACTCAATTCCTCTCTTATTTTAGAAGCATTCTGCATAGAGTAAAATAAATAGGATGAAATACACCTTTTGACAGGCATCACGCAGTAACTAAAAACTCACGTGCCATGAAGACAAAAGTGACAAGTGACTTTAAGCTGTCCCTGTGCCTGGGCTTCTCTCGAGATTGGAGAAGCACCCAGCACATCTCAAGACAACTCTGAGATGCTGCTAGGTCACTGCAGACACTGACTGCCACATAAGAATCTGCCCAGGACTGCTTTCACAGTCTAAAACACTGCACTGCACCAATCGGCTCTGATGAACATATTTAGCTAGTATTTTAAATTGTCTGCAAGGACAGAAATGTTTTGCTTTGAGGAGCCCCAAAATTCTAGGATAAACACAAATATCACTAGCTACAAGGTGCCTGCACCTGCCCCATCAGTATCTTATCCAATCATTTCTAGTGCATCTGTCCTTTACTTGCATCATTTCCATGTCACAATCCCACTCCCAGGCGGCCTGGAATCAGGCCAGGGCCCCAGAATCCCCTCTCCAAGGGGACAGCTACTCTAACAACCCAGCTGCAAAAGTTCACCCTGGCGATACTACTACCAACGCTCTGGGAATGCTCTCCAGCAGCCTTCCCTTGCTGCACTGCCAGAGGGGTCACCAGCACAGTCCCATTACGCAAGCCCATACAGGCTCAGCACCATCTCCTTTTTCATCACCTTCCAGCCTGGAAAGAATATTATTTTTGCTGAAATGGCTTTCATCAAAAAACTGCAGATTGGCCAGGCTGGGGAAGAAACAGCACAAGCAGCAGGTAAAGTAGGCACCTGGAACAGAGGAAAACATTTCAACAGATACTTTTATGGAAGGACGGCTTTTAAACTCACTGTGTGGCTCCTTGGGAAGAGATGAAGTTTTTTGCACCTCAGTAAAACCCCCTGAAATTGTGTTTCATTTGACCTATAGCAAGACTCAGAAAGAAATCAGAGGTCTTCTTCTACAGAGCAGCAGAACCAATTCCTCCCCATCCAGTCTGTGAGGACTGTTGGCATGTATTTCGCTGGGGCTAATAACCAAATAATCCAAACACCGGGACATTGAAGAAGGTAATTCAGGAACCCCTCCAGTGATGTGCATAAGGCTTCCATACTTCAAAAGGTCTAGTGCCAGCTCCTGTACTGCTGGACTAGCCCCAGCACTAATTGCTCTACAGGTATAACCCAGAGCTGTACTCAGGAGCACTTGGGATACAGGAGAGCTTACCTTGCTGGAAAAAGAAAAAAAAGTCCCTTCAGAAATTGCCAGCAACTCTGCTTAGCCCATGATCTTAAAAGCCTCCAAATAACACCACTCCTTTATTCCCACTTCCTTTCTCCTCAGCACCAACTAGCTATATCTCAACAAACAAGTAAGAAACCTCAGACCCCATAAACACACACTTAGCACCTGTATCTTTGCCAGCAAACTTGAAAGAGGCACATACATTCAAAAATATTTTTTGCTCATCTTCACCATCAGTGCATCCATCCCACAAGCCCTAATTATTTCTAATGCTCAGTCAAGGGGAACACAAAACCACACAGATCTATATCATCATTAACTTCCATGCCTTCAGGGTAGGAAAAATGATGATTAAGTCTAAAGTCATACCACAGTCCTTTTTTTTTTTCTCCCTTTTTTTTTTTTTTTTTTTTTTTTTTTAAAGTACAGAATAATAGCCTGGGGAGTTTGCATACACTCCTGTTCTCAGACAGACTGGTTACTACAGGTGAGCAATCAAGTTAGAATAAAACCAGAAACGATCTAAACCTTTGACCTGAACTCTTGCTGCTGAATTAACAGTGGTTTCTCACTCAGGAATCTCTGTCAGGGAGTGTGGATATAGCTTGTTACTCAAATGTCCTTGTCACATTCATACAGCCAGCATTTAGCAGCTTCACCATGGCTACATAGGGACTGTGGCTGTAAGGAAGCACATGAAATGCCAGGGCTGATAGCATTCAACACTGACCTAAAGCAACATTGCTGCCCACACAGCAGAGCTCCCCATCTGACATAGACATCTAAAACAGTGCCATGTTTTAGTGCATTAGCTCACTCAGGCAAAAGCAGGACAAGCCTATCATGATGGTAGAAGTAGAAGCCAGTGATTCATGGATTTTTTTTTTTTCGATCACACCAATGAGGTGGCTCTTCTGACTCTGGACTGGAGCAGGATCAGCTGGAGCATCTTTTTTCTTCACTCCAATTTCAAAACTGAAAAAACCCCAAGCTAAAAACCAAAAATCATTGACGAACAGACTAGAACATTGAGTAGTTCTGATCCTACCAGACCCACATCCTCCTGCTATTTCAGTATCTAAAGATCTTCCAGAAAAATCTTCATTGCTTACACCAGGGCAAACTCTCTGCAGGCATATAAAAGACTTAACTCTTCTAGGTTGTTGTGGTCTTTGAGCTGATTTCCAATAAATCCTTATACACTGGAGTAATCCCGCTCTTTAGCGGCACATTTGCAAGTTAAGGTTTATCACAAAGTATATCCTGACCAGTTGCTCTAGAACAAGCAAAATGGGCAGGACTGCAAAAGCTGATGGAGTTTATGTCATGAAGCTGTAAAGCCAAAAGAATCTTTTTATTTCACTTACATACACTTAAAGCAGGCAGAAAAGAACATCCTCTTTGACCAAATCAATACCCTAAAACTACATTTTCCATCACAAAATGAACAGGATTAAAGAAAGCTTCCTTAAAACCTGCATAAATATTGCAAAACATCATGTGATTCCTAAAGTACCACAATTCTAAAGAATAACACTTTTAATAAAAATGTTTTGTTTAAAACAACTGAAGGAAACCTCTGCTTTAATACACTTGTTACAAATTGAAGAGAAATCTGAACATTACTTTGGGTAGCACAAACCTAAAGTCCTATATGAAAGAAGGTGTGAATCAAGTGTTCCTACATCATCCTTCAGGCTCCTCCTGCAGCTCATGGCCCCTTCTGCACAGCACTCAGCAGGACAGGGATAGGCTACATCAAGGTAGCCCCAGTTCTGACCCAACATTCAGAGCTTGTGAGAACAATTACATTTAAAGAACTTGTGAGAAACCTCTTAGAGGAATACTCACACACTGACAATTAACCATGAGGTGAAGACCCTGCTGGATGGAAGTCAAGGTGCATGACATGATGTGGCAGCAGCACTTTGCACTTCATCAGGTCTCCTGAACAGCATGACAGACTTTTCACCAAGCTTCATGTCTTTGCTCTCCTCCTCTTTTCCTCTACCCAGACGAGGGGGTATAGCTGCCAACACATCATCATTAACAGAGCTGTTTTCTCCTTACACTACATATCTCCCCATCCTTCCTCCAGCACTCCTGGAGTTCACAGCATTACCAAGACACACTGACTGCAGAGGAATCTTCATCATCATCATGAGTCAAAGATTCTTGACTGGTTTTATTGCAGTATTGTTGCCATTCATTTTCCAACTGTTTTCTCTGTTGTGCCAAGTATTCCTTCAAAAAATATATATCCAAGGCTGTCCAATAAGTGACAATAAAAAATAACCCAAGAAAGCAAAAACAAATGAAATAAACTCTTGAAAGAAATCAAAGTCATCAGGGAGCAGATGTTTTGAATTAATTAGCTACACTGAGTTGTGACAAAACACACACTGGCAAGAACCTCTGAAACATTTCCATCAGTGGAAACAAGCTATAGCAGAGTGCAAGCTGTAGCAGTACCTATTATTTATAGCCCACTGGAGGAAGAAAGTATACACTACTTAATGAACTTGCAAACTAATATTAACTGCAGATTTATATTTTATTATGTTGGCTGCATTCTGCTCCAAGTTATCATGATTCCCTTTTATAGCAAGAGCCAAAACGCTAGAAGCTGCATCACAGATTCATAGGTTTTTAAGGCCAGATGGACAACTGCAATCATAACACCAGCCAGAGAATTATATCCAGTAATTTCTACATTACGTCTGTAATTTGCTTGAACACACTGTTTACAAGGGTATGATATTGCCCTTTGAGAAAGTTCTTCAGGTTGGCTGCAATTTTCCTGAAGGCAGAGAACCAGCTGTAGCACCAAGGAGTGGGATGCAAAGCTCACTCTGATAACCAGACCCACTAACACAAATAGAAAACTGCCAATATTTTGCTTACAAAGATTTGCAGGCAAAACAGGAGGCAGTCATTTGTTCTTCCCACCATACACAACTTAAAAGCTGAAGTGGTTAGGTTAGCTTGACACCAAAGTGCCCAGAAAATTAACAACTCCAGTACGGCTTGCATTTTTTTAAATGGGAAACACTCCCATTTCCACCAAAATCACCATTTAATTGAACAGGATTTATTCACTGTGAATAAAGCCAGTAAAATGCTTCCATTCTCACTCAAGATCCACTGGAAAAAATGCTGTACCAGCACAATAGCGGATCTCTGAGGTGGCTGCAGCACTAATCTTTTGGGGTAACCAGCTGGGCAAGTATCACTCTGCTGCTAAGAATGAAAAAGGAGCTCTACTGAAGACAACATGCAATCAGCATCCACAATCTACAACCTGCATGAAGAAAAAAAATACCAGTGCTGTCCTGCAGATCAGGGTCACCAACCACTGTCAAGGCATCTACAAGCCACTAAAGGAGGCAAATAATTTCTCCAAGGAGGCAACAGTTTCTTCAAGACCCTGCTTAAAGAAAGCACCTTATTAAGTACATGCAAAGTCAAGCCCTAACATCCCAAAAGCTTCTCAATGCAATCAAAACACCTGCAGGCAGGGCTGAGACGAAATCTCACTTTCTTCCCTAAATTAACAACTAAAAGCAATATGGTCTCTATGGTCTCTGTTCCTAAAAGGTATCCTAAAAGACATGGAGATCAAATTCTGTTCTGCATATAAGTAAACTGAAGAAAAGGAAAAAAATTTGGCAGACACACCCCCAGACCTGCCAAGGGTGTCAATTTTCACTACCAGTGGACTTGCAAGACCTCACTGTCCACCACCAATACAGCCTTCCTGTTGACAATAATGACTTCTCTGCTACCATTGAGTTCACTCAAGTAGAAAAAAAAAAGGAACTCATACAAGGCTTAAAAGGTATTTGAGACGGAAAAAAATGTTTACGACGATCTATTGGCTTTTCAAGGGGGTTGACAGTTTAGCCCTTCTATTTCTGCTGAGGAAAGAGGGTGGAGCTATCCCCTCAGAGAATTACGAAGTTCAAACTGGTTGTTCTGACCTCCTTCTAACATGACGTGACCTGGGTTGGAGAACGCAGTCGTTTATACTTTGGCAAGACACTTCAGTACTGCCTCCTGCACCAAAATGATGTAGTTTACACCACAGCCCGCAAGCCCAGGGTCCTAACATCTCTCCTACAGGTTCAATACCTGCTACACAACCACCTAAACCCAGAAGCTCTCAACTTCTTGAGGGTACCGCTTCCACTCCATTCACACCCCCAAGGCAGAGTTTGCTGAACTGATGTTCAGGAGCTTTCCAGAGCAAAGACAAGGGGCAGGAATCACCTTTTCCCTTGGGGATTCCAGACAAGCTCATAGAGGGTATTCCTGGATCTGCTGCAACAGTACATGCTATATTACTTCCTCCAGAAAGCATCTTTCATCCGTCCAGCTACTGGCCACCTAAGCAGCTCTACCTGGTTAAAGTCCTCCTAATATACCTCCTGCACAACTCAAATACCAGGGAAGAGGGAGATAAAAGGAGGGGCTTTTTCCCCCACCACCAACATCCTTAGTGAGACAGCATGCACTGAGTATTTCCGTGGTAATTTTTCTGGCCCAAACCATCATCAACCCCTTTTGCAAAGCAGCAGCAGGAAGGCTGTGCTCATACACACAGCCCAGGGCAGCCTGCACGTCCCAGCTGGTCCACAGCAGGCAAAATATAGTGCTAGACCACTGCAAACAGCCACCCATCACCAACCACACCCAGAAAGTCAAGCGCTATAAATTGCAGCGCTTACACCTCCTCCCGACTGTCCCCTCTAGACTAGCTTCTTGCAATAGACAGGGATAATTACTTTCTACCTTCAAGAGGATAAGCACATTAAACCTTTCGAGAAGTTCAGATAATGCACTGACCAAAGCTATAGCAAATACCAAAACTGAGACTGTGAGAGATATAATAGGTCAGAGAGACAACTAAAAGGGTAACAAATCCCTAGAGACACCTAAGCTACTGAAGGCCAATGCTCAAGTTTGCCAATATAGCTGGCTGTGCAAGCAACTGGGGCAGCAAATGCTTTCACCTTAGCAAAACCTGTCACCTCGATGTCCAGCTAGTCACAGGGCAGAGTGGGGGACAGGCACAATGTGAACACAAAGGACAATCCATCTCTCTATTCTGCCTGTGCCAAAAAAAGCCCAGATACATCTTAAGAACAAAATATATTTTCAAAGGAGAAAGGGATTCTCTACTAGCTTTTAAAATACGCAGCAATCTTCCCAGCAGAGATCAAAGAAAATCAGTTTAGTGAAGAGTAAGTTACAAAAAAAAAAAAAATGTTCACTCCAGTGCAATGATTAACACAGTATTTCTGCAACATTCTCTGAGTAAAGAAAAGAAAAATCTAGTTCAAGTCCATTCTGGTTGAAATGATGCTCTGTCTCTCACTAGCATTTATGGTCACTGAGAAAGGTGCACTTGTGACAGATTTCAATTCTGTGTTTAGATGTTTTACTATAAGAACAGAATTTAATATTTTTTTTAAAACCTTTTAATTGGGCAGTAGGCTGATATCTGCTGGAAGCAAGGACTTAACTAAAAAATTCAGTTCTTCTACAAAGTGACCAATCTGTGTGCGTTTGGAGTTTTTACATCTCATTTTGCCATAATACCACATACAAATTTCAATTTAATTCCTAGAAAGAAAGCAAGAATATTTTTTTTTTAATTGCCAAAAAAGTTTGTTTTCTTTGTATTTTGGGGCAGGATTTCATTTCCCTGACATCCCTGAGCAATGCTTAAAGTTTGCCTCTATTCCAGAATATACATACCCGCACATTTACAGGAATGGACCTCTAAAAATGTAACTCCAAGTCAGAAAGACTCGGGGATCTAACAGACCCACATCTGCTCAAGACCCTAAAGCCAACAGCATCCAATATCACTGAGCTAACTCAGTTGGACTTTCCTGGGTCAAAGGCTCTGTGCTTGCTCAGCATGTGCTGGAAAACAGGACTCCTGCAGAAGCAGCATGGAACAATAAAGCATAAAACCAGCAAGATCAGAGCACAAGGCACCACATAATAAACTGTCCTACCTTTGCAATTTCTGCCAGATTTTATGAAATTCTGGCCTCACCTTGATGTCCTCCCAAGCCTACTGCAAAACACCTTGTATTTTTTAGCACAAAGAACAAACGTTTCTTCACAGGCAAGATTCTGTTTCTTATTTAACAGAAAGAACCGCAGACATGGAAATGGACTGTATGCTGATGCTAAAAAGTGAGGTAATGAATGGTGGGAGAGTTAACAGTGGAGAGGGAAGAAGCTGTCACACAAACTTACTAACCCTTCCCTTCCTGCCATGGTACCTGCCAGTTTACCCCTTTGTATATTGATGTGCAAGTAGCTGCTTTATATATCAAATTATAGTGACAACATTTACCATATTTTAAGCAGACAGTTGGTTACTGTTTAAGACAGTTTGCCTGTTTTCTACTATTTATCGCAATTTTTAAGGTAAGCTTTAAAAGGAAATAGGCACTATCTTGGAGTCAATCTTTGCTATTGCTTATTTCCCTTTTTTTAAACATGTGTCATTAGGCAGCAATGCTTTTAGTTGTATACTTAGAAGTGCTGAGTTTCAAATGTTGGTTTACTGTCAAAAGGATAGCAGTTCCATTTTAAAGCCATGATTGAGTCATTCTAAACCTCTTGAAAAGCCATACATCACACATCAGACAGATCCCAAAAAGACCATTAGCTATGAGCTGTCCTTCCTCATACCAGTAATTCCACTGCAGTAAATTTGAAAGTTAATGGGATTACTCCAGTGAGTAAAATAAACATATGGTACTGAGAGTGTGCTCTGATGTTATGGAAAGCATACAGGGAACTACTCCAATACACCAAATAAAGAACTGATAACTCCTTAAAGCACTGTGAGCACAGTGAAATGTGTCCAGACTCACCTGTTCTGCACACACAAGGTATAGGCATGCTAGCAGCACCTAGCACCTGCAGAGTCAGACAAAATGCAATAGTTGTGCAAATGCATGACATACGAAGCCAAGCTACTAAGAGCAACCTATTAAGCAGAATGTTCTGTTCACGTGTATTTTTACCCAAAGCATTACACTAATTGGAATACATTGATATGAAAATTAAGACTATTTTCACGTCTGCTTCTACTACACAAAAAACCCTTCCTGAAAAAGACTTCATTCGTTGATTAAAGATAAACATTGTGATGTTATACCTAAATATGCATTTATCCAGTGTGCCATGACACAGAAATTATATGCCACGATGAAACAACACATACACACAAGTCAACACACCGAGAACAGGTAGGCTCAATTCAGGCTCTGGCATGAATAATTTGCAAATTACAATCTTCCTTTATTTTTGCCAGCACCAGACCCACCCCTTTAATTGTACTAATTCATTCATTCAAATGAAAAATGATACACTGAGATAAAGCAAGCTTCAAAAAAACCCTGGAAGAATTAAGAGAGAAAGGACCAAATGCAGGAGTTTGTAACAAAAAGAATATCCCTCCAGTCTTAAAACAAATACAACACTTTACAAAGACCCATTTTGTGTTTCTCACCTTTGTCTATTTAAGTCAATGTCATTCTTTCAAATGGCATTTCTTTTGATTTGCTTAACAGTATACTTCACTGTTAAGCACTGCCTCATCAGCACTTCTGCTGAAAAGCCCTAAAATGAAATATACTTTGTATTTAATTACAATTATGCAAATATGTTGTGGAGTTACTTTGTTACAAGCAATCAGATATATTGTACTCTCCATTATTTTAATAATTTGCCCACATGACACTTTTTAAGGTCATCTGAGTGACAACCAACACAATCTGCAAACCACTCCAAATCCACAGGCAATGTATAACAAATCATATAGTTTAGGGTGAAGGGGGGAGTCTTTAAACAAATCCTTCATTCATTGTGTTTCACATAAATAATTTATATAAGCCACTTCCCAAACCCTAGTACTTACAACAGAATGATTTAAAACACATGCATTTTTAAACTAAAGGCAGTGCAGGAAGCCCAGTCACATACTGCAGGGCTGCCTCTCACACCCTATTGTCACAGGGAATGCATTTTAAAATGATAAGGCACTTCTGGAATACCAGCGCTTCACAAAATTGTGCTATACTTCGGAATATTTTTTTTGTGACTAATTTCTGAATTGGTAATAGTAGTCAAAGCAAAAAAAAAAAATTCTAACCATTGAACTCTGCTAAAGAGTTGAAAATAATGGTGAAACAACACTTGAAAATGCATAAAATAGCATTGAGCCTTTATCTTTCACTATATGTTATGCTTTTAAGATATAAACTGAGGAAAAATGATTAAAATAAAATCTGCTTTGTGTCGCTATTACAGAAAAATCTGGAGAAAAATTAATTCAGTTTTCCCAATGTATATCCTTCAATAAATTATTGGAAATATCTATGAAGGTGACCACGTTTGTGATACAGGCTGGGCACTCAATATTCTCCACAAAAATGCAGGGGCTCCTGAAACTCAGCTGCCATTGCAAAAAGCTATTTCCACACTAAGGAAGTAAAACACTGATTTTACTTTCCCCCTCCTCCAAATCTTAACGTAGATTTATAAAGCATTTTCCCCTAAGTGTCCCTTCACTAGAGGGTAAAACAGAACATCATGTACTGTGAATTGTTAACTGCATGTATCTTACCCCATGAAGTCACTGTGGACTACAGTAAGATTTAGAGAAACAAAAAATGTAATTCAGGGTTAAATAAAAAAATAATTCTGAGAATTTGTCATCCTCTATGCAACTACATACACATTACACACCTACACAGCACAGGGTATTTTGTTTAACCACAGTGACTAGAATGAATGACAACAAAAACCAAACCCCAGAAAAACCAATACCACCAACTTTTGAAAATATTATGCACCAGTCTAAGATGGCTACCTCCATTAGAGCAATACTGAAGTTCCTAACCAGCTGAACAACTAAGCCCTGTGGAGAATCTCTCTCATCAGAGCCCAGAAGCAACCAAACTGAACTTCTCAAATGCAAACCAGTGACAAGTGTCAGTGGCACACAGCTAGGCAGGTGGACATCAGCGTCCGAGGTTTCTCCTGCATTGGGCTTCATGTACTGTAGGGTAAATCGTTCCCAGTTGTGGAGCTGTTCTGTAGCAATTGGCAAAGGAGACATGCTGTGAGAAGCACTTGTCAAATAATGCTTGTTTACAAATAAATTTCCTAGCAGCAAAAGACAGCAGTTATTGTATAAGTTCAGGTCCACAGTCAGACCCCTCCTACCAGCAGCCTTTTAGCTTTGCATTTACTGACAAAACAGAAATTAGGGACCAGCAGTCAGAAAAGTAGCAGCAGAGACACTGTGAAGCAAGCACTCATGTTGCTCATCATTACTGTAATATTCCCCTGCAACCTCCCTGTAAAGATGCCATTAAACCCATTTGCTAGGTGGCTTCATTAATCCTTTCCGTGTAGAAGTCCTATTCTGCAGCTGCCCGTTCATGCAGAGACACCTCAGTGCTCGGCAAATGGTCCCATTGACTCAGTCAGTACTATCCAGATTTTCCAGGAACTGGCAAGGATGACCGAGACGGGGCTCGGAGCATCTGTTGGTCTCTCGGCACGGTATCAGGGCAGACTGGAGCACACAGGACAGCGTGCTTCCTAAAAGGAAGGTGAGTAACAGGGAAAGCCCTTCGAAATCAACCACACCATCTCACTGCTCCCATGGGTGAAATCATCTGAAATCGTGTGGGGGCAGAAGGATTGGGCCCATTGTTATCTAACCAAGGCAAAGCTAATACCATTTCCATCGTCTCCCAAACCAATGCACTTCCTGAACATTTCATATCTTTGTACACAGAGGAACAGTATTTTCCCCTTCCTCTGCACTTTTTTTTTTCCCAGAGAAAACTGCAA
Organism: Dendrocincla tyrannina; assembly: GCA_035047865.1. NCBI lineage: Eukaryota > Metazoa > Chordata > Aves > Passeriformes > Dendrocolaptidae > Dendrocincla > Dendrocincla tyrannina. The sequence continues at coordinate 28,145,787 of JAWWMP010000132.1, read as the reverse complement.
TTCACATTATTCTCGCTCTCGAAAATAAATTACAGCTAGCTGGTTACCCCAGGCCAAATCTTTGAAATTCCGGTACGGTTTTCCTTCACCAACCCCCGAATACCTCCTCCTCCTTCCAAAGGAGTTTGACAAATAATTACGGTGCACCACGATGCCAGCCTGCTTCGAGCCACCGGCATCCCCTGCAGATGCTGAACTTCTCCACCCATTGCTTTCACATCACAGCCTGCCCGCGGATCCGAAAATAATAATAGAAAGCCCTAAGCAGTGCCCACACCACGTACATATAGAAAAAAACCAGCCCCATTTGAAAGACTGGAAAGTACACTGCTAGACAAGAAGCCTGGACGCGATTTTGGCTCTTGGCCTCAACAGCGATCAAAGGTATAAAAAAAATCCGTCCCCAGCGGCCGCGCTCCGCTGCGGGTTACACACCGCCACCGCCGCGGCTTCCTCGCCTTCTCATACGTGTATTTTAAGCCACGAAGTAAGCGCACTGCGGCCAGCGCTTGCAGGGCTGCCCACCGGGAGCCTCCCCCTGCCCCGTGCGAACTCCCCCGTGCCAAGCCCTGCCGCTCCAGCCCCGCAAACCCACCCGCGCCAGTGCACCTGTGCGACTCCCCCGGGGCGAGCCGCAAGCGGACACCGCCGTGACAACCCACCCGCGCACAGACACCTATGCAACACCGCACACACACATTGCCCCCGCAAAATCACCCCCACCGCCGAACGCGCCCGTGCCGGAGCATCCGTGCACAGCCACCCGTGCCCCGCGCGGCGCTGCCGCCTCCCGTCCCCGGGACCCCCGGCGGTGCCCCCCGCATCTCCTGGCACGGGATCCGCCTTCCCAGGGCCAGAGCCCCTCTTCGACTGCCCCGAAATGTCCCAGAACGGATTCCGCCGAGTCCGCAGCCGCGCACCGCCGGGCAGCCACCCGCACGGGTGGGCGCTGCCCCGACGGCCCGGCCGCCCCGTCCCCGCTCACCCTCGCTGCCGGGGCTAGCCCGCAGGCTCCGGGGCGCGGTGCACAGCAGCAGTAGCAGCAGCAGCAGCGGCGGCAGGAGGCACGTCCAGCCGGGAGCCGGCGCCCCGGCGCGGCCGGCCCAGCCGCCGGTGCCCCGCGGCCCCATCCCGCCGCCCCTCAGCGCATGGGGCGGCGGCTCCCCCGAGCACTGCCCGCTCGGCTCGGGACGGGACGGGGCGGGCTGGCAGCGCAGACCCTCCGCTCTTCTCCCGTCCAGCCGCAGCCGCGACTGGGGAGCCGGGGGCGGGGACAGGGGAGGTGGCCCCGCGCCGCCGAGGAGACGCCCCCGACGGGGCGGACCCGCCGCTGTCACCATCGTGTGCGGGGCACGGCACCCTCAGCGCCTTGGGGAGCCCAGGGCGCAGCGGGGACCGCTCCTGGAGGGTCGGCCCGGAGGGAAACCCCCCGCCCTAGGCCTGCGGTGCCCCTGGGGGACAGCGGGCGGCAGCGCTGTCCCTGTCAGGCATCCCTCGGGCCCGGGTAACCCGCTGAGGGGGGACAGGGTCCACCAAAGCTTCCCACAGCAGCACGGGTCGCAGTGCCATAAACCACACGCGGACCCCTCAAGCTCAGAGCCGGAGAAGCCGCGATTTCACAAGGCTGGCAAGCCTAAGAGTTCGTCCCTGGCCAGGAATGCAAAAATGCCAGAAACTCCGTAATAGTGCCAATAAAAATGATTTTCAGGTGTATTTTACCCCAACTCGCCACCAGAGCACAGCTTTGAATCCAGCACAAGAAGTCTTAGGGAAGTCTTTACTGAGTTTTCTTTACACTTTGGAATCCTAGTTATCACCCAGGTCATCTTTCCATAAAAAATAATTCCCCAAGGAAATAAATTCCTGGAGGTTTGTTCACCCACATCAGTTCCTTCCTTGAAGACACTACCTTCAGATAAGACAAAAAGAACAATACCCAGCCTTGCAGGTAGGTGCACAGGCTGTAAGACGAGGTTAACCAGAGCGCTGCTCACCTGGTGCTGCCTCCTCCATTTCACCCCGATTCTTTTTTATCATAAAAAGAGTAACCAAACTTGGAGCACCTGCAAAAGGCTCTCTCTCTCCAGGGTTCAAGGCTCAGGACCAGGGTTCCAAACAAGCTGCAATTAAAATTACAGAATCTCCAAAGCCAGTTTGAAGAGGACAAGTAGTTTTCAACTGAGAAATTTCAGATAACAGCTTTCTACACCACCATTCCTCATTTTTTATTCCTTATTAGCTGGACAAGCTGTTTCTTTGTGTCCTTGCACCATAAACACACCTCCAAATTTCCATAAACATAGTCCTGAGCTGTTCATGCATATTATTTTCAGAAGTATTTGCTCCTTTTGCAAGAAGACTTGCAATCTCAAGCTATTCAACATTTTTTACTGCCACCAGGAGGACAAGGCAGGGGCTTTGCTTTACATGAGGTACATCCCAATAGTTGCCAGCCAAATGAAAAGTGTGGCATGCATCTCTTTACAGCACTGTCTCATATCTTCATTATTCAAATACACTACTAGTCTACAGTGCAAATGACACTAAGGTTTGCTACAACATCACCCCTATGGAAACGCACATGGCTGAATTCTCAGCTGGAATAAACCCCAGCCCTGCATCACATTTTGGAGGGGAGTAGCACCATGTGGTACAGTCATTTCTAGGGAACTGCCGTGTGTAAAAGCAGTGGTAAATTTTGCCATCTGGAAATCAAGGCAATGCAGGAAAGAAGACATCAGAAACAGCACCTTGCTAGCATTGTAAAGAGAATCAGATGGCAAAGAACAAGTAAAATGCCAAGCTGGATGGGCATCTCCACTTGGCCAATGGGCAATGCTGCTGAAGCTAGATAAGTCTCCTATCAGAATCTCATGTCAAATTGTTGTTTCCTCCTGATTTTCAGATGCTATTTGACAGTCATTAACTGCTGTTTGGACTGCCAGGCTTATAATTTAGAGGCATTTCAGATGACATGACATCTTAATTTTCAGGAAACACTGAGGTGAGCTTCGTATGATTAATAAGCTATTTAAGAATTGCCACCATGCTCTAGGTTTCATCCTGGCTGCCTTTCCGCCCCCCCCCCCCGCCCCCCCAAGAAAACCAGCTCCTAGTCCATGACATTTTTTTTTCTCCACCGTAGCTGTGGCACAGAAAGAGTCCCAACCTCACCTCCCTGGACATCATTGAATATTCATAAAAGAATGAATTCAGCCTTATAAAAGGGTTATTGCCTTATTCCCAGATGGAAGGTATTGCAATTTTATGCACTGTCTAGTAGATTTGGTGGGGGCTGAGTCTTCCAAAATTCTACTCCTGGTTTTGCCACCATTATTACTGGTTATCTGCAGCAGGCAATTCTCTCCAGCCTTTTGCCTCTTCAGTGCACCCAGCAGGCTCTTAAAAGGAGGACAGAAATTTTAGCAACGTGCTGTGACATTCTTGGTAGCCTGGATGGGTAATCAGAGAGAAGCTGGACAATCTGATGGGATCCCTTCCTATCTCCCATTGAAGAGTATATCTTCTATTGCTTTGAGCAAATTCACTGTAAAAATCACAAAGTGTTGATCATAAACATTTCAGGAACCTAAACCATCTTAGAGTCACACCATTTCTCCCCATATCCAGCCTGTATTTTGTGGTAGCTTCAAATTTTTCTTCCTGTATCTCATTAATTCATTTCTGCCTCTTAAATTTGTGCCTTTTCATCTATGCAAACATCATTCCCTCTTAATCATCACTCAGTTGAGGTCTATATTTCATCCTTTATATCTATTTCTCGTGAGTCATTCTTATACAGTGACAGTAATACTGTTATGTTACAAACTTCCTCAAATTTCCCCAACATCTCCATCATAACATTTTATCCACAAGTGTAATCATACTAAAGCCACAATAAACAACTATCTTGAAAATGTTTTTGCATATAGTGTCTGAAACTGAAATGACAGCTTTGTTCCACGTAACTTGCCACTTCATATTTAATTTGCTGTCAGCAATTACAGGTATTTTAAACTATTTATTAAACCAAACATTTTGAGTTAGTGAATTTCAGATTATTTCCCTTCGATATGCAAAAGCTTTTTACAGGTTAAACTTCTCTCCTGTTTATGTAGCTCCCTCCATATAATTTCTGTGTTCTGACTGGCTTCTAATTCTACATTGCCAATTCATTTCATTAGTGTGCTGTTTATCCTATCATCAACAGGATACACTTGAACAATAAATGAGTCTATCTTTCAGACTATTTCAGCAACCAAAAACTGCCAGCCAAATCCATTCTCTGTATCATTATCCTTTACTGAAGTGTAAGGGCATAATACTTATTGCATCTCCATATTCAATAGGCCTCCATCTAAGAAAATATTAAATTTCATACTTTAAATTTAAAGTGTAAACAGTCCTACTAAAGCCATGTCTTTGTTGCAATAATGGAATAAAATTCCCACTGTAATGCAGCAAACTGTTTAATTACTTAGGCATATAAGCATTTCTATTTTCCTTTGAAAAGTCCTTTTCTTTCAAGAATCAGAGAAGATGACACCTTTAAGGAATACTCTAATGAAATTTAGTCATTTCTTTTTTGGTTTTCCCCACAAGCCTTTTGAAACAGAAGAATTACCTTCTGTTCAAAAACTAAATGCATATTAAAAGGAAAAGCAATCCAGGAGCAGCTAAGCAGCTTTGCATAGTAGATATATTTGGATTAGTACCATGAATGCAACTACAATTTGAAGACAAAATGGCTGTTGTTCAACACACATCACAGCAGCCTGTGTAGGGCTGCAGAAAGCAATAGTCAGAGCCCCAGTGGACAACAGACAAATCTGTACCAAGAGCCAGTGGGGACAGGAGCGTTAAACAGCCAGTGCAGGTGGGCCACCCCTTGGCCAGAGGAGGTGTGTCTGTGATTGTGCCCCTCGGGCTGCTGAAATCTTCATACTGCAGTGCAGAGAAAGATGTTAACCAAAGAACTGCTATTTGCATGAAGAAAAATGAGCAAGTGGTAAATAAAGCACTGCCTGTGCAAGTTCACAACCCAACCACTTGTATGGTCTCAGCACCAATTTATCTTTTGCCACCCCCACAAAACACAGGAACTATTGGCAACTGTGCACTAAGGAAAATCTGCTCACTTCATTTACAGCCTGAAATTAGATACAAACCCGTGAAAATACATAGGAAAAACACGTGAATATTTGTTTCAGTCAGAAAAGGCTTGGAAAAAGCATGACATTTCAGTCTGGCATTTTATTTTGCAGTGCTTCAAAATAAACCAGCCCTTGGTCCTGATAACAGTTCTTCCAAAAGCCCATGACCTGGCAGCGCTCTCCCCTCTGCAGATGCTGTGTCACTGCTCCCCTCTCACTGCCTTAAAGTGACCCTCCATGGAGCCAAATTCCAGGTGTTAACAAACCACTGTCCACCTGCAGGCAAAGGAATGTTCCCTGGCTGGGAGGGCTCAACATATATCACTTTGCATGCCAATCTGGGTTAGACTGATCAGCAAAATAATCCAGGTCAGATATGGAAATTCACACTTCTGAGTACCAAGAGGAGCAGCAGATACAGTTGGCAGTACTTGCAGCCCACCCACTACTTAGCGAGTATTGAGGTGTTTCTTTGCATCGCACCAGAAGAGAGAATTAAAGGGAACAAATGAAATGGCTTTGCAGAGATTTATGGAGATTTTCTAATGCAGAAAGTGGAGCACAGGAGAAAGTGCAAAGGCTAATTTGATTACACTGTTAGCCCTGTATAAATTTAATAATGGACTTGCTTCCACATTTCTCATCATAACCTATTTACATGCATCCACTAACTGCAACAGCTCAGCACCTCATACTCTTGAGCTAGTCTTCCCAACCCACCCCTGTCGAAGAGGTGCTTTACACTCCTACACAGATAGGCAGAAACGAAGGAGACGTTAAAGATTCAGACAAACATTACTGAATTGATTATGGCTTCTCTAGATCGGAAGCAATGTTCTTAAAATACTAATGAAATTGTTTTATTCTTATATCAGAATAAGAATCAGCAGATATTAAAAGAAATTGGTTTATCTCTTCAAGACAGAGTTACAAGCTTTAGCAGACACAGAACAAGCTTGGGCACATGACTTGCGTACATTTGTACTCAGAGTGCTCCAGCCCTTGAGTAACTCACTCAAGGTCACACAGAAGGTGTGTGGCAAACCTGAATCAAGTTCAAAAGCTATTAGAAAATCCATTTGCTTTTCATTCCCATTTTTTTCCAGCATGTCATTTTGGATCAGGATCCATGCTAGCAAATGTGGACATTACTGCTGTTTGAGGGTTTGCATTCAGCTCTTCACTCATTAAATGCACATTCTTTCAAGGTACAAACACAATAATGGATGTAATGGTGAAAATCAGTATATCAGTGTATCATTTAATAGTGAAGTAGATTAATCTCCTGCATACAGTACTGTCCAGAACTCAGTTCCTTTTTGAGCTATGTTTCATAAGGTCAATAATGCCATCTTTGATTTCTAAGGGCAGTCTGGATGGCTACCCTGAATTTCTTTGATTAAAGACAGACTAGTTTCATTAACCTGAGCTGCTACCATGCATTTCACATTGAGGCCAACTGTGTCTGTTTTCCTCTTGTTTGAGGAAAGCAAATCCTTTTCATCTCACCTTGCTTCTCCAAGCAGAGCTGTTTGATACTGACTTCTCTATTTCTATCTACCCCTAATGATTTCCTAAATAAATCACATCATTGTCAGTCACTTCATATCTCAAATACTTGCAAATGCTTAGCAATTTCAGCTGCCAACACATTCATTTATTTTCTTGAGATGCCATCTGAATCACAGCTATAGTCTTTGAGTCCTTTCCATCAGCTAATTGCAACTGTTTTTGAAATGCAGGAGCATATTTACTTCTCTCTTTCCTTTGCAGTGTCCAAGTTGTGCCTTTAGGTATGCCTTCTGTTCCAGTCTTGGAAAAACTTTGCTTGCAAAACTCCAGTGTTTCAAAAAGTATACATATTTTTGGCATGTGCTTTGTTAAGTAATTTTAAACAACAGATTGACAAGGTAGGACCGGGGACACCTTTCTGGGACAGACTGCTTCATATGACAAATTCTGACACAAATATTGCACAGTGACATACCATGTGTTTCTCACTGTCACTCTTAGCTTTCAGTGTTTCTTCCCTTATCCCATCCAGCAATTGCAAACAAAATACTACTCAAAAGAGCTTATCTTTGCTAGATTTTTAAAATTGTAAAGAAAAGGAATTCAGTAGCCACCTTTCATACACAAACTTCCCAAATTGGCAGTTTACCTACCATAAGGAAGCAAGCCTTCCAGACCGAATTCTGCTCATTACTAGGAAGAACTATCCCTATCACACCAGAAGAGGTGAGCAATTAGGTGGTATTACAATCAAGCTACAAGACTCAGGTGCATTGATGTAAATTTTGCTTTCAACACAAGTACCCTGAGTCATCCTAAGGAATTTGTTTCTCAGCTGAGAGTAGCCCTTTCCTCAATGCTCAGTGATATAATCCCAAAATGAGATGCAAAAAAAATCCTGTTAAAAGATGTGCTTTACCATTATACCCAAGCTGAGTCTGCCTCTTGCATCATGACTATCACAGTACCATTTTTCCATTACTGTTTGTTGTCAATGTGGCTTAACAAGCCAGGCACTGATCTCCTCTCTAGTGACCAGTGACAGGGAATGGCATGAAGCAGTGTCATGGAGTTTGAGGTTGGATTTTAGGCAAAGGCTCTTCACCCAGAGAGAGGGTGGTCACTGGAACAGGTTTCCCAGGGATGTGATCACAGCACCAAGCCCAGACAATGCTGTCAAGCACCTGATGTGATTCTTGGGCTTGTCCTGTGCAGGGCATTAAGGAAACTCCCAGACCAACCATTCATGGGACTCCGGCAGTCACACTCCTGCCACCAGAGAATCAGTGTTGGGACCAAAGCCCTTCAGAGAGCATGGCTCCAGTGAGCTGAGAGGTGCCCCACTTGACTTCCTGCACATCCCACTCACACAGTAAGAACAGTTTCCTTACCAGTTCCACCCCAGGTTCCCCATAGCAGTCTCAGATGTCTTGCTCCATAAAGCCACTTATTCACAGTGCCGTAACACAAAACCAGCTTGAGCCAGTGCTTCTGAGGAGGGACTCCAAACAAACGAAATCCCGGGCTTTTATACCTTCACAATCTAAACATGCAAAAGTCTCTGCTCTTCCTCCTCAGTCCTTGGGTCCTGCTGTGTCTCTGGGTGTCCAGTCACCTGGCTGGGCCACATGTCCTCATGTCCTTTGTTATGCAAAGGGTCAGCACCAGTACACAGTTTCTTGCATGGGGCTCCTGCCACCCTGAGCTCATTTTTTAGCTAACACTGCAGCTTGTAAACCAAGCTACCTGCACTGAGAGTATTCCTCAACTAGGGCCAGGAGTTGGACTTTGATGATCTTTGGGGGTCCCTTCCAACTCAGGATATTCTGTGATTCTAAGCAGTATCCTGGAGACCAGACAAGGCAAATCCAATACTTGCAACTACTGCTGTGCCTCAATTCATCTCCCTATACACATTCCCTTGCCAGACACCCTTTGCCTTCTCTTTCAAGCAGGACTGCCTTTTAAAATACCCACTGGCCATGCCTACTTGTCACCCATCTCATGAAAGAAACCAGCCCTTCTCATTACTTCTGATATCTCTTGCCAGATCCAACTCCAGTAGGACATTGGCTTTTCTAACATTGTCTCTGATGTTAGAACGTGCTCAGGCAACGTTTGCATTCCTCAGAGATTTCACTGAAGTAATTCCACTGTACTGGACAGTACTGGGGTGTAAATACACCAAGCATCATACATGCTTGTAAATAAAAACCCGCAGCTTATTTCCTGTTATTTCTCCTTTTATAGTTGCTTCTCCTTCTTGCTCTCTAAATATTGTTTTCCTTTCTGTCTCTTGTAAAATCTGGGCTCTGGCATGTTTGCTTAATCTGCTCTCAGTTCATCCTTTGGTAGCTTCTGCCTTCCCACGTGTGCTGTCCCAGACACTTCTGGCTGCCTCCATTTTCTGCCTCTAATTTTGCCCCCAGCTAAACAGAAGAGTACGTAATTACAATTTCATTCAATCAGGAGGTGAAGGAGATGGGACATATGCACAGCAAGTTGAGAAAGGAGTGGCAATCAGATTGGAACTACAGCTCAGAGCACAATACTTCATAATGTGAACTTATAGTGGGCCTCTGGTCTAGAGCGCATAATGCACATTTTACCCAGAGTGCAATAGTCACCCAAAGACATTTACTTCAGAAAATACCAGACCTGGTATAAACATTTAAACTTTAATAAAACCATTACAGATGCACTGATTGCATAGCTCCTTTAAAGAGTGAAGCCTTTAGGGATGTGAACAAAGTCAGTATCAGGCCATTTAAATAAAGATTTACTGAAAGCTCACCCTTAGTGAGGTTAACGCATTATCCATATCCAAGAACTATTCACTGAACCATAACCATCTCAAAATATATCCTATATCAGATACGCATTGTCCTCTGCAGATCAGTATATTTAAAGACATTAAATCTAGAATTAATACATTCATTTCCATTTTATATTCACATTATCCAGACCCCTTATGTATCTCAATGTAACTTTAAATTAAAAAATAACATCATATTTTTGGGGGCTTCTTGCTGTTTCTGCATATGCTCAGAAACACTTTGACACTAACAAGCAATTTAAGTATGACAAGTTATCTTGTCATGTTTCAAGTGACAAACATGACTCTACCCACAGAATAAAAAGATAAAAAAAGACATTTACAGTAGAAGGAAGAGTCCAGTCAGGATGAGATGCAAATTTACCTCTCTGTCTTGCTAACCTAACTAGTTGACCGCTTGCATGTTTTGTGTTTCTGGACCAATTCAGGCAGAATTATTCTGAACAAACATTTCAATACTAAATAAGCTTTTTCAGTATTTTGAAGAAAGCATCAACTCCACACAATCCCTCCTTTCTGGACCAGTCTCCTAACCAAAATAGAATTATACAGAAAATGTGAGCACCTCAGAGCTACAGGGATTTGCAAAAAAAGTGTTATCCCCTAGCTAGCACAAATATCTGCACCAAGGATGAGTATTTACTAAAATGCTGTGCACAGTGTAGCAGCTAACACCCCTATTCTCTTCTGTGTTGTTGCTGGCGGGTGTTGTGGATTAATTTCCTCCATACCAAGCTCTCCCCATTTTGTTTACAGCAAACTTCATGCCATTAATTCTTTTCACAACCACCACTTCAGGAACTGGGCATCTACTTGCTTAGTACCTACCTTGGGTCTGAGCTAGCCTGTAATCCAGAAGGTGGGAACACATTCATGTCATGTCAGCATACATGGAGAAGAGGCTGCTGCAGGTATGCACTCACCTCCAGGGGAAAGAAGCAGGCTTAGTTTATTTTTAGATAAGTAGCCACTTGTGCAGTATTTGGGTATTGTCACTCCACAAATCCTGGAGGCAACAAAACATAGTAAGTGGAAAAAAATTGACAGGACAGCTACACCAGCTCTAAGGTCTCTCTTGGACACCTTTGAATATGGGTGAAAAGGCTCGTGCTTCCTAGGCCACATTTATACATCAAGATAGCTCTCTCTATTCTGCAACTGACCACTGAGACCTTACAGGAACTTCTAAACCCAAAAATTCTCAACACCTCCAAATAAAAATACCCTGCCAACTCTCTTAATTGGTTTCTCTATCATCCCTATCTGAATCAGCCCTCAGTGCTCTGCCAGAAGGAAAGGTAATGGTGACAAGAACAGAAAAAGTCCTAGACACTCAAACAACAGAACTTGGTTTACGCTAAAAAATGTAAAAGATGTATGAAGTCACTTAAATATGGTACTATATCCTAGCATACTGTACTGCATAAAACAACTCAGTTTTTGCCTAGGTCTGCTCTTTGTCCTGAGACAAAGCAAGCTGGACTTTCTGTGGCATTGCTACTGATTTGCTGTGGTCTTAATATACACATAGCTATAAGCAGGTAGGTTGACAATCCAAGCAGCAAACTGCAGGCTGTAGTCACCTTTTATCTCCTCCATTGAGAACAAAGATTTGTGCCCTTGGATATACCTAGCTTCTTGCACAACAGTTCCTGCTTTCACTCGGATCTCCTGATACTCATACCTGTATAAGTTACATCTGGGTTCCACAAGATCAGTCTTAGTTTAACTGCATTCAGCTAGCAATTCATTCATGTCATGTCAGTCAAGTTTTATTCCCAAAAAACATAATTTTCCATTCAATACAGAAGTCCGCTGTTCTGGTTGCTGTCGTATTTCCTGACTTCCCATTAAGAAAATATGTGCTTGCTCACATGCCGAGCAGGGTTGGACTCCACATGGAGGCCTTAAAGCCATTTAGAAAACAGTGTCCTTGAATTGACTCAAGTAGTCCATTTCCAGAAGCTCTATCCCAGGAGAAGTTCTTGCTCAGCTCCCATTTTTCAACACATGCTTCCTTTCGGAAGAGAGCTTTATCACTCCTTCCCCAGCTTCATGCAAGCTCTAAGGCAAGGGCAATATGCAGCAGAGCAGATGCTGTGGCAGGAGTGTGTTTACATGAAGCTGCTGACAGCAGATGCCAGCTTGTAAAATTAGCCAATAAAAATACCAGCATCACTGTTTACAACTACTCTGAGCAAGACAGGCTGCCAGTAAACTGGAAGCACATTGTACTGACACACCAGGTTAGAGTTACAGCATTTGGCAAAGCACCGTCATTTTTAGGCTACCATAAGTGGGATTCTCATTCAAGTAGAAGGCAGTCAACCATGAGCTGCCTGACAACCCCAATCCTTCTCACTTTTGCATTCCAAAACAATCCTATTTAATGTTAAAACATAAACATAAAAGAATCAGAAATACTGTAAATAAGAAATAACATGTATGGCTAGCTACTGAAAGCTGTTTATGTTCTATTACTTGTGTCAAACTAGAAATTGAGCAACATGTATACAGCAAGTATGTTATAGAGCAGGAAGCTATTACTTGAGCTTAAACCTCCTCCAGTACTTTTTTGTAACCACAAATGTGAAAAATAAAAAAAAAAAAAATAAAAAAAGAAAACCCTGATTTTTTAATGAAATTGTTTTCTACAGCTTACCCATGTAGATCTGGAGATGCTCAGACTGATCCCTTCAGAAGGTTAAAATTTTTGCCCAGTTAATTATCATTAAATCGTCCGAGTAATTTAAAACATCATTAAGACTAACTACCATCTAAACTAAGAAAGCCCTTACAACTAAAACCTTCAAGAGAGCGATTAAAATTATGTTTTTAAACATAACACCGCCTACAGTCTGCCAGATAAAGCCAAGTTTTAGAATATTTTTTTCCTCTCCATTGATTTCCTTACACAAAAAAATATCATCCTTCATTAAAATCTCGATTAATACCCTCTATGATACTCTTAAGAAGAAAACTAGAATCATAAACTGAAACGTTAAAGGAACTGATATATTTCAGAGATTAAGTTTGAGAACAAGTTTGTCATTTATAACTTTTAAGCAAACAGTTTTCTGAAAAAAACCCCCTCTCTTTATGAATGGTTAATAAGATACTAATGGCTTCTGTAAGCCTGTTAGAGGTATAAGCAAGAAGCTAAAAAAAAATCAACAAACCAACCAAACATAAATAAAACAGATGGAAGAATTAGACATAACCCATAATGAAAAGCAGTCTCTTTTCCTTTATAATCAAAGGCTGGTATCAGTTAGCAACATAACATACCTTTGAGATGCATCCATGAAACTGAAACACAATACTAGATGAACCATAACCCTGCAACGTCTTTCCCACAAGAAATAGCTAACAGTTTCAATCTTCTGATTTATGCACTAATGCGAGATAAATAAAACAAAAAGAATAAAAGTAAAGTGCTGAAATCCTATTGTCAACAAAATTCAGACTTTAATTTAAACTGGCACTTTCCCTCAACACACTGAAAAAGCTAACAAACACACCCTACCCCAATATTTAATACAAAAGTATCAATAAACAACCTTTTACTCTACCATTCTCTTACAAGGAACAAGCAAAAGCCTCCATCACACATCCAAGAAACAAGTACTAGATGGCATCTTATATGTGGTTTTAGGCAGTATGGGAGACCCTTACAAGAGGTCTCTGATTGGTGGCAATGATGTTACTAAGCCCTTTGGTTTCTTTTTTGCCAAAAAGGTAATTGTGCTTTTTCCTGAAGCAGCTATTGTTCATGAGTAGCTTGAGGCTTCTCAGCTGTGCAGGTGAGCTCTATTACTAGAATATGTTTAAAAGGTCAAGTGAAGAATAAGGATCCTAAGTTTGGGGAACTGAAGAAACCTTTGCTTGTTACTCTAGTAAGTAGAGAATTTTTTTTTTCTCCTTTCAGTTTATTCCTGAGAAGTAGCATTGTAGCTTTTTCTTACTGAGATCCTCTTTACTCTATATACATGTCTTTTTTTACAAGTAGCAGTTTTTTCCCCTAGGACACTAGAGGGGGAGAGGGTGGTTTTGGAGATTCACTGTAATAGTTGCTTTTTCAGAAAATTAGTTAAAAATTTGTCTTCCTTGGGCAGTCTGATCATCAACCTTAATCTGATTGTTAGTTGAGCTTTGCCTGCTAGATACAGGGGAAACCTGTATGCCTGTTTTGTGCAAGCTGCTCATATGTATAGAAGCTAATGTATTGATCAAGGTTTGTTTCTCTGTTTAAGCATATGCAGAACTTCACAATAAAGGTAATTTTGTAGAAGTGTTTGGTGCTGTTTCAGGTGCATAAAACTAGGTATATGTAAGAAACTACAGAAAAGGGACTTAGTTCTACCGTAAATACAGAAAAAATATGGTCTGTTGTTAATCTTTGATGTGATTAACTCAATTGATGTGATTAACTCAATTGATGCATATTTTTGCTCCTGTAAACTTCCAGAGCAGTGAATCAGACTGTTTATCGTGTTGTGATATGACCTAGGGCCTTCATTCATCCTCTGTATTTGAGTGGGTGTTTTACTGCAGAACTAAGAAGTCTTAAGACATGTGTAGTCATACTTATGAGCTTGAAAGGATTGTTTATGTTTTTGATGGTCTTTATATCAACTTTCTCTTTCCTGGTTTTTATTATGTAGAAAGCAGGGGCTGCCACCCAGACTTCATTTATGCTCTTTCCTAAACAAAACAGAGCAAATGGTCTCTTGCAGATACAGTTGCACAAAAGTGAATGTTTCCTTTTGCTACTAGTGTGCTATTTTTGTAAGCCTGTTCAACAATGCTTAACCCTTTCACTTAATTTTATTCTGAGTTTGATCTGTATGTATCAAGTTCTCCATCTAGATGTGTATAGAGGCATATGACTTGTGAAGTTTCTAGTGATTGATTCCTTGCTCTTTTTATGTGGTGTGTGTGTGATGAGGTACTTTCTTGCTGGGATCCCCAAGGACTTGTGCTGTGCTAACAATAACTGGTAAGTGCTTTAAACTCTTCTGTGAGTTATATGCTCCTGGATGAGGAGGATGAGTATTGTGTATGTGGGAAGGATGAGGCACATAGTTCCTCAGTAGGGAAAATTTTTTCTTGGCCAAATGCAGGGTTTATGAAGCTTTTTGCCTCACCAATGGTATAATAGGTTGTATGTGGGTTGTACGACAGTAAGTACAGACTCTCTGCTTAACTATACATATTCATGTTAAATGAAAGTGAAGGGCACAGAAAGCAAGTATCACACACTTCAAAAGAGTTATTGTCTCCTTAGATGTTGAGTTCAGGATTGAAATTAGGGCTTTCCAAATGGAAATTTCTCTGAAGCTTGCAAGAGCCAAGTATGGATAGACCTGGAGGATTTAACAAGGCAATACATGGGAGCTACATCAAAATGCTCAAAAGTAATTTTTTTTTTTTGGTGCTTTTATCTGTGTAATGTGCAGCATCTGAGGAAATCTTCACTTGACTAGAAGTGCTTGTTCTTGCTAGAAAACTCAACCCCTTTACAGGTTCAAGAAACTGAAGTCATACATGGGTTTTTCCTTGGCAATTTCACTTTCCTTGTTGACAATATTTCCATGGTATTTGTTAAATTAGTGTCTGAAATAATTCTTTTTTTGTAGAAGCTACTCTAATAAAAAAATAATTGGCTGATTAATGTTCCTTTAACATATAGTTGTAATGGCTATTTGACTTTTTTATAGTCTCACCATTTTGTACTGGTCCTAGGGACTGTAGCTGTTGTGTTTTTTTCCCTCCTTGCTAGTGCTTTATCTGTTAGTATAAATGTGGTCTGTCAACAGGCAAATAATTAAAAAATAATCATTTAATTCCTGTAGTATGCTATTAATGTCTAACTTGTATCTTTAATCAAAGTTAGAAATACTGATTTGAGAGTTAGCTCATCACATGTCAGACATGGCATAGACCATGGAAATGCCTCATGGTGTGAGAAATCTAAGTCCTTCCACAAATGACCATTTACCTCAGTGTCCTCTATTTAGACATGAGCATATAAAAGGTATGACAAAGGAGTATGCTTTCAATCTCAGATCCCCAGTGAAAAAATATTCATCAGGTGAACTTTGTCAAGCAAACTTGATGCGTCCACTTGGCATGTGTGGATGGGAAATTACTTCCTTCAACTGAAGTCCTGCTTTTCAGTTTAATGTAACTGTTTGGCTCTATTTCATCTGTTTATATTGCATTTAACTTCCTTCAAGGGATCAAAGTTGCATGGGGGCAACTAGGGACAGAGCAGGTGTTTAAGCAGTAGTATGTTTGAGTGGGGTGTGTATGTTCATGTATGGTAAGTGCTTTCAGCTGTGGAATAAGTTTTTTAGTAGTGTTGACTTCCCTGCCTTATGGCTAAGAAGAATAGAAGTTGCTATCATGGTGTCTGTGATGTACAGGGCTCTTTATAAAAGAGCTAGTTGCAAGTATTTCCTCCTGTCAAGTTTCTGATTTTTCTCTTGCTTCTATAACACTTTGCGGTCTGGCTTCAGGGCAAAATTCTCAAGAACTTTCATCTCAGATGGTGAGAATGCTCATGGGTTTTACCCAAACTATATACTCCAACCTGAGGGAAACTGCAGTGCTAGTAGTTAACTGTACAGTATACTTCTCTGTGAAGTGGTTGACCTGGGCTTAGGAACTTTGCCTGAGGTAAATTTTGGTTTGGCAAGTCATCGGACTGATGCTCTTACTATGATTGATCAGTGGTTGACCCAAACACCCACGTGATTTTCCAGAATGAAGGCTGACTGAAACTGCTTGCAGTGAAACATGTGACTTAAATTGAAGTCGGGATATCTTCTTCCTGAAAAAATGAAATAGACTTCCTTTCTGTCTATAGGGAATTCTAATTATGGTGAGCTAAAATTTATTTTGAACCTTCCTCACAAAAGGAAGCCTAGATCATTTGTGCTGTGGTAGGCAGTTCAGGGGCATCTAGAGTGTAGGAACTGGGTTTATAACTAGAGCAAGTGACTGGACTTTGGTAATTTCAGAGATGGGAGGTGTCTTGGGTTTGTGCAGTAGAGGAGGCCACAAAGGTGGCTTTTGTGAGAAGAGGCTAGCAGCTTCCTCTCTGTTTGATAGAGCCCATGCCAGATGGCTGCAAGATGGACCTACCACTGGCCAAGGCCAAGCCCATCAGCAGTGGTGAAAGAACCTATGGGATACCATATTTAAGAAGGGGGAGGGGAAAAGCTGTGCAACAGCAAATGCAGCCAGAGAGAGGAGTGAGAAAACATGAAAGAAACAGCCCTGCAGACATCCAGGTCAATGCAGGAGTGGGAGGAGATGTTCCCAGCATTGGGGCTGAAGCCCTTGGGGAAGACCATGGTGAGGCAGTTGTCTCTCTGAAGCCCGTGGAGATCTATGGTGGAGCCAGGTGGATGCTCAAAGGAAGTTGTGACCCTGTGGGAAGCCTGTGCCAGAGTAGGCTCCTGACTTGTGGCCTCATGGAGGGCTGTCTCCTGGGGGAAAGACTCTACGCTGGAGCAGAGGAGAGGAGTATGAGAAGTCCTTCCTCTGAGGAGGAAGGAACAGCAGAGACACAGCATGTGATGAAATTACCACAGACCCCAATCCCTATCCCCCTGTGCTACCTTGTTGAGTAGGAGGTAGAGAAAATAATAAGTTAAGCCTTGGAAGAAGGGAGGAGTGGTGGGAAGACTTTTTAAGAGTTAGGGGTTTTTTTTCTCATAATCCTCTAACTTGATTGATAATAAAATAAACTTGTTTCCCCAAGTTGAGTCTGTTTTGTGAATGATCTCTCTCTGTCCTTACCTTGAACCATAAGTGTTTGTTAGATTTTTCTCTCCTCTCCCCAGCTGAGGAGGGAAGTGATAAAACAGCTTTGATGGACACCTGACATCCAGTCAGGGTCAACTCACCACAGGTTTCCAGTCCTTCTTTGTCACAGACCTGAGGAGGGAAGAAATGACGAGCCACTCTGTGTGAGGGTTGGAGCAAAATGGCTGTTTATTCTGAGGGAGCATGGGCTTTTATAGGGTCAGTTCAGGAAGGTTCTAGAAAGTGGGCGTGGTTGAGGGAGGAGTTTCATAGGTCTATGACATATAAGGGCAAAAGGGGATGGGCTTTACCAAATAAGGGAAAGAAGGGGAGGAGAAAAGGAGTGGTCAGCCCTTGATGGACCGGGCGTACGTGCAGTTACCATGTACACCAACTGACCAATGGGGGAAAGGTTTCAAGCCCGTGAAACAAGCGGCCAATCATGAGGGGTAACTGGGGAGAACTGGGGTACAGAGAACCAATCGTAACAGTTGAACAATAGAAATGTAATAAGTACTATTCTAATACATATAACAACTGACTAATCACAAGCTTAATAACTTTGAACTCTCTCAGGAATCATTGGGTGGTCGACCATCAATCCACAACAATGGTGATCTTGTGAACTTCTTTTTCTTCTTGTCTCTTTTGTTTTTTCTCCATTCTCCATACTCGGTCGCCCTGACCCCGACATTAGATAATTTTTCTTCTTTATGAGCACAGCATATCACTAAAAAATTCTTTATTTTCCTGTTGGAATTCTCAGTACTGTATGTGAAACAGTGAAGATTCCATCTGCAGGAGGAGTACCTGGAATCCATGTTGTCCACATCTTAGATAAGCACTACACCCTCTAGATTATTATGCAAAAAATTAGTTTTAGCAGCACCAACAGCAACAGTTTAGCAGTCCTAACAGCAACATATTAAACTCTTCTGTGGAATTAGAAAATAAACGTTTGGATTGCCACAGGGCAAGCACTGGGTACTAATCTTTCTGTAAAGACACTTCTTGCCACTTAAATAGTTTTCAAGTTATTCATGTTGAATGTAGATGACCAAGGTTAAAATGTTTTGGATGAGGGGGTAGAGTGCCTCCTCAGCAAGTGATGATACAAAGCCAGGAGTGGCTGATCTCAGTGTGACCCTTCAGAGGAACCTTGATAGGTTGGAGAGATGGGCAGATGACAGTCTCCTAAAATTCAACATGGGCAAATACAGGGTCCTACACCTGTGGAGAAACAATCTCAAGCATCAGCACAGGCTGGGGGCTGACCTGCTAAATATCAGCACTGTGGAGAAGGGCCTGATGGCCAATAAACCGTCCATGAGCCAGCAGTGGCCTTGTGGCCAAGAAAGCTAATGGAATCGTGGAATGCATTAAAAAGGCCATTGCCAGCAAGTTGAGGGAAGTGATCCTGCCCACCTACTCAGTCCTGGTGAGGCCACATTTGGAGTGCTGTGTGCCATTCTAGGGTCTACAGAAAAAGAGAGACATGGAGCCCCTGGAGCAGGTCCAGAGGAGAGCTGCTAAGCTGGTCAAGGGTCTGGAGCATCTCTCTTACAAAGAAAAAGCTGAGGGACCTGGGGCTGTTCAGACTTGAGAAGAGGTGACTGAGAGGGGACCTCCTTAATATGTATAAATATCTAAAGGCTGGATGTCAAAAGGATGGAACCAGGCTCTTCTTGGTAGTGCCAAGCAACAGAACAGGAGACGAGGCAGAAACTGATACACAGGAAGTTCCACCTGAATATGAGGAAGAACTTTACTGTGAGGGTGAGAAGGTGTTGGTCGGTAAATAATCTAGACTTTCCCAGTTTGGGGGTAGAAACTGAGACATTTACTGATCACTTGTGTTACAATATATAGAATTGAGGAACGGGGTATGTTAATGAGGAGGTAGCACATGTTAATGAGGGGGACAAGCTATGTTAACTAGGGCTTAGGAAATCCAGTCACTATATTTCATCATACAGTAAGCATTTCTCAACAACAGGACCACCAGGGGGGAACAAAGGATTTCTGCATGTTTTGCAAAATCTCATAAGGTCCTCCTCTTGCAAGAGAAGACAGGGCTAATATGCATAGATAGCTGGAAACAGTCCTGGTCTTCAAGGCATCTTCTCCTGGCAAGCTCATGTCTTATCAAAGGGAGGAAACCCTTTCAGTATCTGCTGCCCAGGGCTTGCTGGACAATCCCTTCAGGTCTCCTTCTGTTAATAATTGTTTTTCTTCCCCAACAAGAAGGCACTGGGGCAGATTACCCAGAGAGGTTGTGGAGTCTCCCTCACTGGAGACATTCAAAAACCTTATGGATGTAATCATGTGAAATGTGCTCTCAGACGACCCTGCCTGAGCAGGGAGGTTGGAGCAGATGACCCACTGTGGCCCCTTCCAACCTGACCCATTCTCTGATTCTGTTTTAGAGAATTGAAAGAGTGGATTTTTGTTGTATCACATATGTGGGTGAGATGTATTAGCTAGATAAACTCCCACACATATATGTTTTCATTAAATGCTATTGAATATTTTTTCTCATTTGTAGACTTTTTTAAGACAGAAAATATATATATCACAAAAATAAACTGAACTGTTTTAACTCTTTAGAGCATAGACATTCAAAAGGACAGTATATCCATGCTCAATTTTAGAAACAGGAAAGGTAACAAGAAAACACAAATGACTGAATATTTTAAGCAAAAATATAAATGAAGAACCAAGTTATGAAGCTGAGGCTCAAAGATGTTCAAACCTGACAGAAAAGATTAAAAAATGTTTAAGAGGAAGAATGCACAGTTCAATCACAGAGTAAATGCTTGTTATCATAGTAGCTCCATTGACTCTGTTGGTTGTACTCAACCATGCAAAAGTATTAAAATAACCTAAGGCCTCAAAATTCATTTTTCTGAAAATAAATAATTATGAGAACCAGAAACAAATGAATACTCATTAGTAACCAACAGGTATTAACAGCAGTTGTCTCATTCACTTTCTAGAAATGTGATGCAGATGCTGCCAGACTTCAAGCAAAGAAACCATTTTTCCTCAAATCAATCCAAAGAGTAATTAAGTGTCAAAGTGTAACACTGTATATTTCTGGATGAAATAACACGGATTTTTAAAATTTAGTTATTTGCTTATTATTCTTAACTTTGTTGTTAGGCAAACAGGCTGTCACTGGACTATAACTGGCTTGACCCACCTCAAATGGGAGCCCCATTTTGGCTCAGGCTCGAGCCTCACTAAGCCTTGATGTTGTTTTTTGCTTCCAGCCTGTCTTCAACTGATCTCAAACTATCCTTCTTCCTTCTGGGAGTAACCTCAGACCAGAAGAGCATTGTTACTTATTCGTAATGGCTGGACTGGGGATGGGTCTTGCAGCTGCCTCCCCATGCTCTGCTCAGCTGCTCGGTGTGCTGCTTCCAACACATGATTTCATGACCAAGGGAAAACAGGCATTTATTAGACATGCTGCCTAATTCACTCTATCTTGGTGTATCAAAGTATTAAAAAATAGTTTAGCTTCACCAGTGAGTTCAATTTTGAAAGATTGTGGTTATCCTACACATTTTAACTATCAAAACCATTTTGTTAATGAACAAAAGAAAACAGCTAAAAATTCAATATTGGTGTCATTTAAGCATCAATAATCTAATATTTAAAACCAGAAAAACCTCAATAAAAATGTAGGGTAAGTTATAGTACCAAAATCTCTTCCTGGATCTACCCCTTCCAACATCTCTTGATGTTCTGAAGGTGACAATGGAATCTTCCTCAAGAAGGAGGGCTATAGTGAGTCAACAACATTATGAGGTCCTTTCCTGAGAGACAAATCTGATGTTCATGGTGGGGGTCCCCTACTCCACATTATTTGGATCTGCTTGGTTTTATTTTTCTATGTTTATTCACACTGGACTGCTGCCTTCTGGCTGCTCCAAGCTGAGTGTGAGTGTGGCCCTGCAGCCTTCCCAGGCTCAGCTCCCCCTCAGGAGCTCTAGTTTGCTGGGCAGTGACCCCCTGAGTTTGCCAGACCCTTCCCACAGCTTTTTACTGGGAATGGCAAAAATGACCGTTACTGGGCTGTGCATTTTATTCCTGTTTGCTTGTAAACTCTATAATTACCAGAAACATGAGCTTTTATATATTGATTTTATTGAAGAGATTTTTTTCCTTTTAATTTTATGTGTGCTTCATAATAAAAGGTCTTAGGACAATAAAATATGTACATATACTTTACAAATACATTTTTTGTAGACAAAATAATCTCTAATCATAACAAGTTCTAAGACATTTATAAACCATTACTTTTTATGAAAAGCTAATTAATCATAAAAGATAAATATTCTGACACTAAACACCTTTTTTTTTTTAAATTGTTTTAATATTTTTATAATACCAGCAACCACTGATGTATTTTTTGGCTTTATATCGATCACTTTGGCACAACTTTAAAGTTTTAGTGAAGGCATAAAATGTTTCAGTGATTATAACTGTAATCCTCTTGTGAGTAAGAAACTGTTAAATAGAGGAGAGTGTAAAGTGAAGGTGGTGTATTAGCTTGATGCTGAAAAAATTTATATATATCTGTCATGTAGAACTACATTCTTAACTTTCTTTAAGCATATTAAAAGAAAAAAATAACAAGCTGAACTAAAGGATTTTCATTTTTATCATCATACAGATTATCATTATCCTAATAGATTTGAAGAAGAGATGATTAAGAAAAGTCAATTACTTTTGCCTAAGAACATAACAAATTGAGTTCTCTTTTGTGATTTACAATAGTTCACCTACAATGGCTGTTAAACAGCAGCTTTTCTACTGAGCCCTGTAGGTGACAAAAAATTTACAGGGTGACCTAGAAAAATAAAATTCGCTTACATAGCTAATACCACATGAACAAAACCTTCTTTGTTCACCATGTGTTCTTGTGACAATGAGTCAAACAAAAAAGAAGTAGGAAGAAGTGTGTGAGAAGAGGAAAATGATTTCTCAGTGCCAGCTGATGGTTTATGGATATACCTGCTAGTGAATCCATTATGGGCAAATGATTAGTTAATTTTCACTCCTGTAGTTAGCATAATGACATCTAAGTTTTGGCTTTTATTTACGAAATTTAAAAATAGTTAGATAGCCTTATAAAGGACTATTTGTTAACATCAATAAGGTATGTTTACAGCACTGTTATCTTCTTGAGTCATTAGTGATCCTGATATAGTTCCTTTAAATCATAGAGAAAGGCTCAATTATTTACAAAGCTATACCCCTGAAAGCAGAGGAAAAGTGAGGGTTTTTTCTCAGTTGCACACAGTACTGTCATTATAAGAAGACCTTGGAAGGGGAGCTTTTATGCCTAAAATGTTTTTTTGGAGACTATCAAACTCAACAGGTGGCCTGTTTGGGTGTCATGAAGTGATATTACTCTTATTACTCTTGATAGTAGTAATGACGCCAAAGCACTGTCCTACAGAGTGCATTTTTCTGAAGACAAGCAAGCATACATAACACAACAAAGTCCCTACATTATCTTAATCCATTAGTATATCTCTTTCTGTTTAAATTTCTGGGTATCACAAGTTTGTCACAATAATTTTCTAAAAGTGTCATTCAGATTCATTATTGCTTCATTACGATGGACTAATATATGAAGTAACATGAATTACTTCATACTCCAAGTGTTGCTCAAGACAGTATGAATATTCAGGGCACCTTCTGTGATTGTTCTCCTCATGCACAGCATGGTGGGAGCTGCATGCTGTTGTCAGGACACTTTTATGACTGTGGAGTGAAAGAACTGCAGGGACTACGCTTGTAAGTCAGTTCCTCACACCACCATTAACTGAAAACCATCTGGAGCATCTACAGATGCTTGGATCTGTCTTACTCTGTTGTTGCCAAAATGCTGTAACCCTATCAAAAGGGACGTCAAAAGGTGGTGACTTCCTGCCAGAGAGATTTATTATCGAGATGTCTAATTATACGCTGAGTTCTGACAATAAATTAAATAAAAAACAAACCCAAACAAAAAACCCAACTCAGAAATATGTGTTCCCGTTATCTATTCAATAAATAGATATTTCTTTATTCTCTGTTCTAGATTTTGGTTTTTGTCCTAAGTTTTTTACGGTCTACTAAGGTTCTTTTGTTTCTATTCCATGGTTCTTCACATGTATTCTGCTTCCGAATTTAGACACTGCTGGTATGTTTCAGTAATTTTTGATATTTTTTTGAACTTATTTTTCTTTGAGGATTATTTTAATTCCCAAACAAATTCTAGTAATTGTCTAGATATAAAGTGATGTCTAATACTAAAGTGATACAGAAAATGCCTTCTTCTTCTCACTAGTTTGTGTTGCTCTTCAATAGGAAGACATGGAAGACTATCAAGTCCTGAAGTCTCTTCTCTTTCAAGCATAGATCATCCTTTCTGCCTGGCAATGTTAATTCATATTAGACTAACTGCTATGTTATTTTAACACTGTGATTCTTTTCAGCCATTCATGAAGTCTTCCAAAATATATTCCATGAGGTTCCATTTTCAATGAATAAATAGAGAAAGGATATCAAAGCCGCAACCTGCCCAGACACTCAGGGGGCCAGTATAAATGTTTTTGAGTACTCATTGACAATGTCTGTGCAGTAATTTTTGCATGTCCCAGAGACTAAGCTCAGTTTTCTATATCACAGATGAGGGCTGACTTATAAATTCTGCACATTAGAAGATGAAAATCATTCTACATATCTGCACACACTTGAATAAAAAATGAGCTTAAATTCTTTTACATTCAGCATCTCTAGTTTACACCATTGTCGCAAGTGGGAGTGGAAGGCATAGAAAAAATTTATTAAAGAAACCCTGCCACTGAGTGATGAGGTGCAGAAAGGGCTCCTTGGTTTTCTGTACTCCTCAGAGAGGAGTCTCACTGTGACTGAATCCAGTCTTAACCTTGGATTATGTCAATTACTACATAATATAAAGAGGTGAAAATCTACTAGTAAAGTATAATATAGCGTAAAGTAGTGTAGTATAAGATAGGATAGTGCACTATATTGAGGCAAGTATTAAAACAATTATATTAGACCTAGCAAAACGAAATAATTATTAGGTAGAGAGTTCGTGAAACTCACCCAGACCAACACTTGTGGGGAGATCTCTTTCTCTCAACCTTGAGGATTATCCTTGGAGAGCATCCTGAGCCAAGGGAGGAATCTCCACACGTACACCCAAGAAGGGTTATCTGTCAAATCCTGTTTCAAAAGTGGGATGTGTATTTGAAGTCTGGAGAGACAGGATGGTTTTAGCATATTTTAATATCAAGACAGCAACCTGGCACCAGCAGTTGAGCTTGTGTGATAGCCTTCATGATAGCTTGCATAGCATGCATTCTCTGATTGGATTTTAGATCTTATCAGGATGGGCCTATCCTGCCACAACCATGTTTGTGTCTTGTACAGCTTTTTGACAAAACAGGTAGATTCCATGTATGGAATTCCTCCCTTAATTTTTAGTTAGTAGTCATTATTTAGTACCTATAATGCAGAGTTGTTGAATTTGGAGGCCAGCCAAGTGAACTGTCACTATCTGTTGTGTCATCCTTGATCCACTACAACAAAGAGATGAATTGTACGGGGCTATACTTTTGTATTGTACTGGAAAGACAAGTGACTGGAACTTTCAGTAATGAAGACCAGTGGAGCAGATTCAGTTAGAAAACATTCAAAACCAGCTTAAACTAGATTTATACATGAGTAGGAAGAAACATGTCACTATGAACATTGTATTCTTCATAGGGGAAGAAGTGAGCATGATTTGTCATAACTCGCCCACACTCTTTTTGAATAGGTCTTTTTGAAGAAGACCAGCTAACACCATCAACCTACATTGACAGGTGAACATTGTGAGAGTGATCCCAGCACCCAAGAAAAGGTAGTAAATATCTAAATATTATTAGAAATCAGCAGTTATAACTGGATCATCAAACCAAATTCTCTGTACTGGTTAGATAATTTTGACTATCAATTTTAGTATTGTTGTAATTGGACGGGTAAGAACTGTGTGCTGTATTTCAGTTACGCTCTTAAAACATTAATTGTACTAACAGTAAATTCTTGTCTCTGAATACAGTCTGTGTTCCCCTGTGCTTATAACAAAATTTTGAGAATAACAATACCCATCTGCAAAGTGTTGACCATATGGCAGATATGGCAAGTGACCTCCCTGTAATGCTATTGGGAATCCTCCCGACAGCAAAACTCTGAGACAGCACAAGGTCCCTACAGGTAGCCAATCCCTACCAGCTTTTGTGTGCTGGTGCCTGAGACAGAAAAAATGAATAATGATAAAGCTTTTGCAACTCTCCAGATTGTTTTCTTACAACACTGTGTTGAAACTCTGACAGGTATATCGTGGGAAGTAGCATGAAATTATGTGCTGCTGTGAAGAAAGGCATTGAGTGAAGAAAAGTAACTTTGTATTAGAAGAATATTTCAAGCTGCAGAAACAGAATTACCCATTCTGCCTGATGCGTATAGGTATGGGTATGCACAACTGGTCAGCTTCCCTGTCAAGTAAACAGTTTGATTCCTTCCTGAACAGAGCTCAGGAGCACACATCCTTGCAGGTATGATCAGGAGACTAGAGCTCTGGAAAAAAACAGTGAAATAACTTCATAATACAGATGAAGTCTGTGATTCTTCCATAAAATGCTGCCAGTTCCTTAAGCCCAAGCTAATACTTTATCAAAACTCATAGCAAGAGAAGCATAAAATTTTCTTAAATATGAATTACTAATTTTCTCATTCAAAATGCATTATTCTAAATAAAATGTCACTATGGTAAGTTTTTTGATCCATGATGGAATTTGTGTAAGATTAAAAAAAAAAAAAAAAAAAAAAAGAAACCAAAACTAAGACCTAGCCAAATAACACCTTTTGTGGTCATCTAAGTTTCTTGCTTCCTTTGCTGTTAATAAATAAGAAGATTTGGTGTTCTGAAATGCAGTTTTATTTTCCTATTAGGAAAATAATCACTGGATTTCATGTAGCTCTTCTTCTGCCCTCTGAAGATTCATTTAAGGAGCACCTATATTTCACCTCTCAATAGCACATAGTCTGCAGGGCCTGACAACTAATAACTTGCAGGATGCTTGAACATCTGTGAGTCCTTGCCTCACAGATGTTCTTTTAGCTACATGAAAGAAATCCCTTGTCACCTCTCTCCATGCAATTCCAATTCTCAACTAATTATGAGTTTGTGTATAGTGATGATCACTCCCATGTGCCACTGAAGGAATTATGAATAAAAATTTTATGCAAATGAAACTATGCCTGTTTCTCTCCACCAGCAGATGGAAACAGAGAGTATTTTGTTTCCATTGGAATGCACATATTTTTGGGGTTCTCATTCTCATATTTTCTGTAGTATGCATATATGAGTATTCTTTTTGTTCATATAGGAATAGGAACAGAAACCTTATTAGTCTAGAATGTTAATTTTTAAAATATCTATTTTTAAAAAACTAATTCAGTATTATAACAGAAGAAGGAACCTGCTCTGTGAGTATATGTATCTTGACAAGAGGCATCTTCATTTTTCCACCCTGAGATAATTTCCCAAATTCCTAAGGTTAAAGCATCTTCTTAATACTTCACGCTACATTCATTTTTATTTCCTTGAAAAAACTCTTATTGGTCTAGCATTTGTATTACCTGAAGAATTTCTGAGTTGCAAAAAGAGAAGAGATTCCTTTTTCCCACACTTTACTGTGATCTGTTGATACCCTTAATAAATACTTAACTGAGAATATTTAAATTAATTCCTTTAGTTTCAATGTGAGAAAATAGTAAGATAAAATTCACCCAGAAAGATTAACGAAATAGTAAGAGGAAAATCTCTCTGTCCCATGTGTGTGTGTTCTGCAAGGACTAAGTGCCAGCTACTGGTGAGAGCCCTGTATGTGAGTGAAAATTGGTACCAGTTACTGGAGTCAGACTGAGGGGGTGGGTGCCCCTGACCTGTGGTGTCAGCTACTGGAGGAAGTGGGATCTCAGAGTCAGCTACTGGAGTGAGTGAAGGTTGTCAGCCTCCAGCCTTGGAGTAGGAATGGTGCATGCCCAAAAAAAACAGGTAATGGGAGGACTGTGTGATTGAGGATCTCAGTGCTGGCAGGACCTCACGATATATGCCATGTGCTGGGTGTTGGCTGCTGGTGCTCCAAGCATCTTTGTCTTACCTAGTCCTGGTGTGCTTGATGTGTTCATAAGCATTTGCTGGCAAACCTCAAGCTGAACCAGTGTGCAAGCAAGACAGGCTCAAACTGGGGCAATGGTATCAGGTAGGTGGGGGAACCACACTAGTATCCAGAGGCTGTGGGTATCTGTGGGATGAATGTGTGTGCTCTGTGTGTGCAGACAGCAGCAGGCTGGATGAGTAGGGGAACCATGGGATGAATAAGGGGGCTGGGATGCAGGCAGGGGTGCCAGGCAGACAGAAGGGCTGTGTACTCAGGGGAGACACAAATGTGCATGTGCCTGTGAACCCAGAGAGGTCTGCCTGCATTAGTGACCTTTTGCCTCTGCCAGGCCAAGAACAGGCAGGTCTTGGTTGTCTGTGCTTTTATTTATGTGACTGGCCATGCCAGTGTCCTTCCTGCATGTGTGTGTCTGTGTGTATCTCTGGGATGTGTTCTGAGCTTTGCTTTTGGTTCTATCTGCAAACAGGAAAGTGGTAGCTTTGTCCCTCAGCCTGGGCAAAGACCCCAGGTCCCTGTGGGAATGGGCTCCAGTGGCTGGCAGGATGTACCAAACATCCTTTAACATTAAATATTAGAACTACTATAAATTGGCAATAATCTTTTCTCTTTAGAAGAACACATTCATCAGAATGAGAAAGAAACACCTTAGACATTTGTTAGCAAACTCTCTTTCATCCTGTCTCTTGTTGCTTCCAGAGGAATTTAAGCCACCATAATGCTTTGATGCTCTGTATGAGATCTGAATATATCATTAACCTCATCAATTTATTTGTGTGGATTTTTCAGTGACCATAAACTTCAAAAGACATTTAAGAAAAAATGAAATGATCCCAGTTCTACTAGCCATGCATGAGGTGGCACCATGAATCAAGATTAGCTGGAGAACTGTTCTCAGGAATCCTCTTACATCTCTACAATTTGTTTGGGAGACAAGGATAAGTTATTTTAGATATAATAATTTATTTAATCAATATGTACTTATCTTTATAATTTTATATACAGAAAACCCCAAATAAATATGGCACATGTAGCTGCTTTAAAAATTACTCACACAAATTAATTTTGAAGTATGTCTGGTAATTTGTGACTTATTTATTTTTTCATTTACTCCTGCTGCTGTCCAAATAATTACTTAAATTACCTGATCTTAATTTAATTTTCTTAAATGTTGAAAATATGCTCTTCACAAGTCATTCATGAATACTTTGTTGTATCATCATATTGTGCAAGACAGAAAAAAAAATATTTGTGAGAAACTAAATGATCACCCTTTTCAAGTCATCCATGAAAATAATTTCATTGCAAAATTGTTTTCAAATACTTTTACTGATACTCAATAAAGTTAATTTTCCAGAATCATTCCTATAAATCACAGCTGGAGCATGGAAATATTTTGCAATAAAGAAAGAAGCATTGTGAATCCTCACAATACAAAGTGTTCTGCTTCCTGCCATTTCCTAGAAAAGGCAGGCAGCAGTATTTTTATTGTCACAATTTCCCAATGAGATATACAGCATTTGGGTAGCTGATACATTCACATAAATTCCACTCATTCATTTAAAAAACTGTTTGTTATGCCCACCAGAGAAAAATTGGTTTCACAGGGACTTGTCTTGCATAATGATTTTAAGATTTACTGTCATATTTTTTGCCCATGCTTTGTTATGTTATCATCACAGCGGATAATGGTAGATGCAGGGGTTTTATAGGAAAGCAGATTATAGAAGCTGTTATCTGACAAAAATTAACACAAAAATTAAATTAATGCAGCCCACATATGTGAAATTGCTTTCACATTTTGGAAAGGCATACTTTATTTCTGCAGTTATGCCAAGTTCATTCTTAGAGGAGTGAAAATTACTGTTTGTATTTATCAGATAGAGACATACATAATTCTTTGATACTGACTTTCTTAGGTTTTGCTGTCATCCCACTGTAAGAAGAAAATGTAGGAATGCTCCCTACAATATCGATTTTCTGGTGGAGGATCAGTACTGAACAACAAAGGGTGAAATGGAGCAGCGCTGATGTCCACAAAAATGTCCCATTAAATTGTGAGAAAAGTGAAGGTAAAACTACCTCTAACAACCTTTCTGAAACAGCAAATCTAATCCTGGGTGGGAGTTGGATCAAAGTGACTTTTACACTTTGTCCTTTGTTTTTTCCTTGAAAACACCTTTTTCTATAGTACAGAAGTGAAGCTATAACAAAGAGCAGGAGAGAGGAGGCTTAAGAAAAATCTTTGACAATAGGAAACCATAGGCCCATAGTCTCCCTGATAGTTTAAGAGGGTCTTCACTCACTATCTGGGAAGAAGCGTAAGAAAACCCCTAAACATTACAGCTCAACAAATATTATTATTATTAGTAGTAGTAGTAGTAATATTACTAGATTATTGTACACATGGCTTGATGTTGGAGCTCTTTTATCCCAATGATAAAATGAGTGAACCTTTATTTTCCGACAATAAATTAACTTTTAATATGTCAAATATAAATTGAAAGCTGCTTTTCTGGTTATGTACATTTACCGTTTGTACTGATAGACATTTTTTCCCTGACTTTTTTCCTGGGTTGTTTCTTTGACTGAGCTATATTAGATCTATAAGTCTTTTCTAGATGTTTTCAAATGCAGTTTAAACATGGTGTTTTCTTTAATATAAAATCAATGCAAAAAGGTAACGTTTCTCTAATAGTCAAAATTAATGTGATTTATATTTAATGCTCTACATTCTGTTGTGATATATTAAGTCTGAAAGAAGATACTCTACTATCAGAAATGTCATATTTTTGTCACTATTATAGCACTGTACAATTTGCATCTGATAGATCACTGCATCTGTTATTGTCCCTGTGTCCTAAAGTATAAACGCTCAACCAAGAGGCAGACATAGTAGATAAACTGTATCTCTAGGACTTAGAGTAGTGGAAATCCATTTTACTCCAAATCTGTTGACTTTCTGAACAGTGCTAATGAAGCAGTAGAGTTTGGGAAGAGACCTGAGCAGGAATGGGCAAAAACCTTGTTCCCTGGTGATTGTACATCTTTCTGTCTAGTGAGCAAGGCATTGCCCTTCCACTCTACCTCTTCATGAGCTCAGGAATGATGTAGCACTCCTTTTCTATGAAAGGAATAATAATTTCACCTCTTGCAGAAGATCTATCCTGTGCTCATGCAATTTAAATTGTGGTCAGCCTTTTGAATAATTTTTATAATGCAGCAAGTAGGTTTTTTTTTCTGTTTAGATGCAGTTTCCCTACAGGAATGATGCATAGATTGATTCTAGTACCCATAGTTCAGGAGTTCTTTGCAGTTGGTGATTAATCTCATGAAAAATAGATTAAAATATAAAATTAACATTATAGTCTGAAAGGATAGTTTTGTCTCTGAGTAAGAATTTGGGGTTAAACTGATATCTTAGAAGTTGTAGTCAAACTCGTCTATGTTTTTTGTCACCCCAGCTCTATTAAAACCATTTTACCATCTTTTCTCTCTATTGCCCTCCTAGCATGAGACTAAACATAAAGTGAGAACTTTCATTTAATTTGAAAATAGCTGTGGTTTTACTTTCCTGCTTTGACAGGTGCAGAAAAGATAGTGACTGTATTTTCTGATAAAACCTTTGCATATTTTGGATTTCCTTGTAAGTCTTGTGTTTCCACTTCTTTTGTAGATAATATTTCCAATGGTTGGAAGATCAAAAGTGTGTTCTTCATTTGTAAATATAGTTATGAATTTTAATGTGCTGTTAGTGTAACTACATAAAGTACTGCATGAGAGACAATGTTGTTACTTGTTCTGTGTAAATCCCACATGCAATATATCTATTTTCAGTGTTTATACAAAAAAAAAAAAAAACAAAAAAACCAAACAAAACATTTTTGAGTATCTCATGTTTGTTCAGCTGTAAACCTTTTTAAAGCTTCGACTTTAGGAAAGGCTTTTACCCTCAAATACTGAATTTTTAAAATCATTTTCTAAATAGTTCTAAATAAAATTGTTCTTGCAAATGTAGCAACAGCACTAATGTTCACTAATAAAAATCACAAGCAAAATTTCTTTATAAGTGACAGTCTGCTTTGATCATTTTTGCAAGATATAATTTCATAGTGGCTCTGTCTGGGATGGAGTTAAATTTCTCAGCACCTCACAGTGTTCTGTGCTTTGCATTTCTGTCTAAAGCACTGTGGATAAAACACTGGAGCTATGACTATTACTGAAAAGTACTTGCACAGTGGCAAGTTTTCTCTCTCCCTTTCTTTTCATTCCCTTTGTCCAATCCCCTGGTGAGTAGGCTGAGGGTAGGCAGGAGGTTAGGGGGATCACAGACAAGACAGCTGATTCAAATTGATTAATGGGATGTTCCATACCAAAGGATGGTCTGCTTAGGAGTAAATTCTTAGGAAATGAGAGATGAAAGGGACATGTTACTACTTATGACATTTGTCTTCCCAAGCAGTTGTTATGCAAGGTCCTGCTTTCCAGGATGCAGATGGACATCTGTCTGCTGATGGGAAGTAGTAAATGAATTCCTTTTTTGTTTTTTGTTTTTTTTTTTTTCCTTTTGTTTGCAGACACAGCTTTTGCTTTACCTATTAAACTATTACATTGATCCAGGAGTCTCCTCATATTCTTTTTATTTTCTCCCTGTCCTGTGGAGAAGGAAGTGAGAAAGAGGCTGGATGGATGTTGTCTGGGGTCATCACACTACAAATCTGAAAAATAATATTTTCTACTCCACAGGTTTTTAAAAATATTTTATCTTCTCTGTCACATTGTAGTATGCAATGTTAAAGATGTTGCATTTCACATCTGAACTGAATGAATATTTCCATACAGACCTCTTAATCTTACCGTTGCTTGTAAACAGCTTTAAGTGCATGTCCAGAACTGAGAAAAAAACATGAACAGTGTGTTTGAAATTTGGCTCTATGTTTGCAAATAAAAAGGTGCAAGTAATAGAATGTGTTGAAACTGTTCCCAAAAATAAGACAGATTATATGGAAGTGTTTTTTTCTTCTTCTTTTTTTTTTTTTCTTTGTGTCTCTAAACACAGGTGTTCTGTAGACAAGATAATTTTAGTTAAATTAAACAAGAAAAAGCCATATTTCTAGAGAGGATTTAAATGGAGGTGGAAAAACTGTTAATCTCACATTACTCAGCCTAATTTGAATGAAGAATTTCCAGAAAGGGTTACTCCTATAATGCAATTTTTCTAAAACACTTTTAAGCTGAATACTTCACTCAGAGCCCCACAACCTGAATTCTGACATCAAAATATCATAATGTAACTAATGATATGCCACAACTCTTTTTCAAAACTCTAGCTACTAACAAAGACTTAGGCTCTGTCAGATTTAGTTAAAGTAGATTCCAGGTTAGTCAGAAACATAAAGACTACCACTGAAATCCCAGATACTTCTGCTACAGTAACAAAGGAAAGCTGTGTTTTGTAAGCATACTAGGCTTAGGCATATATGATCCAATCCAACAGGACTGGAGAATAAAATTAAGGAGTAGACTTTTGTTTGTGTATTGACTGTTAAGCATCACTACTATAAGACTGGACTGTTAATTTTCTTGCAATGGCATGTTGTTTCAATATCTATACCCTGGACATTGCTTATCCCTATGGGATATTTATGAAAAAGAGATATTCTGCTCATGAAGATCAATCTCATGGTCATAAAATGCTTATTTGGAACAGAGAACTATGTTCAGAAAATTAAAGAATAAATATGTAGAGCCTTAATATTTCTTAAACACTGAAATAAGATTTTTTGGAGTATGGGTCTACTGCTACTTTTGTAAAATATGTGAAAAAGGGAAATAGGCAATTGCACAGATATATGCATTAGATGACAATTTGTGTGAACTTTCAATAATGAATCAGAAAGAATGGATATGATGATGCATAACTCTTGCCAACAAAATACATGTTACCAATAGATTAGAACTTCCTCGTCCTCTGTCCCTGCAGCTGCTAGATTCTTGCCTGCAGCTAGAGCTTATTAAATTTTTAGGGTCCCTAGGCTGCTGAGTGTTGTAACTTGTCTATATTTAATGCTTTCAGCATGTCATAACTGCATAATCTAATATATGCATTGTAACATTTTTCTGTCTTCAAACAATTTACAAATTTCACCGAATCAATGTTAATTTTAAAAAATAATGAAAAAGAAGCAATTTGATGAACTGGTTGAAAACTAAATGTGTTTTGGAGCTACCAAGATTCATGAATTACAGAGAAAGGTGGTAACATGAATAGTATTCCATATGTAAACACTCCCTGCTATCCAGGCTGACTTTTGTGGCCAAGAAAGGCTTTTAACTCTGGTATTGGTACACAAAGTTTATATTATACTATGAAGTTGCTAATACAAAAGGTCACTAGCCACAATTTTCTGTTTTTGTAATTATCAAAGCTACTTAGCCTATCAATGTTAACTTTCAGTTATCTCAGAGCTAATGATAAACTTTATATATAATGTAAGGAGAGACCTTGAAAACATTAAAATGTCTGTCCTATCACCTGGGATTATTTGGTTTGAACACCATTTCAAGTATCCTTGTGTTTTTGTGGCATTTAAAATAGTTTTAAATTTATTTTATGCAGTAATTTATACAGTTTGACTTTTAGAAAAATCTTGCATAGATTTAAGAGTTTGACTTGACAACTGTTTCATGCCCAGATTACCATCTGATTTCAAGAAAGTATTCATGTGTCTTTAGTAAAAAGCACATTTTCATAGAAATACAGTTTCATTTTTTGTACAAGCCCCTGAGACCTGTGGTATTCTTAGAAAAGCCAATGTCAAGGTCAAAATTCATCAAGAGATGAAGGAAGAGAATGAATTTGCCTTGAGAGAAGATTTTCTATCTCCCTATCATGGTTTAAAATCCAAACAGGAACAAAGTACCGAGCAATCTCTTGCTCACTCACATGCACCCAACCCCAGTAGGACAGGGAGGGGAGCCAGAAAGAAGGTTAATCCCATGGGCTGAGAAAAAAAAAAATAAAATTTAGCAATAAAGCAGAATTCAATTCCGAATTCTGTAACTCAGGAGGGAATTGTATAATGTAGAAGTGAATTCTGAATTCCACAATGACATCAAGATATACCAAAAAGAACATGGATTTTTCCTCAGAACTATGCACTTAAGTAATGGGGGGGAAAAAAAAAATATAGACATTAGAATGTATTGCTAAGACTTTTTTCTATAACCACTCTGCTGTTGTGAATAGGTACATGTGCTGCTTTGACATTTTATATTTATAGACATTCATCTATACAAACATATTCATACGCAAAGAAGTAATTGACAAACATAAAATTATGGGTTCCAAAGTACTATAATGTGTACAATTTGTTTTCTGTTTGAAATTGCAACCAGAGAGTCTACCTGGTGTTTTTTACCTGACAAGGATAATCTGCTGAAAAATCTTAGTTGTTCTGCTAATTTCCTTCTTGGAATATTATCTTTTTTTTTTTTTTCCCACCCCATATGTATTATCTTTTCCAGCTTTTCCCCTATTTATAGCATCAGACAATTTTTTCTTTTATTGTTTAACTTTCTCTTCCCCAAATATAGCATCATGAAAATGTTACTCTAAGGAATGTAAATATTGGCAGGTGGAATATTACTGAAATGACTGGATAAATTCAATCCACTTTCCCCTGTTCTTTCTCTACCTAATTCACAGTAGACTTTATTTCTTAGAGCAAAGAAAATTGTTGCTGTTATCTGTCTGCAGA
Organism: Dendrocincla tyrannina; assembly: GCA_035047865.1. Taxonomy (NCBI): domain Eukaryota; kingdom Metazoa; phylum Chordata; class Aves; order Passeriformes; family Dendrocolaptidae; genus Dendrocincla; species Dendrocincla tyrannina. The sequence goes on along the minus strand of JAWWMP010000132.1, from coordinate 28,110,461 downwards.
AACTACTGTTAGTCAAAAGGCCTAAAACATCATTACTCAAAGTATGATTGTTAAGGAAGACTACCAATTCCTCATGCTTTGCCTTTGGCAATAAATGTAGCAGTATACTTTACAGATCTCTGATTCTCTTTTCGCTTTCTACTCTAAAATTTTGAAGCTATTGTAATACATGCAGGAGAAACACGACTTTAATGACATTAGTTTTCTATGTGGAAAAAAAAGATTCATTATATTTACGTTAAAAAACCCAGACAAACAAACAAAAAACCCACAACCAACCAACCAAACAACAACAAAACAAAACAAAACAACCAAACACCCACACTTGCTAGTTTCTCTAAAATCTGCTTTTCAAGCGAAAATGAAATAGATAAATGCATTTAACCAGGACAAAGGGATTTACTCAAATATTATTTATTTTAATTTGTCCTTCAATCTCATTTAGTACATGTATTGCCCATGGCTGCAATCAGAGCTGCTTAGTATCCCTTGAACCAGATTAAAAGATCAAAATCCTTCTTAGTGGCAGCTTATTGCATAGCAAATACAAACTCAATGCAATCAGCAAGCTTAAAACAAGACTCAGATGTTAGTAAAGCCAGTGGAGATCAAGAAAGAAATACAGAAAGCAAGGTGACCCAGAACAGAATATCAAAGGCTCTTTTGTATTTTTTCGGTTCTGGCTAAAACCATCCAGTTATTCTTATATACATAGAACTATTCCTGAAAGAGATAGTTGTTTGGAAATTTAAACTTACTTCTAGTTTACAATTTCAACTGTTAGATCTATTTTTACCACTCTTCATACATAACTTCTTCTGTATTCTTTGTACACATATATCAAAATACACACTACCAACCAATCACAAGAAAAAATAGCTTGTTTCTTCTTTGTGTGTTTGTAATGAGATAGAGGTTCAAGACAAACATGGAGAAATAGAAACAGCTAAGAATTATGGTGGTTTTGGCATTATCTAATGTACAGAAATCTTCCTATTCAACACTGTGCTATTCCTGTTAACATCATATTATTTTTCAGGAACTTCATATGATTAGTTAAAAAATTGTTTTTCTAGATGACTTTGGGATTCTCTTGCACAGCTCGTGTTGCAGTTTAAAATGTGTTATTTACTTTTTTATTATTTATGAAACAAAAAAAAACCAACAAAACAAAACAAAAAACCAAATAACCCAAACACCACAAACTTCAAGAATTATCAGAAATTATACCTTATCCTGCCCTCTATGAAGAAGAATAGAAAACAGAAGTCATTGTTTTGTCGCCTTTTAATTCACAAGTTCTCAACCAGATTTTTATGCAAAACTGCTAATAATCCTCTTCAGAACTTTCTCTTTATGACATTCTTAGGAAAGAGGCTACATGTTTTTTGAAATAAAAAGGTTACTGAGCATACACTGAACATGTCAGCATTTATGAGGAAGAGGTTTCTGTCATGCAGTAGAAACACATATACTCATGTAAAAAGAGGTTATCTTTTGGATGATGTGAACTGAGACAATTTGTGTCATCCATCAGGCAAAGGGATGTGTGCCTATCAAATGAAAAGAAATGTGTTTGACCGGGTGATTAATGCACATCCAGTCATGCAGGCGTGCAAACAGCTTTTGTAGCATGACTTACATTCCTAAAGACTGCTGACACCTGATGAGCAACAGTTGTTTTTAAACTCATTGCACCTTTGAAAACAAAATGAATTATTTCATTTGTCTGAAAATATATAGTCATGTATATTTATCTATTTGTTTTTGTTTTGAAATGAAATGGGAAAAAACCACAAACTAGTTCAAGAACAAATTGAATCTATCTTTTGCAAATTAGCCCCTTCCCAAACATTATGTGTGTTTGTGTAGCATAGGATTAGTATATCTGAAGATGAAGTTTTTAAAGGACATTAATATTCAGTTATCACTAAAAAACTGTTGTAACTTCGCCTTTTAAAAGTGCAACCTAATGATATTACATGTTTGTGCGGATCCAGGTACTGGTGTTCAAATGTATGGACATAAAATGAAGAGGTTTTGTTTGCTACCGCGTAGAAGTAAATGAAATCTCTGTCATATATTTTGATTTATAAAAGTAATTCTTGTGCTTTTACAATTCCGTAGAATGTCTGAATTAATTATCTTAAATTATTTATTTATTTATCTTGTGTTTCTTTAAAGAAAGAGAATATTTTCTTTTTTTTCCATGTTCACATAACTGAGTTTGGTCTCAGAAAACTTTAGAAACTGTACCTCAATATTTTAATAACATTCCACTGTGTTGTAGTGCCTTTTTAAACAAAAGAGTAATGTGACTTACAGGATGCATAAGCTTCAGGCTAAAGTGAAGTGCAATACTATGGTGTGCAAACTAAAAGGATAAAGACAATATTTGGGTTTTTGAATAATTACTTTTTTTTTAATTTGAGATGATGCATAAAGCTGCAACAACAGCACAGTAACTATATATATATATATATATATTTCCAATAAATGAGAATAAAACCAAACCCAAACCCAAAGCCACCATCAAAGAACCCACCCAAATACCTAAACCTCACCAACAGAGAGGTTTCACTGTGTGCCTATTCTGGGAGCTAAGTGTTTTCTTCTATCAATATCTCTGCTGGGAACATTGATGAAATCTCTTTACATGGTCGAGATCCAACTGTACACGATGTACTGAATCCAAATAGCACAATGTTGTGCTATCAAAGGTCTTGGCTTAGGAAGAAGGATTCCCAATACTGATGAATAAGTTGTAATGAATAGTGAGACCTAGGCTTCTAACACTGACATTCACAGCAGTTGATACCCAAAATATTTATAACAGGATATATACTAAAAGGAATTTTGGCACTAACACAAGAATGGATAAAAACATTTTTAGGAAATAAATCCAAAGGCTGTAGTAATTTTCTTCATGTAGTGACTTAAGTCACACATTTGGCTCCATCTGGTTCATTCCCTAGTTTTACTTCTTCTGCAGCCGCACAAGGAGGACATGCTAAAGTTTTTCATTGGAGGCTGAAAAATTGGCGTAAGTTCCATGAGTCTTCTCTCCAGTTTGGTCTGCAGTGTTTGAATCCATATCCTGCTAAAGAAGAATCTTTGCTCACTTTAAATTATTCCATTTTCTCTGCAGTGTTAGAGGGATTGCTGCATATCTAGAATCCAGAAAATACCCTACCATCAAAATATAAAAAATGCATGTTTTCTAATATAATAGCAACACTGTTATAAACATAAACTTGAAAAAAACAAACAAACAAACAAACCCAAGAAAAAAATATTTGCCGCCTAGATATCAACAGTGTGTGCTTGGTACTTAGGTCTGACACAAAAACTCTCTTTGAGTACTTATAGGGTTTTCTGAACCATTGTGTAACATGGTTAAGCCTAAACTATTCATGGATGGCTGATTTTATGCTCATGTAGATATTCAGAATTGTCTTTTCTGACTGGATAGCTGCCTCTGAGAGCTTTATTCTGATCCAAGTTTAGGCAGCCAGCCTATCTTCTTTCTCAGATGTTTGAGGAGTTAATGGGAGTAAGTACAAGAGATAAGAGGCAGAGTGGTGTTACAAGTAGTGGCATCTTGACCATAAGAGTTCAGTAGTTAGAGCTCTCACTGGGCAATAAGGGGCCATCATAAAGCAATTTTATGATATTTACTTGCACTTCTGTCAGGCAAATAATCTGAAATTTATATTAAAAAAAAATATTAGTTTCAATCAGTGGTATTCCAAAAAATTTGCTTCCCAAGAAGCATTTTCCAAGATATTTCCCAAGGGCATGTGTTCAGTCATCTCCAGGAGAGCAGGGCCCCATCATGCACAACAATTAAGGAAGACAGATGTTGGTCCTTCAAATATCCTCCCTTATTCCTTCTTGTACCCATTTTATATACTGAGCATGATGTTATATGATATGGAATATCCCTTCGGTCAGTTTGGGTTACCCGTCCCATCTGTGTCTCCTCCCAACCTCCCATGCACCCCCAACTTCCAGTATTGTATTGCCAGTGTGGCAATACAAAAAGCAGAAAAGGCTTTGGCTCTGTGTTAGCACTGCTCAGCAATAACAAAAACATCTCTATATTATCAACCCTGTGTTCAGCACAAATCCAAAACATAACCCCATACTAAACCATCACAGTAATTACAAGTGGTACTTCTCATTCATGTGCCTTAAGTAGTAACTAATACTATGGATGCTCTTTACAAAACTTTTTTTTTTTTTTCATGGACCTTTTCAACTAATCCTGTGACTAGGGAACAACAATGCACATAAATTGCTGGAACAGTCCACACAAAGTAGGAAATAACTATCTACCTTATTGAAAGTTTAAGACAGATCACAGATGCATTCCTTATATAGTCCATTAAGAGTTATTTGAGACATATTCTCAGTTCTAGCTGTGAAAAATTCTGCATTTCTGTCGTGTACCTCAACTGGTGTCAAAAGGAAGTTCGACAGCTGTAGAACTGAATTTATAAATTGTTTAGCTATATATTTTAATATACTTTAATCTGTAAGAAGATTTTTTTTTCTTTCATGAAGTCAGATGTTTTCTTTATGTTACTGAGCTTCCTTTAGGTTTTTCTGTCATGCACAATGTCTTACAGAAGATTTATAACAACTTGTAGAAGCAAGATTTGCACTAGGAAAGGGAATTCTGAACAAGAATAGGATGTCTTTAAATTTTTGGAGAAGAAAAAAGTTTTCAACCTAAAAGAGAAGTTTAAGGAATGGGACTGTTTCATTGTTCTGCTAGAGTTCATTTATTCAGTGTTTATAGTAAGTGATTTGTTGGTTATAGAAATTTTCTGCATTTCTATAACTAGATTATTCCCTAAAAGAAATCAAGCCAATATTGTAATAAATGTCTTCTTTCTTTCTGCAGGGACAGAAAGAAGAATTGTTGGCTTTTTTTTAACTATCTTTTAAACTTTTGCATGCTTTAAAAGTACTATTCAGAGTGGGACCATGTTTCTCTACACTTTATGTAATACTATCTTTCCATATATATCTTTATATATCTATATATATCTATATATATCTTTCATTTAACAAATTTCTAAAATAGCCAAGGTGGCTATCTTGCATAGATAGTAACAGAAATACAGATGGTATGCAAAGCAGAAGAAGACACAAGTATGTAGTGGACAGTGTGTTTTAGGGTTTCAAAAAGGATTGTGGATTCACAGACACACACACACAGAAATTACTTGGGCAAGACTTAATGTCTGAACAGGGTCAGTACAGTTTCTTTATTAGAAAGCCTGTCTAACTTTTACATCAAATGCAAATTATGTATCCCCTTGTTCTGTCAAAAGACAATGACTTTAGAATTGCTTAAAGCTAGCAGATTTTGAAATCAGTATGAAAGTCTTTAAGAGCGTATAAGTGGCTTACAAGTAAAAGCTAGTTTAAAGACTTTATAAGTGTCCAATGAATGCAAAGTTTCAAAGCAAAAGGCAAAGTTAGTTGGATAAGAACTCTGGGATTTTTGCATCCCACTGACCTATTTTTGCTGCGAATTCATTTGAATAAGTTCATAAAACTAGTCCTATTTTTTTTGTGACCATCATGAAAGAGTTTTGATTAAAGAGCTTTACTAAGAATGGTTTTGTATTAAAGTATGATTGCACTTATTAAGATTCTTTTCAGTACTTGATTTTCATAAGTGATGTGGAGGAAATTTTAATTTTAATGCCATTACTGAAAGAGGATTTTCAGAATGGAAAAATAAGTTATTATAACAGAAACTTATCAATCCCACAAGGTACTATGACGATATAGAGTTGGGACCTCATTGGAACAAGTCATTAATTACCAGGGAATGATATTAAAACCTGAGTTACTAACATGAGACATGTTGTGATCTCACATAGTAAAAAAGAGATGGTAGACTAGCTTGTGACAGAAGGTCCTTTGTTCTTACATTTAAAGCCTAGCCCATTACCTTAACAAATTGAATAAATCTTGTCAGAGGATGTGAGCTGTCTTTAGAAATACCTTCAAAGCATTGGGGCTTACTTGTAAAGACTGCTGTCATCTAGTGATTGTAACTTACTAGACTTAAGAGTGGTAGCAGCTGTCATGTATGCAGCTGAAGTTAGGTTGTTTAAATGAAATAGAACTACTTATTTGAAGTTCTGCTAAAGAGAGATTCCAGTGGTTAATCACCTTCCCAGTAAGAAAAGGCATGATGATTCATAATTTGAATTAAAATGAGCCATGAAACATAAAGTTCTGGATAAATTTTTTTCCCCTCTTTTTCTTTTTTTTTTCTTAGTCTTCTGCAACTGACTTGCTATAAGGATATCACATCTGTGAATGCAAATGTATTTACTTTCATTTATTTCTGGAAAACAAATTATTTCTGCTATTTTACTCTGATTTTTCCATTCTGGAAAATTATCTCCTACATGGTTATAAAAAATTCAAAGTTGTTATAGAAAGTCCTTCTAAAAACCTGATTCTAAATAATTAGTTCAAGATCATCCTGGAAATTTTTATTGCCTGATTCTTCTTTCTGTCTCTAGTTGTTAATTCAACCACTTTTTGATCTTTGATTTGTAACAAATATTTCTCAAGCTATATTAAATACAGACGTTATCAGCCAAGATTTCTTTGTACTGAGTTTCTCAATTACCTATAAATTGCTTGACAATAGAAGCCTTAATGTGACACTAGTATCATGAAGAATCAGATGTATCTCACAGAAATCATGTATCTCACACAAAGAATATAAAAGTGTTTAGTAAAAAATTTATATGATACAAAAGCATTGCTACAGCCTAGGGTAAGAGTGATCGGAAAACAACACAGCAGAAAAGGACCTGGGGGTGCTGGGCAGTAGCTGGCTGAACACAAGCCAGCAGTGTGCCCAGGTGGCCAAGAAGGCCAATGGCATCCTGGCCTGTATCAGAAACAGTGTGGCCAGCAGGACCAGGGCAATGATTGTCTCCCTGTAGTCAGCATTGGTGAGGCTGCACCTCAAATCTTGTGTTCAGTTCTGGACCCCTCACTTCAAGTAAGACATTGAGGTGCTGGAGCGTGTCCAGAGAAGGGCTATGGGTCTGGTGAAGGATCTGGAGCACAAGCCTCACGAGGAGTGGCTGAGGGAGCTGGAACTGTTTAAGCTTGAGAAAAAGAGGCTCTCTACAACTACCTGAAAAGAGATCGTAGCAAGGTGGGGCTTGGCCTCTTCTCCTGGGCAACCAGTGACAGGATGAGAGAAAATGGCCTCAAGGTGTGCCAGGGGAGGTTCAGGTTGGACATCACGAACACATTAGTTAATGGGCTATTCAGAGATGTGGTGGAGTCACCATACCTGAAAGTATTCAAGAAATGACTGGATGTGGCACTTTGGTGCTGTGGTTTAGTGGGCATAGTTGTATTTGTTCGACTGTTGGACTCAATGACCTTGGAGGTCTTTTGTAACCTTAATGTTTCTATGATTCTATTCTAAGTGTTATTTACAGGCAACATAGTTTTCACAATTTTGAATTTTATGTATTTTTAAAGCATGAGAATAAACTTTACATATAAAAAATATATGATATAGATATGAAAAATCTGCAATAAGAATGCAATAATCAAGAAAAGACGTTAAGAAAATTATCATTGTCCTGTTTCTCATTTGAATAAATAGATATTTTGAAGTCCTTACCCAAGCAAAAATTCCAATGCACATTTTATCTAATAAAAACCTAAATTAAAAGGAGAAACAGTAACATTGTGAAAGCGAGCATTTTCTATTCTCAAATCTGAACCAACGGAAAATCTCAAATAAGTCTAGTATAGTCTGTATCACCTTGGTTGTGGATAATGGGAGAAAGCTCATTATAGGGTAGAATTTTTATGATGTGAATGAAAATGATTACTTAGCAGATGCATCAAAAGGAAGACTGTTTAACCCTGCACTTCAGAAGCACTGAAAGATATTTTTGCACTCTTTTCTACTACAGAATTTGCTGTAAGTGTAAGATATGCTGAGGAAAAAAAAACAAACAAAAAACCACAAACAAACAAACAAACAACAACAACAAACCAACAAAAAAAACACACACCAGAGTTTTTGGTTGTTGTATGTTACAGCTGGAATTTAGAAACAATCAGTAAAACTGATAGTTATGCATTTCAATGTCAAAACCTTAACATTGTAGGAAAATGTAACACGAATCACTACATCATAATTTCAGAACTATTTCCTTATGTTAAAATGAATAATCAAGGGTGGAATAAAGGCATAAGAAAAGTAGAATTCTCATAAAATATTCCTCAGTACAATAAACATGTCACTAGGTTTAGATGTAAGAAAATTTTGAGATGTATCTTTCCAGCGGATTTTGTTTAGTTTTTTTTTTAGTTTTTTTTTGTTTGGTTGTTGGTTTTTTTTTTGGGGGGGGGTGATTTTTTTATTATTATCTTTTTTCTTCCCTACAACATGCTTAATTTTCTAGAAGCTCTTCTATAAACTTTTATTTTTTTTAATAGCTATAGTAGAAATATAATAATTAAAGTAATCTCCTTTCAATTTACCCAACATTTTTTATTCACTAAGTTTTAAAATAAAAATTCATGTAGTCACCTAAATTTAAATGGAAAGTTTTGAATCTAAGCAGAAGTTAAGACCTTAAATAATCTTTGATTCCTATGCCTTTGAAAAATCCTACACAATATTTGTGTTTTTAACCTAAATCCTTAAACTGTGGCCTAACAAGAAGTTAAGTAGTTTTGTGGTCCATTTAATGATGTCTTTCTGAATTATGAAAGAAGTCTCAAAACCATACTTGCTCAATTTAGTATAAAGCTTTATTTTATAGCTGCATAGAGAAAGGTGCTTAGCTTCATTGCAAAATTAAGAGATTTAAAATAAATTAGTGTGTTACATGTGTGTGTATTTTATGAAAGGCTACATACAAGTGTATGTAGCCACAGGCACACACGCATGTGCCTACACAGAGAATGACGTCCTAACCTACCAAAGGTTTATAGTTCTTAGTTTTGAAAAAAAAGTTAAGTTGGAAGACCAGGCTACGACACTTTTCCTCATCCTTTGAAGGTGACTTGGGACCTATTTTTTTTTTTTCTAGTTGCACACAATTTCCTTGGTCTTTGCCATGATTGTTGCATTAATCACCTGTGACTGGCAGAGTGGCAAGGTATTTTTGCAGCATGGTCTTCTACTTCTTGTCATGTCATTTACTGTGGTAGTAAGGGATGTTTTTCTGTTTCCCTGAACGAAGAACCAGAAGTGATCTTCTAAGTTGTTCTGTGATAGAGCTCACAGCTGCACCGGTGAGTAAAGTAAAATTTATGAAAGTTGATGGTACAAACTATCACTAATTGTAACCTTGGTAATGCTGGTCTTTTCATTTATTCAAAAGAAAAAATGTTGCAAGGTTGTAGAATCATAAACACAAAAATACCAATTGATTTATTATGCCTTATGCACTGGTAACATTTGTCATGTGGTTAGAAAAAGGGATATTTAGCAAAGTTTTATTTGTCTCCCTAGTTCCCATTACTTTAGCTAACGTCTAGAAAGAAAAAAAGCCAAATCTTAACAATCCAACAGTGCTCTCTGGTGGTGTGAAACAAAGGCATTTTATCCTCTGTAAAAAAAATTACACAAGTCCAGTACACAAGTCCTTGAAGACAGATAAGTGACAGGAATTCTCAACATGTTCCCTTGTGATAAGAAAAATAGAGCAATAAACAACTTTAAAACCACAAGGCATGAAGTGTGAAACCTGGATTAGTAAAGTAATGTAAATATAAATATTTAAAAGTAATATTTCTTGTCTAGCAGATGTTTTAGACTCTTAATATTCACAAGGAACAAATTCCTTCATCATACAATACATATCTAAAAAGTGAGAGAAATATATTGCACATTAGTATATATTATCATGAAATAATTTTGAATGTTAAGAAACACTTTTCAGTTTAAATAGCATTCTCTATAAGTAGGGAAGGAAAAAATTAAAAACAAAACAAAACAAAACAAAAAACAACAAGACAGCTAAAGGGAATAGAGTGTAGAGGTGAAAGAGCAATTATAAACCAGAGTCATTAAGCTGCATAGTTCAAAACTATTTCCTTTGCTTTTCTCACAAAGGTTCTCTCTTTGATTTTCATTGTGTTTTTACAGTGATAAGTAGATTCTATTCATACCAACTAACAATTGTTAGTTCATCCTATACTGTACTCTACAATTTTTCTTTGCTGTTTTTTGGGGGGGGTTATTTCTGTTAGATTTTTCACTTTTTTTTTTTTTTTTCCCCTTTTCTCATCTGTTGAAGATTTGGGGACGTAACATATTATGTAGCAAAATAGTAAGAAGTAAAGGAAAAGACTCCCTATAGCAAACATAAATTGAAATCCTTTTTTTTTTTTTTTTTTTTTTTTTTGCTGAAGTATTTGCTATCTCAAAAAATCAAAAGAGTTGAAGGCAGACTTTTGTTTCAGTGAACTTCAGATTATGACATAGAACCTGAAAAGGCCTCTTGAAAACTGCTGGAAAACAGACAAGAATATATGAACTAAGTTTTCTTGAGATATGTATTTGAACCTATAAGTCACACTCTACCTATTTCAGTGTATTAACTTTTTGGGCTAAGTGAGGAGTAGAGGAATGAAATCTTGGAGAAGCATAGTGAAATTGCACTGTCGAACCCTTTTTTATGCTGGTCTTAAAAAAAAATAAAGAAAAAGAGAAAGAGAAAAGAGTTTCAGTTGTTTCTAATTTTACGTAGACATAAAAACTACTCTGCCTACGTGCTTAATTTGTTTTTGTTGTGAGGTATGAGATTTCCATAAAAGGTAGAGGATGAATTCCACATTCATCTCTCTTTTTCAGTGAGAGGTGACAACATGGTAGGGACTGATTTGCCCCAGCATAGTTGTCTGCCGCCATATGGGCTTGTCCAAAGACAGCCAATCTGGTTTGTCCTTTTCTGCCATCCAGAAAAATGCAAACCCCTTTTTTGCCAGCCCTAATCAAATGCTTTTGGGTGTTCTCAGGCACATGTTTCCCCACTGCCTTTGTTTAGCTAACTGACTCAAGTCTTACCATTATTTAGATAATGCCTCTCAGACATTACTGTGTGATATAGGAAAGAAATTCAGAGGAGTGTTATTTTCTTTTGAAAGCTTTTCCCATCTTATATTTTGCGGCAAAATATAACATACTGCCTTCTCTGAAAAGACAGAGGGACGAAGACCTTTCCAAAATGTTTTGTGAGGATGCTGAAATAGTATTGTGGGACCTATACTTATAGGGAATAATACAAGAATGGATCCAAATAAAGTTGATTCACTAAAGTAGGTACAGATGTTTCCAGTAAAAAAAAATAAAATACAAGTATGTCTTTGTCAGAACTATAAACATAACTGCAAAAAGGTACTCACCAATTGTTAATCTGAAGGTTGAGTGAGGCTGATGATAGTCACAGTCAAGGACTAGAGTCTGTGAAAAGTGAAGGAGTTAAAAAGGGGACCTGGTTGAATACCTGAGTAGAATTTTCTTAGGTATGTTTTTCTCTATTATTTAGAGTTGTGTTTTCAGTGTTTTAGTATCATGTCCTTCATAAAACTCATTTACATTGGAGGAATAATGTGAATGGTGAAATTCTGCTTCAGAAAGACATCAGAGAATATTTCATTTATATGAACTTTTTTGTTTTGTTATAGTAGTGTTTCTTGTTTGTTTTATTTTTTTGCTGTGAGGTGGTGGTAGAACCTGTGTTATACAGCAAAAGAAGCAAAAAAGGAGCAGAAAAGGTAGAGAGAGCTTAGGAAAAAATGTTCTGAATTAGTATTTGTCATGCATGTTATTAACAGAGTATAAAATATTGGTGGAAAAGTAAAGGTGTTATGGAGACTCTGAATTGCACACTATCCAAAGTAAATACTTATGATACTTGATTTATAAAATATTGTAACAGTCTTGAAAATAGTGTATCATTCCTCCCTCATCCCCTGATAAAATAGAATGCTTAATTTACAATGAATCAGCCCTAAGGCCAAGTACTGATTTTCACTTACATTAAAAATTTGGGGGAAAGATAACACAACAGATAAAGAAAAGACAGTAGAGAGGAGGTGGAAACAACAAATTGAATCAGAGTAGATATATTTGGGATAAGATATGTATATCATTGAAACTTAGTTTGTACTGCAAAGAAAAAAAATGGAATACAAACATATAAGTCAATAAAAACAAGAGATGTCAATGTTGGAAAAAAAATGAGTGTGAATTGAAAAGCATCTTTGCAAGGTACTTTCACAAAGATAAAGAAATTACTAGATAGATTGTCAGTATCTTGTTGGTTTATCATTTTACACTTTCCCCAGTTTGTTTCCCACTGTATAATCTCTAACTCAATCTCTGATCTGAAAAAAAAAAAAAAAATAAAACCTAAATTTTCAATCTTTAGTTTATGCTAAAGGTCATGCTAAATTTGAAAACAGGCTAAACTGACAGATTTGGCCCACCACTTTTTCCATAAGTACTAAATAGGGTTAAAACAGTTCATGCAGCTTACCTTTCCAGGAAACCTGTGCCTTTTTGATAAATTTATGTGACTCAATGTCTTGCATTTGAGAGCTGACATAATGAGGTGGATGAATCCTTATTAGCTGTGAGACTATGAGATGACAAAACATAGCGGTGTTAATACTTTCCAAGGTAACAACAAAATAGTTATTTGTTTATGAAGACAGTTGTTAAATTGAGCTTTTTCTTTCTTGAAAACCAAAGATGGTTGTCAATACATTAAAAAAAAATGTTTTCTAATGAACCCTTGTACAATTGTATAGAATGATAAGAAAAAGAACTCCACAGCCCCCAAGCAAATATTCAAGTATTGTTAATTTGACTGTATTTGACCTTAAGGTGATGGTGAAACAATTTCTAGTAATGTGCATGCAATGAACAGTTAGATTTAAAAAAAAAAAAAGTATTTTATTTTTATAAATATTCATATTCAAGGTTAATTCAAGGAACGTTTCCTCCAAACTGAGGAGTGACTCTTCCCAACAAGGAGAAAGTCAGGCAAAAACACCAAGAGGCCTGCATGGATGAACAAGGAGCTTCTGGACAAGCTCAAACACAGAAAGGAAGCCTACAGAGGTGGAAGCCGGGGCAGGTAGCCTGGGTGTAATACAGAGAAATTGTCTGAGCAGCCAGGTATCAGGTTTGGAAAGCTGATACAATTAAATCTGGCCAGAGAAGTCAAGTGCAACAAGAAAATCTTCTATAGGTATGTCTGTGATAAAAGGTTGATTAGGAAGTGTGTGTACTTTTAGGAATGAAATAGGAGTTGTGGTTACCTGAGACACGGAGAAGGCTAAAGTACTTAGTGACTCTTTTGCCTCAGTCTTCACCAGTAAGTGCACCAACCACACCACAAAAGTCAGAAGGCAAAGGCAGGAACTGAGAGACAGAAGGTCTTCCCCACTGTAGGAGAAGATTGTGTTTGGGAACATCTAAGGAACCTGAAGGTGCAAAAGTCCTTGGGACCTGATGAGATGCCTGGTGTGACTCTTGGGGATGGTCCTTTGCAGGGCTAAGAGTTGGGTTCAATGATCCTTGTGGGTTCCTTCCAACTCAGCATATTCTGATGTTCTGTGATCTACAGAGTTTTTGACAATTCAAATTGTGACCCTTTCATGCAATTATATTTAAAACTATTTTTCAGGCTATATGAGATAAGACTGTTTCTCACAATACTATTATTATTATTAGACTGCATTTGCAGGACATTAAATACAGTTCTTGCAAAGTAGAAGTTACTGGCTTGTATCTTAGAACTTTGATAATAAAATGAATTTTGACTAAGTAATTGAACTACATAATTCATAGTAGACAATTTTAAACTCTGCTAGTGTTAAGGACCAAAAGAATTTACTTTAACTTCTAGATTACTGTGGCTGTATGGATCAGACAAACAATAACCATATCACTCTAAAATATTTCAAGTATTAACTGTATTTGCTACATTTTAAGCTAAGATAAATCTGTTTAATATATCTATAAACATTTTCCAAGGGATTTGACAAAGTATCTATGCTTCCATAAAGGCGGGGGGGGGGGAGAAGAGGGAGAAGAAGTACTTCATAGAGAATTTTTAAACCAAGAAAACAGGTATTTGTGGATGTAATTCATTGTAGAATCACGGAAACTGATGCCTAGGGGTTTCTTTGATTTTTGATTTTTCAGTTTTATAGATGTTAGAAATTATTGTAGATCTAATGTACTAGTAATATAAC
>JAWWMP010000132.1:28069396-28096069 GCA_035047865.1 Dendrocincla tyrannina | reverse complement strand
TAACAACTGACTAATCACAAGCTTAATAACTTTGAACTCTCTCAGGAATCATTGGGCGGTCGACCATCAATCCACAATGATGGTGATCTTGTGAACTTCTTTTTCTTCTTGTCTCTTTTGTTTTTTCTCCATTCTCCGTACTCGGTCGCCCTGACCCCAACACTTCTTGAAATTTTTGCTTTTCTAAGCTCTTAGAGAAGATTGTAACTAATTTCATGTTAGTTTCTCGGAGTTATTTGGTTGAAAAAGCAACTTGTGATCAGTGATTATTACTTAGATAAGGTATCTTTGGCACTGCAGGCAATGCGCACCATAAAAGTAAAGTTATGACAAAACTTGTTTCCTCACTATTCTGAAGCACTAAAACATGTTTAAAATGTACAATTTAATATATGTCCATTATTGTAATAAGTTCTAATGACTGCCTCAAACTGTTATATCAATACTTGGACCAGAAATTTGAGCTTTATTTTTTGGATTACTGACATGATGGAAAATAACAGGTGGTACATGTTGAGCTGAACTTCAGGAAGGGGTGCAGACTAAAGAGTCTACTTTCTTGGAGATCCTGAGCTACTTGGTTCAGTTGTAAGAGTACAACAGCACTTGTGCTACCTGGAGCTTAGACTTTGTTTTGTAGCACCAGTATATTTTGGAATTTGGTGTCTCTGATGTGAATTTTCAGGAAGATGCTGTATTTTTGACAATGTCCTTCTTGAATGTCATGGTATAAATGAAGGGCCAGAGATGGAGTGCTCTCATATAGTAGCTTCCCTGGTAGTTTGCAAGCAGGTATTGTATGAAAGGAGGAATAGCCAGAAACTTTAAAATAAAACTTATTAAATGAAATTCTGGCTTGCTGTTCAGTTCATTCAGACCTTGGTCATAGAAGGTGAGTTAAGCTGTGAAGGTCTAGCACCTAGCTGGGAACTGTAGAAGGCATTTAAACCTTGTATGCAAAAAGCTGCTTTGCAGGAGTACAAGATAAATGTGGTTATAGTGTAGGCAAACTGCCAGCAGCCTGCCATAGCCTGGTGTGTAACTGCAGGACATAGTGGTTATTAATAAAATAAAATCCTTTGCACACTTTTTCTTATTCAAGTTAAATGCTAATCCCTTATATCTTAAAGCAGTGAATCATCAGGCGTTAGGTGCTGTTTGTGGGTTAGACAAAAGCATTTGAAGCAACTTTGTTGTTAACTGTACTCACCAAACCAGCCATGTTGCCAGATTTTGATTTTACTCCAAGACAGCCAACTTTTGAAGCAAATTAAAAACCCTTGTGTTATATTAGTAGCAATCCTGTTCCTCATCTTAAACATATTGGAAGCATCTATAACATATGATATAATCAGAACAGATTGTGACCCTCATGCCCCCTGATTTGAATTTGATTCTTGCAAAGTCCGGTTCTATCCAGGAGCTTATAATTGTGTTCTTAGCAATCACGTATGCTAATTATCTAAAATCATGCTGTGTAGAAGAAAATTGTGTCCAATATGTAACTTCCCTTAAATGTATGGCTGTCCTAGTCTGTTGGTAATGTTTCTTTTTAATGATGGGTGGAGAGAAATCTTGCCCACTATTTTCCTACTAGGTTTTTCTCTTCTGAAAATGAATTGTAAGATAACTGTTTCGTTGGAAAGCTATGGAACTGACAGCTGAAGAAATACAGGAGGATGATGAGAAAGTTATGTACCTTGGGCATCTGGTAGCTTAATCTGTTTGTGGAGGAGTGAATAGGTATGTCTTGCAGGAATTTATCTATGGAGGCCTGTGTCTTTGGTAGTATATATAGACAGGATAATTCATCTTTGTTCATTAAATTGATGTGAGAATGTATTCAAAACTGATTGGCTGGTATATGCTGTGATCTGGGTGGTTTGACTCTCAAGGGGGATAATCATAGAATCATTAAGGTTGGAAAAGGCCTCTAAGATTGAGTCTAACCATTAACCCAGCACTGCCATGTCCACCACTAAACCTTGCTCTTAAGTGCCACGTCCACACTTTTCTGACTGCCTCTAGAGATGGTGATTTCACCACTTCTCTGGGCAGCCTGTTCCAATGCCTGACCACCCTTTCCTTGAAGAGGAATATCCCTAATATCTGATCTAAACTTCCAGTGGCACGACTTAAGGCCATTTCCTCTTGTCCTATCATTTGTTACCTGGGAGAAGAGAATGACACCTGCCTGGCTACACTCTCCTTTCAGGTAGTTGTAGAGAGTAAGAATGCCCTCCCTGAGCCTCCTTTTCTCCAGACTAAACAATCTCAGCTCCTTCAGCTGCTCCTCACAGGACTTACTCTCTAGACCCTTCACCAGCTCCATTACCCTTCTCTGTACGTGCTCCAGCACCTCAGTGTCCTTCATGCCTAAAACTGAACCCAGAACTGAACACAGGATTTGAGGTGCAGCCTCACCACTGCTGAGTAAAGGGGGAACAATCACTGCCCAGGTCACATTGGCCACACTATTTCTTTTAATTAAAAATTTGAACCTTGAAGAAAGAAGCAAGCCAAATGACTGGGGAATCTTAATTAGGTGGTGTCATAGTACATGCACACACAAAGTACTCGATTTTGTGACTTTATGCCTCTGTTTCTAGTGTTTTAAAAGCAAACCAGGTTGAGTCAGTGGTATTTTGATGTGTGGCTTTTGATCAGCCTGGAATTTCACTGGTTGGTCATTCCATTCATGGTAGTAGTGTTATTGTCATTGTCTGTGGTGTGTCTTGGCCCTGAAAGAGACGGGCCTTTGGCATGGCTGAAGGTTTCACACAAGCTTACTGAGAGCGGGTGAAGGGTGACCTGATCTTTTGTTTTCATTTCAGGCCCTGAAAGAAAACATTTCTCCCATGATCAACCATTTGGCTGTAAACTTGGCCACACTAGGTTGCCTGGTCAGCCCCTTTGCAGGATGATCAGTCTTGCCCTTGCTGGCAGGCAACTATTCTAACATCACTTGGTTTTATAGTGAGGCTCTTTATGTTAGGTCCAGCCTACTTGACAATTTTGCCCTAATGTCTGATTTAAAACTATTTTCAGCCTGTAATTACTACAATGAAAATACCAAAGAAATTGATTTCTTATATCCCTCACATTATATTACTCTGGATTCCTGTCTAAGTGCAGAGGGGTTAAATATGATTCATGTAATCTACTTTCCTACTAATCATTTATTCAATTACCTATTAGAACTTGGGCAAGAAAGACCAAAAAAAGGAAAGGGGAGAGACCAACCTGGAGTATATATTCAATAAAATGCTACAAACAACAACCAATCATTAATTATCTAATCAGCATTCTGTGAGTCTTTTATCCATGATCTCATTACTGTAATTAATTGCAAGAACCATTTTGTAAACAGAGCACAATAAAAGTATATGCCACATAACAGCACCCAAATTAAATCTAAATCCCAGAATGAATAACAGAGAAAGCTGGAAGATATTACTAAGAGAGGGCGTCATTAAAGGTGATCATATTTCAATGTCAAAATCTGGTGGGCTACTTGTGCTGCAGGAGTAAATCAATAGTCTTGCATTGAAAGGACTTGGCCAGATCCACTTTGGTGCAATTAATCACTACTCCATTAAAGCTTGGAGAGGTGGGGGTGACTTCTTAGCTAGTAAAAATGGATCTTTTTTTGTAGTTACTGGGACTGGTATGTGTTAACAAAGCTTCTGCACTCTGCTTGGTATTTTGCACTTGATGGGTAAGATTGCTCGTGTGTTTAAAGGATTTAGGAAAACTAGTCCCTTTTCTTTAGTAGTGGAGATGCGTTTGAAAGATTTCACATGTTGTTAAATGTCCTCCCTTTGGCCAGGTTTTGTGGTCCTTCATGTCTGATAGTGGTAGCATTACTCTACTTTGTTTTGGCTGTTTCTACAATGAATAATTTAATTATGTAGATAGGTCCCATAAATACCTGTTGGGCTTCCAGACAAGTTATTTTATGACACTTTCAAGATCCTACAGCTGATATTCCAGCAGCACGATATGTTACTGTCTTTGGCTTTACCAGCCTTTTGACTGCAGCAAGTATTTTGTCATCTTTTTCTTATTTTCATTTAATTTTTCATAATCTTTTTCTAAGGAACAATGTCAGAATTCATTTAAAAGCTGTAACATGCAATATATAAAATAAAGTCCCTAAATAGGCTTAGTTATGCCATTGATTTTTTTTTCCTTTTTTTATTATTTTTCCTGAGCAGAATTCCCTGCTGTCTGCAATGGGGAGTTGCTCGAAGGTATATAAGTGTGTATTCCTCTACAGAGAATTTAGATTAAAACCCTAATACCTTCTAGTCAAAAAGTTCTATGTGGAGTGGATGAACTGTGGGGAAAAAGCTGGATAGAAAAAAAGAACAAAAAAACAAAACAAAACCACAAAAAAACCCAATGAACAAAACCAAAAAAACCCAGAACAAAACAAACAAACAACCCCCCCAAACCCCCTGGCAGACTCCAGACTAGCTCTGACAGTGGGAACGAGTGTTCAGATCAGATAAAGGCTGTAATGCAAGGGAAACCCCTCATTAATGCTTCCATCTCTTCCTGCTGAGACTTGGCAAAGCACTGGCCTGTTGTCCAAAGTGAGCTCCTTGGGACAGGGTAGGAGGCAAGCAGGCGTAATAGTAGCCTGTATGGAGGATCCCCGTCTGTTGCTCAAAGCAGTGTGTCTTTTATCTGGACTGACCGGCCAAGGTCCAGATTTTGAGGAACTTCAAGGCCTTGTTAGAAAGTGCTACATGCCTGCCTTGGTGTGGTACCGTGCCAATATGTGGGTCAGGATGTGCTTCAGAAGGTTTGCTATGACCCTGCAATGTATTTATTCAACTCCTGAGTTCAGAGTATCCCTTAAATCCTCCCTAAAAGTTCAATGGAGGAAATACAGAATGCCTTGTTAATTCAGTTTTTAATGGTGAATGCCCTGTGGCTTTTCCTTTGATAATCACAGTTTGCTTCCATGAGCAGGTCATACCTTCTTAAGACTGCAAATTCCTCCAGGTAAAACTGAGTGTTAGCCAATTCTGTAGATGAGGGGAATACCAAAAGGAGGAACTTTGGCCTGTGGCTTTGTGTGTATATGAATAGTGGAAATGCAGCTGAACCAGAGGACTGCATTTTCTTGTGATCTAGAAAAGATGTTTTAAGTCACTGACTAATTTTGTTTTTAAAGACTCAAATGTCCTTTAAAGTATTTTTTGCTTTGGAAGGATGATTCTGGTGTTTTATAGAGTCAGCCTCGTGTTTAAATTCATTTGTCTTCAACAATGCACTACTGCTACATTTAACAAGTGTATTTTAATGCTAGGGTTAAAATAAATGCCTTTTTTTCTCTTGTAAAAATAAAGTGTACCATCTATATAAATTAATGTTTTCTAAAGTAATAAATATTATCTTATTCTAAGACAGACTAGGATAATATTTTTGTGGTTTTAGACCATTAGCCAATTTTTACATATGCTCTGTTTGCCATGTTGGAGAGATGCCATAGAGATGTAGCCTTTTTTTTTTTTTTAAGTGCAGCTGCTGGATCAGTTGCATTGCTTGATTGATACATCATGTCAGCAAGCCCAGGAGGATATGTCTGCTTTCCTGGCTAGAGAAAGTGTGACCTTTCACTGGATATAGGTGTCACTTCACCTGTGCTGAGTCCTTGAGAAGGCTGGACAAGGAAGTTGTTGGGTTTCTTATGGTGGGGAAGCTTTGCATGTGCAGAAGTTCTTCATTCACTCTTGAGTTTTTGCAGACTGGATGCCCAAGTCCTCCTCTGGGTACTGGAGCACTTGGGATTTGAAGGGGGGGGGGCAGGTAATGCTCTTCATTTAGGGGCATGCACTTGTTTGGATTACATGGTGTGGAAAGCATTTGCAGTTATATTGACCTGTACTTGTTTGCTGCTTCAGTGCAGTGTCTGAAATGTGATTATTTTTTAAAGTTTAGGTGCTTAGGATGGTTTGGGAAAATGTTTGCTGTCATAAAACGTAGGGTGTTTTGTACTGGAAATAGATATTACCTTCCACGTAGCAGTAATAGCTATTTTTCCTCAATGAGTTATGTGGTGCTTTCCATTGGCTTTAATTCTGACCCCAAAGAATAGATTTTACCATCTGCATGATAACAGAGTTTGGGAAATAAGCTTCTGAAGGAATAGTAGGTGCATCGACTGTCCATGTGGGATTATTAAACTGAAACAGCTACATGGTATTTTGTCAGTTGTCTACCATCTTCAATTTGAAACCCAGACAGCTCAGTTTCTCCATTTACAGCTTTGAATATACTCAGGAAACTAATAAAGTGAAATGACAGATACAGAGGGATTACAGGATATCAAGCAGTATTTTCCAAATAGGGTAACAACTGCTATGAAAAAACAATCTGTTGTAATAATGGAAGTTATCTTTTTACGTCTTCTGCTTGCTGGTCTGGAATCACCAAAGAGAAGAGAATTTCTCCTGCAGCTAAAATACTCGGCAAACCTGCTGTGGAGTGTTTGCCAGTGGTTAGCTCTCTGAATAGCTAATGTAAATAAGCCATTCACCATGACTCTGGGAAATATCAGATAAAACACTCTGCTTAGCCTGACATGCATGTTTTACCTCTCTGAAATCTTTTTTCCGCATCTGTATGAAACCAGTGAGATTTTAGTGATTCTTGAAACATCTCACCAGGGTCTGGGACAGTGGTGAAGCCATTGGAATCACTGTCTGTATTCCTTCCAGATATGGGTCCCTCCGAGGTGTGTGCAGAAATTAGAGAACAGATTTGATGACTGTTTAGAGCAGTCCCTTCCAAAGTTGCCATGGGATCTGGGAACACTAACTCACTGACTCAGGAACCCTTGCTGAAAGCAAGTGAAGGCTGAAGTCGGGGCCACCTGAGCTGGGTTGCTCTGAGTCAGAGGATATCAGTGCAAAAGGTGCTAGCAATAGCCATGTGGCAAGGGTGTAAAAAGGAAGAACATATTAGTACTGAATTATATTTTGAGGAAGTACCCTTAATTTACACTAGAAAGTTTTCCTTTATGGAACACTTTAACGTTTGCTGGGTCATGCTATACTTAGAATCTTGAGACAAGAATACTTTTTTGTTTTGTTTGTTTGATTTGATTTTTATCTAGAAAATCATTATTTCAAGGGAATCTTCAAACATATCTGTAAGTACTTGTTTAGCAACTTTGCATTAATGGCCTTTCTGAACAAAGGTGGCTCTGAGTGCATGTGTATTTTCCTTTCTCCATTGTCTTTGGTTCTCTGACTCAGCTATGGATGAAATTTAACATTTTGTGTAAAATTGCATAGGTGGATTATAGGGACACTCCACAATATATAAAAATAAATGCAATTTAACAGGGGCAAGTGCTGGATTCAGCACCTGGGATAGGTCAACCCTGGATGTACAGACAGACTGGGCAATGAGATGCTGGAAAGCAGTGCCATGGAAAGGGACCTGGGGGTCCTGGTGGATGGCAAGTTGAATCTGAGTCAGCAGTGCCCTGGCAGCCAGGAGGGCCAACCCTGTCCTGGGGGGCATCAGGCACAGCATCGCCAGCCGGTCGAGGGAGGGGATTGTCCCGCTCTGCTCTGCACTGGGGCAGCCTCACCTTGAATATTGTGTGCAGTTTTGGGCACCACAATATAAGAAAGATTTTAAGCTAATAGAGAACATCTAAAGGAAGGCCAGAATGATCATGAAGTGCCTTGTGGGGAAGCCATGTGAGTAGCAGCTGAAGGCACTTGGTCTGTTCAGTCTGAAAGAGACTGAGGGAAGACCTCATTGCAGTCTACAGCTTCCTCAAAAGGAGAAGTGGAGAGGCAGGCTTCTCTTCTCTTCTCTCTGGTGACAAGTGACAAGACACGAGGAAATGGCCTGAAGTTGTGTCAGAGGAGATTTAGGTTAGGTGTCAGGAAAAGGTTTTCCCCTCAGCAGATGATTCTGCACTGGAACAGGCTCCCCACAGTGATGGTCACAGCCCCAAGCCTGACAGTTCAAAAACTGTTTGGACAATAGTCTTGGGCACATGGTGTGACTCTTGGGGCTGATCCTGTGCAGGGCCAGGAGTTGCACTTGACAATCCTTGTAGGTCCCTCCCAATTCAGGATATTCTATTACTTTATGAATGATTACATTACATGTTATACAGCAAAAAACTTTCAAGCTTCAAAAATGCTGCAGTCCCTTTCTTACAGATTCATTTCCCTCTGGCAATTTTGAAGATGTGTGTCTCTATGTAATGACTGCAGAAGTTTCTTTACCAAAGAGGAAGAACAGGCTCTGGGGTCAGCTTGTACAACTTCACAGAATCTCAGAATATTCTGAGTTTGAAGGGATCCACAAGAATCATCAAGTCCAGCTCTTAAGTGAATGGGCCCTACAGGAATTGAACCCACAACCTTGGCATTATTAGAACCATGCTGTAACCTACTGAGCCAGCATGTAGGGTGCCATCTTCTCGGATTTTTCACTGCAACTGTGTTGCTTTATACTTCCCCAGAGAAGAAATCCATCCTTTGGCTGGAGAGAAACTCAGCGTCCTTGCAGCCTGCTTTGTAGCCTCCCTTCCTCTTGAGGAAGCAGAAACAAACGAGAAGGCAATTCTGTAACTTGCTGGAGCAAATGGTTTTTGCAATTTACTAGAGTTCTAAATATTTGGTAAAGTTATTGAGGAACTGGGGTGTGTGGGGGGTTAAACTTAACTTTTAATTCAGACCCTATTACCCTCTATAATGCATCTGAGGCGGAGAGGCAACCAGGGTGTTTCTCAGCTGAGGGTTTCAGCTGCTGCAATAAGGTGTGCAATAATCTTGCCTGTAAGTGAAATGTCCAAGTGAGTGTCAAATGCAGAGGTGGGAAGGATGAGACTTCTGTCTTGCTGTTCAGGTGATGTAAGGTGTGTGCTTGAAGTGCACTTTCATATTGTGCTGTCAGAGGATGCGCAAATGTCCTGTTGTCCTAGCCTTCTCATTAGGCTTTCTTTTAAGTGAATAAACAGCATTCTTACTTTTCTGTCTCAGCTCTATCATGCGCTCTTTAAAGTGTTAGATAGTAGCCTCAAAGGCTTATTTAGCTCGCAGAGCCTGGAGAATAATGAAATAATTTGCCTTGAAGTAGTGGACACATATTCTCCAATCATCCTATTCTTCTCTTCATAAGGATGTTTCTCTGCTGATAATCCCCCCACATAGTGGTATTGCCTGAAGATGCCTTTCTGCCCTTTTTAAAGATATATTGGCTAATGCAGCTTAAACTTTCTTTTCTGAATTTCCATCATGGTTGGGGTAGGATTATTATCCTTCTTCTTGGTAATGTGATCATAGGTTAGGAGTGTGGACGATGGGTACCTTAACTTTGGGGGTGGAGACATAGCTTACTTTCCCTTTTGTTTCTATACCTTCTTCTTTAACTTTCTGCACATACAGACACTTAATAATGCTGTTAGGAAGATCACCAAAAAGATTTTTGCTGAGTTTGGCCCCATGAATGAAGTTGAAATGTCAGCTTATTCCTGTGATGAGTAAAAGAGTTCTCAGCAGCACTGGCATACCTCCTCAGTTCTCAGGAAGTGTGGGAGAAGTGACATTTTCCTAAAAGTTTCCAAATGGTTTATCTACTAAAGACTTGAGGGCTTGTATTGCCCCTTCAACATTGCTTTCAAACTTTTAAATCTTAGACTGATTATAGTTCATGATGTATAGTCTACCTGGAGCCTGGTGACAAGTGGGGTACCATGTGATCTGTACAGGGATGTTTGCTGTTGAGCTCCCCTATCTACTTGCTGGAAGAGGGGATGAAACACAGTGGCATCAAGTTTGCAGATAACCTCTAACTGGAGGAAAAGGCTGCTGTGCAGGTGGACCTAGACAGTCTGCCAGGGAGCTTCGTGTAATTCAACAAGGATTAATGGCAAGTCCTGCTCGGTGGAGGATGAGTCCCAGGCAATGACATGGACCCTGCCTGACCAATCACAGAGCAACTCAGCCAGAAAGATCCTGGTGTCCTTGTCCTTGGGGAGCTAAGCGTGAGCTGGTCCTTTGCCCTGGCAGTGGAGAAGGTCACTGGTATCTTGAGCTGTTGTGATGGCAGGCAATGAGAAATAGTCTGGTTTTCCCATGTGTTCTCCTCCACATACATATACCCCCTCTCTCCCTTTCCTCTTTCTGATGGGTGATGTGAATTGTCCAAAGATAGGAATACTAGTTGGGAGTTGTCAGAAGATAAGAATGCCAGGTGAGAATTGTGGGAGGAACTGTCTGGAAGCTTGGATAACGAATGCATTGCGGAGATGGGGAATCTATGAGGATGCAATTGACTTGGATACACATCAGCCTGCAAAAGAGTATAAAATACTGCTGGGTTAACTGCGCAAACTGGTTTCCCAAGGTTGCAGGCAGCTTCTGGGTGGATTCCCCACCCTGACAGGGTATGTCCAGGCCTGCGGATTATGTCCAGACCAAAGATGAGGAACACTTGCAAACATGGGGAGCACTCACTTTTGGATGAAAGCAAGTGCTAAGATCCGGTCACATACAGAGATAAAATCCTAAAGTATCTCCCTATGTGCTTTGTAATTTGTGACTTCTGCAAGGTCAAAGATTGTAAACCTGCATGTTTCTAGCCAAACCTGCTTATATTATAACCAATTAGAATATTATATACTGCACTGGCAATATTTAGTTACTGTATTGGCAGTAAGTCTTATCATAATCATCCCCATAATCAGTGTCATATTTCTCTTTATGTCTCCTACAGCTGTGTAAGAGCAGATGGAGTGAGATGATATCCCCCTCTCTTACCTGATAAACCCCAGGACTTATGATAAGTTTATCAGGAACCTTCCTGTTTAGCTAAAACTTCTTCATGTCACATCTTCAGAAGCAGTTACACTGGAGGAAATAATTCACTCCAAAACCAATTCACTGCGACTTGTTTCTGTTGCTGCATTTAAAGTAATCTTTTCAGGGGTATATTTAACAAACTGAAGAACTGCTAATATTATAGTTATGGCCAATATTTTAATTTCTATTTTCTGATTTCAGTATCTCTCTCCATGTCAAACAGAGCCAGTGTAAAGCTGAAGCTGTCCCTACTGTTCAGTTTTGTTTAGTGCCTTCCTGCAAGAAAGCTTTCTAGAGCACAGTATCAATGCATTCTATGGTGGCTGCTCAAACATCTCTTATCCATCAATTTTAGCAGTAGGGCACAGAATGCATGTTACAAGGCGCATGTAATAAATACATGCAAATTTCAGCTCTGCTACAGCAACATTTTTTCTTAAGCAATATCCATGGGTTTTTAATGCCTTACAGACCAAAAAAATGTTAAATGCAAATATAAAGAAGAGATCTATCTGCCTTTTTTTTTTTTTTTTTGAGGGAAGATTATTCATTGCTTGGCTCTGTATATCAGATAAGACTAATTTCTGGCTCATGACTTTTTGAAGGTTTTGTATAGCAGAAAAGCTTGCAGTCCTCAACACCCTCTCCATTCTCTGCAAACATTTAGAACAGCTATTTTCTCCTTCATATGACAATTTTCATTTCAAGCAGGCTACAAGAGGTCATTTAGCTAATTTATGTGGAGATGAGGGAGGGTTGGTGGCACAGGCTTGGGAAATCAGGGAGATATGCAGCAAATAAGACTGCAAAAATAGTTGATGAAGTGCCATTGCTGTCAGCATTTGCAACTGCAGATTAAGGTGTTCACATCCTAATTTAGCCTTGTGCTTGAGGCACAACATTAACCTCCTGACAGCTAGCAAAGTGCATGCACTGTGGATCAGCTGATCATTTTTCCCCCCCAAATGCTGACTGTTTAAGTGCTGCAGAAGTGTTAAAACTCTCTGGCCATGGGCTCCTGTTCTAATTTTAAACTAGAGTGATTATATGGAGATAAGGAGCTGATGCTATTGAAAGGGACAGCATGTTGTCTCTGAAATACAGACAATGTTCCCAACTATTGTCACACACATCGACAGCCTGGCTTCTCCTCTCCAAGCTGTGTGTTTCAGTAAATTTCAGAATAATAAAAATTCAGACCATGTTATCTTCTATGAGTAATTCTCCTGCTTATGCAATGTTATTCCAGTAACTGTACTCTGCCAATGCCAACAATTGGCACTGATTTTGTTCCAACTCTTGCCCTGCTTTTAAACAGATTTTAGCTATCGCACTGGATTATGCTGTGTGGGTTATTTGTTTTTCTGTGACAGTTATGTGTTAAATTTGATATTTGAAAGATAGCTCCTGTTACAAACCTTAGTTACATTCATCTTGATATGGGGTGAATAAGAATAGAATCATTTTCTTGTGCTGTGCATCAGTATGATTTACACAGATTCCCTGAAATGTTTTAAGTATGTCCAAATCCAGCCAATAAATTGCTTTCATAAGAGTTAGTCTAAATCCTGGGATTTAATGGGCAGTCACTGTGAGATCCCAAACCTGGTTAGGTAAGGCACAATGGAGAAATAGCACCTCTGGGCTGTTCTGCACCCTGGTGACTGTAGCAGCACCTTTCCTCCTCTTCAGCTTGTGGCAAATTGATCCCAGAGCAGGTATTTGCTTAAAATGGTCAGAAAAATGCTTCCAGTGGGACTCACTATGTAAACAGGTTAGCTTCAACTATTCCTGGATTTTCTTGTTTTCCCCTCTGAGGTGCAGGGGTTTTCAGAATACTTTGATTGTGTCAGTATTTCTCTGAGTGGGAAGAAAATATCATCTTGTTTTCATTGCTCTGTCCTGAACTTGCTGAAGGTTTTAGCAGCCTCCTGCCGTGGAAGACATTTTTTGCTGAGGGTGCAAACCAGAACAGATCTCTTAAGTGTAACATTGCTTTCTGCTTTTCTGCTAGCCTTTCTCCCTGTGCTGCAGTATGATAAATGTTAGTAAGTGCATAAAACTTCTCAATTCCATGAGGCTTCTAGTTTTTATTTGGGAACTTGCTGCCTCTACAAGAAAAGATTAAGCTAACTTGTGTGTGCCTTGGATTCCTTGATCCTTGGCATTTGAGTAGTGACTAGTGAATTTCAGCAAGGTCAATCAAAATCAAAGCATCCAAGCTGGTGATTTTTTTTTTTCCAGCTTGTGACCTGTGTTCAGGTTGGATGCAGCTTCTAAAGGCTTGCTTTAGAGTGAGGTCCATGAGGGAGTTAAATCTCTGCCCTCACAGAATGAGCCTCCTCCTAACTGGTGAGTCATCCAGAACCAGTGACTGTTTAAGTTATCCCTCGACTGTGTACTGGCTGTTGTACCATGAGGATGTGGTCCCTGTATGGAGTACCAGTGCTATTATTTACAGGCTAAACCTCTTAGATATTTTTTGCTAAAGACAGTGGGAGCCTGAATATTTCTCCTTGTGAATGAAGTATGGTTACATGTCAGTTCTTGGAACTGGGTGTGTAAATACATAAAATCTCAGATATGATATGGAAAAAGAAGAAAACCTTTCCACAGTTTCCACTTCTGGAGAATGACTCAGAAGATGCTAGCATAATGAAATGACTCTTCCATGACAGGGAAGAGTGGGAAGTGGTGTTATCACTGGCTTTCCACTGTACTTTCTTTACTGTGATCTCCTTCAAGCATCTGGGCTGTTAGGGATGAGAAAAGGCTGGCAATTGCTGAGTATGCTCTGGCCTATTCTCAAGCCATGCTATTCACAGTGCCATTATCCTGAGCCATGCCAGGTTTATGTCTTGTTTTGCAATAAAGTATTATAGCTGGTGGTTTCTGCACTTTTTTTTTTTTCCAAACTTACTGACTTTATTATTTTTCTAACTGCTCTGTTACCTAGATTTCAGTTCTGCTTTTGTGGGACACTATTAGAGGTGTTTACCAGGGAGGTGGTGTTAGGATTTCCTTAGGCTGTAGTGCATCAGATAACAATTTCTAGTGATTTTGAGCCACCATCCAGGATGTTGTTTCTGGTCATGTAAACAAATTAAGTTTAGATAACAACAAGTTCAATATAAAGAAAATATTGCTAGACTTTTGTTCAGCAAGCCTTGTTAGTTTTCACTTTAGCGATCCTCTCATAAATCCATAAGGCTAATGTGGATGTTGTTGGTCCCCATTAACTAACTTGTCAACACATCATTGTCTATCTAAGAAAAGCCTCTCCGGCCTGGGAGTATTATGGTATGTATTATATATAATATTATATATTATGGTATAGTGCTGTATCCCTCAAGCCTTCATAGTCTTGCATTAGGAGACAGAGCAGAAAGACGGTTTTCTTGTCACAATTTTTTCCAACCTACATAGTACAAAATGCTAGTCTTCATATGCTGCTACGTGCTGATATACATGTATGTCAATTATGTGCATATATGTATTTATAGACAGGTACTACTCTGGTTTTGCTGACCTGAAACATTTCTCAATGCAAAAGCCATTTCCATGCCACTTTACAAAATATGCTTGTTTCCTTTCCTTCACTTATCACCGTCTTGATGCTTGTTTTAGCATACTTGAAAGCCTAGAACTACAAGTGTTTATTCTCCTTAAATGCCTATCTAGCACTGTTTTACCTATTTGAGCTATTTATTAATTATTTGTTCGAACAACACCCCTGAGTCTCAGATAAGGCAAGATCCGACTGAGACAGGTACTGTGCAAATACATAGTAAAAATACCTGCTTTGAAAAGTTTCAATATAAACTGTACTCCTTTGATCAACAATACACAATGGACTGCTGTGCCAATCTTGGTCTCCTCTGAAACTCTCAGGCTTCTAATTTATCCTCTGTTTGATCCTGTAAATTTCAGAATGGAGGCTGAGATCGACAAGATGGCTGAGGTGGGAGGAAGGAGAAAAGTACAGTGGAAATAAAAGCAATAAAAACGATGAAGTAGTTTCTATAACTGAGCAATGACTAAACATTTGGAGAATGACTAGAGATATGGCAGGTTCATAGTAATAAATTATATAGTGAGTGAAAATAGAGGTGGGATGTTGCCTCTTCTAGCACTGGAGCTTCAAGGCTTCATGATAACCTAGTAGGTGGCAGGTAGGTGTGCAGGATGAGTTAAAGGAGATAATCTGTCATAGAGCAGGTAGTTAAGCTATTGATGTACTTGCCACAGCATACTGTTCATACAGAAAGCTTATAGGGGCTTCAAGTGTGACTGGACAAATGAAAGGAATAAAAAGGCATTGCAGAATATTAAACAGAGCCATTGCCTCTGACACAGGATTGGCAAACAAATTTCAGGTGAACCAGGAAGTAACAACTTTCCTCTCCAGCTTTAATCCCTTCTGTTTGCAAGTTTCCATGTCTGGCCATTGTCTGTCATAGAACATTAGTCATTTCTGTGACCTGGTATGTCTTAGTCTTATCCTTCTGTGCTCTTTTATTTGCTATCGTCTTTTGGGGAAGTCTGGTATGGTAATGTAACAGTGTCCACTAGACTTTGTTACTGTTAAATTTGCCAATATTTTTTTTGCTTTGTGAACAAACCCTGGCCTTTATAGCCCTTTCCCCAATACACAGTCGGTCATTTCTGTAAATGAGTCATTGGTCTTGGTCAAACTCTTAAACAGAAAATGAGCACGTTCCTACTATGCCAACCCGTTGGATCTGATCCCTCAACTATTTCCAAATGCTATCTCCTGTTGATCTTTCTAATGTCTGCTGGTCCTGGGAACTGCTGTTTCTCATACACTGAAGCCAAAATAACTAATTCAAAGGTCTGGGAAGCCATATAACAACATCAGAATCAAATAAATGAACCTGAGAAAAGGCTGAAAGCAGATATAGAAATAAATTCCAATTCTGCATAAATGTGCAGATAACACTGGCAGTAGATGGTTTATAGTAGTAAGTGCACCAAGGGCATAGAAGGCCAGAATAGAAGTTTGCGTGGATGCAAGATGAATTCACAGCCTGTCTCTTTTGAACCCACCGTGATAAAATCAGGGAGTGCAGGCAGACTTAATTTTGAGGCCATGAAACTAGATATTTGGATGCCTCTGTTGAAGCAGAGGCTACCCCAGTTTACATAGCAGCTCTTTGAAGTCTTCTGCCTGCTGTGCTCCTCTCGGAAGAGCAGAAGCTTGGCATCTTCTGCCTTGCAAGCAGAGGCAGCAGAGTCAATCTCAGCAAGAAAGCAGATTGTATTTACTAAACCTTAATGCATCTAAATTGCTAGGAATATCCTAGCATTTCTGTGCAGGATTTGTAGCTGTATACACAGAGACAAAGGGGTGGCTCTGGAAAGCAGCAGGGTATGGAAGGAGAACAAGAAAAGACCTACAGAAACTATGGAAAGCTCTTTCTTTGTGGAGGAGCACTGGCAGACACAGTAAGACACAGAAAGTCCTCTGAAGTGGTAGGAACTAAACTCAAGTTCTGCACTGGTTAATTATTGAGAGGATCCAGGCACTACCATTTGTCATGGAGGTCAGCAAATACTTGAAGACCCTTGAAAATCGAGACATGGTTGCCTAAACATGAGGTTTGGATGTAAATGTTTATTTCTGAACACTCTATGATATTTAGGGCCTAATCATGGGAGTTCTTTCTGTGCAATGCATTCTGTAGTTGCAAGGTTCTTGGACCAATCTTTCTTCTGCCTTAGGTAACTGTAATTTCCCCGGTTACTTGGGGAAATTATAGAATATCTTTAGTGGAGCTGTATTTTAATGCATGGACCTGCCATACTTACTGCTTGTTTGTGAATCCATGTTTTTTTGAAATGTTATCACTATTTTTGCGCAAGGCACAGATGTGGAGGGTTATAGATTAATCAGATAATAATCTAGAGAAAGCTGCAGAAATATAAGGAATACAAACACCTTTCATGAAAGCAGTATCTGTATAGTGCACTTACGTGTTTTCTGAATATTGAATGTCTTTTCTTCTTTGAGACCCAATGGGTAACTTTGATGAGCAACAGTACCTGTAGAAACAGTGCAATCATCACAGCTGTCAGTAAAGTCTATGTTAATGTGTTTTGAAAGAGTGATTAATGGGTTTTGACAACATCATTGCATTTCATATTTAATCAGATTACGCATCTGTTAGGTATGGTGCACTCCTAACATCTGCAGTCAGAGCCCATGATCTGCATCCAGATCATCATTTTGGCAGGAGCATGCAGCATGGTCTACAACAGACCCTAGACAGGTTAAAGCTACGTGCTGTCTATTGTGCTTTTAAAACTTGCTG
Source organism: Dendrocincla tyrannina (assembly GCA_035047865.1). Taxonomy (NCBI): domain Eukaryota; kingdom Metazoa; phylum Chordata; class Aves; order Passeriformes; family Dendrocolaptidae; genus Dendrocincla; species Dendrocincla tyrannina. The sequence goes on along the minus strand of JAWWMP010000132.1, from coordinate 28,078,893 downwards.
TGTAGATCTGCATGGCTCCTATATGTGTGTATGTATGCTCATATGCTCCTCTCCTGGTGGATCCCACCATGGCAAAGCATACAACCTGAAGACAACGCTAACTGAATACTTTACTGAAGGGGAAGGCTGGCTTAAGATAGTGTTAGTACCCACACACTTGTATATATGTGCCTAGTGCTTAGTTCCCAGCTCTGCTAGGTGCTTCCTCTGTGACTTCTGTCAAGCTGGCTGCAGACTAGCCATTAGGGCTTACTTCGATTTTTTTTGCAGTAGTGGAGGTTTATCTGGCCAATAGAAATACAAATATAAAGGCTTATGATTTGAAGATGATCATATACCTGTTTGGATAGCTCTTGAAATACATGAGACTCCCTGCCTGGAAATACACAGAACAAAATTGGCATACTTCAGCTATAGGCTGTCCCAACACATCTTTTAAAATAATTCTACTTTGAATTCTTTCTGAAACAAAACAGACTGTGTAAGCAATGTCTCCAATACTGTTTTTCTTCTTTTTGCCTTGGCTACTGAAACACTTCCCCAGTATAGAACCTGAGCATGGTATCACAAATACACATGGACCAAGAATTAGAAAAAAATTCCATGTAGATTATCTTTCTTTGGTGCGTATACCATGAGTGACCTACCCCCAAATGTGCCAGAAATTTAGTTCTGAGTAGTCCTTCTATGCTATGGAGTGATGTGTATAAGGTAATCCTTGGTGAACAGAAGCAGGCAGGGAAAGGTAGTGGAGCTGAACATGGGATGTACAGCACAGTGCATGCAATGGTTTTGGTTTTCCTATGCACAGGGAGCAGCCACTGAGCAGCCCCCTTGATAGGAAGTTGGGGGATGTAGCAGAGGATAAGCTGTGCTCTGGAGTGAAGTAAGTTACTGGTGGCATTCACACGGTGAGGAGCGATCATTATTCTGACCAGCCTCATTCTCTCATTTTATGTCTCAGGGCTTGAAAGTAATAAAGTACACTTCGTGAGTGTGAGCAGGAGCTAAGTGTGAGCCTTTTTATTGTCAGTTAGACACTGTCTGCCTAAGATTTGTTGGACTGCCACCATTGTTACACGAATGATATTACCCTGCAGAGGATATACCCTCCTACCCTAGGGCATGTGGGTGCAGGGCTTGCAAGAGAGCTGCAACTTTCATGGGGAAGTAGGATTTCTAGTTCCACCTCACTCATTTCTTCTTCCTGTCAGTGATTTCATGATATGCAGGGTCTTAAACAGTCTCACACTTCCTTTGGAAGATGAGGTCCCTGCTTTGACAGACTGAGAAGAATTAATTTTCCATTTAAATACCAGCTGTCACCCCAGACTGGTTGCATGACCATCTACATCTGCAGGGCAATTTTCTTTTAAAAAAAACAAGTCATCTTATTTGCTCTGTAAATCTTTAAAATGGAGGATTATTGCTTTTTAAATAAACAATAAGTAGTTGAAAGATGTTCCAGTCAACAAATACAAAATAACAGCCTATAATTCCCTTGTCATTGCTATTGTGAAAAACGGTATGTTATTGGGCAGGCTTATGTCATGGCTTGGTGTTTATTTGCCTTCACAAGTGTTAAAATATGTCCAAATGTCCGTGAGCAGATGCAGGGAGATGCTTTGAGGAATAATTACACATTGGTACAACGAAAAGATATCAGTGATTCATAATGTGATTAGATAAATCATCAGTCTCAATACTGGGTGAGGCGACTGGAATCCCTTGTTCAACAATGTTGTCTCCAACATGGTCTTAAGTCTTTACTCCATGTTTTATTCCTTTCTATTGTATGCTGTTTCTGCAGCAAGATGGGACCCCTGCTGTGGGAATCCTGTTTTCATCTGTGTGGAAAATCTGCCTGTTAAAGTGAACTATTAGTCAAAACTAGGGAAAGGCACAAAACAAAGGCAATGCTGAAGGAAGAAGCAAGATAAGCACCTTGTTGAGACACACCGTCCCCATTCAGGAAAGGATGTGAATGCCCATGTGCATACTCCCAAGCAAGGAGTAAGGCAAGTAGTAATAGAAATGGTTTCCTAACTCAAGGCACTTTTTTAACAGTTTCTCTTGAGGGAGGGGTGGGCGGGGTGTAAGTTTTGGGGAGGCTGGAGTGTTTCCATTTTGGTGGAATATGTGGTCTTGGGTATAATGGACAAGCTGGGGAAAATCTTGACAATAGAGCTGGACTGCATTTGGCTCTGTGTACAACACTGTTCTAAAGACACCAGGTAAACACTGGCTTAGTGAATACTGTTGGCTAGGAAACCATTCCCTTTTCCTTGGCATTCGGTTCGCCAACAGGGAAGCCTGTCTGTGTGAGCTAGCCTGAATTTTGACAGTTGAGTTTTGGGACTTAGTGTGGATACTGTGTCTGGAGGACTTTCAATATGTCTCTAACAGGCTGTTAGAGCGAGGACTGCAGTTGGATTTCTTTTCCTTGAGCACCACATTTCACTGGTGGACAATTTTGAAGTACTCTCACCTTTGAAAAAGTTTGGGGAAAAAGCATAACCACAAAGGTTTGCTGAACTTGAAAGCCTAAGAGCTAGTATAAAAACTGGTGTGGGGCTTCATTATTTGTCCTTCATCCATTAACCTCTGGGCTGAGTTTGCCATAGGGCACCACTAAAAGCAAAAGTCTTGTGCCTTAGACAGAAAGACCTTTCTGCTTGCCTGCCCTGTAGTCACTGTGTACCTCAGAGAATAAATCAGCTTGAGATTTTCCAAAGCCTCTAGAAATGGAAGTTTCCACATCAGTTGTTAGTCTCTGAAATTGGGACTTGGTGGTCACATAGTTGACTGAAACTCAGTGTACAGATGTATGAATATGTGCCTGTGGGAGCTAGATAGTCTCAGCCTATATCTTAAGCCTGGTGCCAAAGATGATACCTACAAATGCATGCTTATGCCTACTGTGAAATAGGCATTTGTCATGCACTGGGCTCTGACAGTGCTGGTGCTATTTTGAATACAGCTGAGGCCAGTTGTAGGCTGTGAGCTGCATTGTTGTTCAGAGTTTTATGTTTTAAACATCTTACTTGTATTTTTCTTGTTGGCCTGCCTCCCTCAGGATTTGGTCTAACATTGCAAACAGCTTTAAATACTACAAAATAAAAGTTATTTGATGAGTAGCACCTTGCCTGACAAAGAAAAGTTTTCCTGTGATCTAGTCAGCAAGCTCAAATTTAACTTTACTCCAAATAGCTCTTGGGCTGACAATGTACAATCCTGGCATGCAGATGTGTGTAATAATATTCCATATGCTTAGAAACAGCAGTCAACTCCCTCTGCCTTTGGGAAGCAACTACTGTCATGTCTGTTAGAGCAAAACACTGCTTTTCTTCCTACAACATTCTGCAGTACTGCTACAGTGAACCATTCTAAAGAAATTAATCTTATTTTCCCCCTTTTTGAGTTCTGTAAGGCAAGATTTATGGTCCTGAGAGTCACATAGTATGTCAACAGCTTAAAAAATGGACCAGTGAAAAGAATAGAAATAACTCCCCAATGAAACCCAGTGTTTACTGTGGAACAATATGATATCAAGGTTTTTGCAGCATTGACTTAAGAGGGTGGAGTAACATCTTCTGAAAATATTAAAGAGTTGTCTCGACATAATCCTGAGTAACATGCTCTAGGGGATCCTGCTTGAGCAGGGAGGTTGGACTAGGTGACCTCCAGTGGTCTCTTCCAACCTTAACCATTCTGTGATTAGTGGCTCTGCACAACTGCTTATTCAAGAAAATTAAATTATCTGTATGTATTTAATTTCAGTGGTATTTAGAACTGACTCAGGCATTTCAGAAGATTGCAGCCAAGATCTGAAATGTGTTGCTGCTCCATAGCATATAAGTTCTACATCTGCAGGGAATTCTTCCCTTGTGAGTTAGATCATCCTTGCAGAACTAGATCTACAATTTGAAGGTTGTGCTTCCTGTGTACAGCCAAATGCATTAAGTCATCTACCATTACTTCTCCTGTGTTTTCTGGGCTTTCTAGTTTATCATTTAGCAGTGTAGCAGCCATACTTGAAAGTAATACTGATATTTAGTCATTAAGATGCCTAAGCTATCCTGGGGTCCTGCAAAGTCCATCAACTACTGTTCTGCTTCAAGGTAAGTTTTAGCAAAGCACTGGTATTAAGAAGATACAATTCCCAAGTTTGCTACACTTTGGCATCTTTTAAATTGATTTATCTTCTCTGAGAATTACATATATATGTGTATATATGTACACATATATAACAAAATGTGTGGCAGTTGCAAGGAGTACAAGGCTCTTGTGAAAGCCAATGAGCATACCAATGTGCATTATAAAAGCTGAAATTCATAATAGCTACAGCAGTGCAGAGTTATTTTCTTTTTCAGGGAAATTTTCCATAACGTAAGAATTGTATTCCTTTTATTATGCAGCTACAGTACTTACCATGCTGGAAAACTTTGAAAAAGAATACAGAATAGATTTGACCTTAGAAAGGAACATGATAAATTAGAGTTGCTTTTAAGAATTCAAATTAGATTTTCAAACTGGTTAGTTTGATTGAGCCAAGATGATCTTGTAAAGAATGGGGAAAATGACAGCAGCAAGACAGATAGATATTTGGCCATTAAATCCTACAGAATACCCTTTCTACTTTCTCCTGATTTTCCCCTGGTTTTGTTTACTCATTAGCAAACACTGGTAAGTGATGTCTTTCCACTGTTTAAACTAGATGGGGAAATATTTTTTTTTTTTGAAAGGACTTCCTCTTTAGGGGATTTGTCTGTGCTCACTAAAACTCTTCAGGACACTGAACTGGGGATCTATGAAGATTTTGTTCTCCAAAGGCTACAGAAGCTGAAAGCTGCTTTTCTGGCAAATTAGTAAGGGAGAGCAAAGGAGGCAGCTAACTTGTAGGGATGACACAAAGGGATTGAGGGGTAAAACTTGGCATATTCATTGTGAGCATCTGGTGTGAGCCATCAGGGGCAGGAACACCTCTCAGTGGGCAGTGTTGTGGGGCGAACACCTCCTGTGAAAAGGCATCCTCCAGAGGCCAGCCATGACCCAAATTCCTCCCAGGTGGACAAGCAAAACTGGCTGAGCTGGTTCTTCCAGTGCAATCTTTTTTCTAGGATGGGGGGAAAACCGAGCAGTGCTCAAAAAACAAATGCCAAATGCAAGCTGTTGCTTAAACTGCCCATTTTGCTCACAAGGGTCTGAATCTGTCTTCTGATTCTGACTACTTGACTTGCTTTTTGTTCATAGATATTTAACAAGGCAGAAACATTGCAACAGGGTGAAAAGAAGGAATGGGAGTGAAAGATGAGGGAACTAATAGGTCTGAAAATAAAGTATAGCACAAATAATGACAACTGCAGCAGTTCTTCCTTCAGCAGGAGTTTTCCATCTGTAACTCAGCTTGGTATTTTGAAACCCTATTTGACAGCTGAAAGAGATTTCGCCTGGTCACTTTGTATTTTAAACAGGTTGAAGTGTGGTGGGAAGAGAAGCTTCTTTTGATTCATGAAAATAAATCAGTTGAGCAAAATGGTTTTGCTTCTTACAAATGGTTCATTTTCAAGGGTGGCTCCTGATTCTTTTCTTTGGTTGAGAAGGAGTGGATTAGAGGATGAAGAGTAAATTAGATCAGGAGAACTGGTGCTGTCCTAGGAACAAGGAGTATTGAATTTCACTCATTTAAGATTGTCACTGTGATCCTGTGGGAGTCTCAAGAGGGCTACAAATGCCTGCATGGTACCCCAAGAGGGCAGGGTTTGCCCCTGATGTCTCATTTTCATGCCCCCTGCTTCCATCCCCTTCAGTTTTATGTGGATCTTCATTTCTGGGTTAAGGCCAGGGCCACCTGCTTGCATGCTGTGTGTTTGCCCTGTTTAATGTGTCCAGCAACCCGTGCCAAGTTGGTTGAGCTCAGTTCTAGCCAGGTCTCCCTGCCAGGACTTTTGCAGCTGGAAATACAGCCTTCATTGAAGCTGTCTGGATTTCAAGTGTAATCTGTGTTCAGCAATTGCTTGACACGGTGTCTGCTTCTAACTCAAAACTTGGTGGGATTCTTGCTGTCATCTTGAGAATCAGCTACATGAAAAGTGAGTGCTTGGGGAAATCCTTCACTTGATCTGTACTCATGGAAACTGTATGGTCCCTGCTTTGCCAGGCATATGGCTCTTGACTGTAGAGACATTTCTTCAAAACTCATTGCATCCACAATACACTTTTAAAATGTGGAGGAGAAAGCATGCACCTTTACACTTGTAGGAGAGCTGTAAAACAAAATGCAAAGCATGGTCACAGCTGTAAGTGCATACGCTGAGGTGTACCTTGTCCTTTTCCTATTCCCAGCTCTCAGCAGTTGTGGGGTTGCCACCTAGTCTGGCACCTGATTTTTTTAGGCAACTTCTCTTTCACATAGAGGGATTTTAAAGCTATCTCAATGTACTTTTAGTATGTGACCAGGTCAGTAAGTACTGTGCTTTTGTGGAGGAGGGCATAAAGGAATAAGACCTCAGATCTTGAGTACTCTGTATGAACAGCAGTAAATCAAGGACCAACATAGGTGCATGCAAAGGTGAGTTTTTAAAAAGCAAACCTCTAACAGTTTATTCTAAATGACCAAATACAGATTCTTAAATTTTCTATTAATTTTCTTTTAATACAACAGCTGCACATGACTTCAGGAGTGTCTGCTTTGGACTGGATCAAATCCATATCCCAGCTAAGTCTTTATTATCTGCAGTGGTAGTCAGCATTGCATGCTTCAGGGGGAGATATAAGCATCTTGCAAGCAAGTTGTTTATAAAGAAAGTTTTCCTACAGTGTCTTAATAGCTGTTGACTTATCTTTAAAAGTAACTTCATTTACTTAATCTATTTCCTTAACACTGATAACATTCTGTATACCAAAACAAACACAGCTATTTTGAATGATTCTACAGTATCTTCAACTGGCACCTTATAGCAGAGCTCTGCAGATTAGTAATAGGGAAAGTGTTTTATCAGTTCTGCATCTGGCATTTTTCATTTTCACGTGGGCCCCTAGTCTTACTAAAAATGTGAACAATAAATCTCAGAAGAGTTGGTTTAAAGTTATCCTCTACATATCTGTTTTAAAGATACCACATTTTTTTACCTAACTGAAATGCTCACAACAAACAGTTCTTCTCCAACATATTTTCTTAAATTTGTATTTATCAGATGTCTGGAGTTTTGTTGTTGGGGTTTTGTATGAACACTTATTTTATAATCATATTTTATGTTTGAAAACTATATAATACAGCCAGAACTTTGGAAACTGTACTCATTTAAGACTTAAGACCAAAGACAGAAGAAAATCTGCCACACACTGCAGATGCTGCTCCATACAGACATCACTATTTTTATTTTACTCTGCATGGAAAGTGCTTGTGCTTCTAGCTTAGCATCTCCCATAGATGAAATCACTGGTATTATAGTTCATGATTCAGACCACAAAACTGAAGAGGTTAAAAAAGCATGGATGTGTCTTTTATGCCCTTTAAGTAAAAGATGTTTCTATCTCTCAGGGACATAAAGGAAAGTTGAGTGCTACAGGTGGTAATAACCCACAATCTAGGGTTGTTATTAAGTTAGGGATTTCAGATGCAGTTACAAAAAGTTCTGAACTTATATTTACTAGGTGGCTCAGATTACTTTCCCAGCATTATGCTGGTAGCAACCTATTAAAAGCTCCAATGTAGATCAAACACTGTGGAACACTCACCAACAGTGTTCTGTATCAGCTAACCTTGGCAGTATGGTGGCATTTCCTCTGCTTGCATAGTGTTCTTCTATTCAGCAAAACCTGCTTCTGTAGCGCCTGAAAGCCAAAAATACTCCCTGAAACCTGCATTGCTGAGAAGTGATATGGGTCATACTTGTTTCGTGTTAGTTGAAATTTCCATGGTCCCCGTATTTCAGTGTGTGATGTATTTAACCAGAAGAGCTTATTTAATATTGCACTTTCACTAAGTTAATCCTTATTTCTGCTTTAGTGAACGCTGATATAGCAGGAAAAGAAAAAATAATCATTTTAGTCACTAGGTGATACGTATAAGCAAACAAAAATAATTTGTTTTGATTCATGCAATAAGACACTATGCTAATGAGAAGACTACGAATTAAAGTGCAGTGCTACGGAGCTCTAGAAAGGAAGCTGATGACAGCTGTCAAGACTTCCAGGCAATGTTGTCCACACTTCAGTGCTGTCTACAGACCACAAATTTCTATGTAGGTAGGCAAGGGATTTTCCTGTAACCGCTGCCTGCCAGTTAATAGACACGTTTAGGAGAATGGATAGATGCATATGGCCACACAAGGAAGAAATACATGTAAAGGCCAAAAAGCATTCCTCAACAAGGAATCACTGGGGCTTAGTGTGGAGAGGTGTGTAGGAGATGCATGATGAGATTCCTGCGTTTGACAATGGCAGTCAACAGCATAAAAAATGGTCAGAGTGTCTGTATTCCCAGAGCTGACAAAATAAACCCATAGCCTAATGCACCCAAATTAGGGAGATTGAAAGTGGATTATAGTGGAGGGAGAAATACTCGGATTTCTTCTCAAGGAGCAGAAGGTACATGGAGTGGAGAGCTGACCCAGGTTTTGCTTAATCTCTGAAATTTGAAACCCAGCTGTTACGCTGTGCTAACATCCAGAGCAGAGCTATTTTTGGCCGGTGCTAACTGCTCCAGGACAGGTCCCTACAGACACTATTCTATAAAAATACTTCTGACACTTTACATCTTTCACTGAAAAGAATTTCAGTGAGTCCAGCCAGCCCTGTCCAGGGCACAGTGCACATAGCAGACCAGGAGTGAAAATGCATAGTTCTTTCAGATTCCTTTATTTTTGAAATGAGTTAATATTTCTGGTTGGTAGCACATGTGAGATACAGCTAACAATTCTTTTGCTGAAGACATTGAAGGTGCACTAACAATTGTACTGCTCCTGTAGTGCTATCTGGAGACAAAATGCACTGCTTGGAGCACTTTTCATTGAAAAAACAGCACTGTAAAGGGAGTGCTGATTACAGCCTTCCATGAAAAATTTAATCTACAGATAATGTGCTGTTTGTAACTTGCCAAGAACATTGCTCATGAGCAGTGCAGGAGAATCAATTCCCTCATTAGTACAAATGAGTATACATCTTTTTCTGAATGCTGAGGACTACTAGGTTATGTGAGTTCTTGTGAAAAAGATCTTCTCATTGAGGAAGTGGTTTGTACGTCTTGTCTGAAAAGTCTTTTCAGTTGGTAAGACACATTTTGCAATGTATAAGGTTCCAAACATGTGGAAAGAATGGAGTTGCTAACATATGTTAAGTCAGGCTGATAATATTTTACTTGTAAGGTTAGTGTACTTCCACAAAGGAATTTGTATTTGTAATCTAAAGGTTGGGCAGTCAGATTGTTTTTTTTTTGTTTTGTTTTTTTTTTTTGTTTGTTTTTTTTTTTTTTAGCGCTTCTAAACTCATTCTGT
>JAWWMP010000132.1:27991938-28065519 GCA_035047865.1 Dendrocincla tyrannina | reverse complement strand
GGAGGGGATTGTCCTGCTCTGCTCTGCAGTGGGGCAGCCTCACCTTGGATATTGTGTGCAGTTTTGGGTGCCACAATATAAGCACTTAAGCTCTTAGAGAGTGTCCAGATGATGGCAATGAAGATGGTGAAGGGCCTTGAGGGGAAGCCATATGAGCGCATTTGGTTTGTTCAGGCTCGGGAATAAGAGACTGAGGGGAGACCTCGTTGCAGTTATAACTTCCTTGTGAGGGGAAGAGGAGGGGCAGGTACTGTTGCTCACCCAGAGGGTGGCTGGGCACTGGGACAGGCTCCCCAGGGCACTGGTCACAGCACCAAGCCTGACAGAGTTCAAGAAGCATTTGGATGACACTGTCAGGCACATGATGTGACTCTTGGGGATGGTCCTGTGAAGGACCAGGAGTTGGACTGGCTGATCCTTGTGGATGTCTTCCAACTTGGCATATTCTGTGACTCTGTGATATCTTCTATGTGTCTGAGTGGTTCTATCATGATATAAAGCAGGTGAATATCTGGCCTAAGATGTTAGAAGACACCAGTTCGCAGGCTCTGGGTCTGGCTTACAGCTTTAAACATTCTGGTGACACCCTGGGAGGTAGAAAAGATAGCATGAGCATTAGCTGGAGAGCTCACTGTCACGCCAGATCAAGGGGGATTTTGCTAAATAACTCAATAAATCATTAATGTACTGCTGTTTAAAAACACCTCAGTAGTAAGATGAGTCCTATTGTGTGATGATGCTTCAAAGACATGATTTGAAGTGGTTCATTGCGGAGGCTTACACTGATGCCTTTCAACTTCACAATGCAGGGAAAAAGAAATTAATGTTTAGGAAAAATAATAACCAAAATCTTTAAATGATTCAATCACCTCATACACCTGCTATGAGTCTTATAAAAGAAGATAGAGAGTAATGAGTGAACTGTTGTGGAAATCTTGGTATTTTATTGATGAAAATAGCCAAAGTCCATAGGAGATGACATTATTGATTAAGCAGATAGTAAGCTTCAGGAAATCAGGTTTCAGTTACAGTATCTGCTGCAGGCTCCTTGTGATGCTGCTATCACTTCACTATTGTGCTAAGTTTATCGTTGAATCTAGAAACCCTGTCTGAAATAAGAGCCACATTATGGTATGCACAACATAAATATCGCGGGAAAAGAACCTCTTCCTCCCAGACCGCCCAGTGCAGTTAAGCAACAAAAAAGATGAAAAGAAGATAGGGTTGCACAAAGCTGCACAGCAGCAGTATTGAATCCTGAAGTAGCAGTCTCCTGGTACCCAATTCAAGGCTGTTATACTGGATCATAGTAAAACCAAAATTTGACCTAGGATTGCTCAAACATGTAGACCACGCCTCTTTCTTTGCTACTACAGTGATATCTTATTTACAGGGGATTCATATGAGCAGTAAATGGTCTTTTCAGGTCCCTTCCAAGCTGAATTTTCCTATGATCACAGGATAAAGTTTATCTTGGGTTTTTTTGTTGCAAGCCTTTAGGGGAAAAAATAAAATAGAATACATTTGCTACATTTTCTGTAGGAGGCAACACTGAAGGAGGATAAGATCTTTAAAATGGTATGGCTGTGGAATGGCTGTTAGACTCTTGCTTGACATATGTAATAGAGTCAAACTTCAGTCACGTCTGCATATACTGTTGATTGGACTGATGCGCAAGTATTGGTCTTATGCTGTTAATTACTTGGAAGTGTCTTTGATATCTATCAGGATGCTGCAATCAGCCTCCAGAAGTATTTTTTTTTTTGAATGCTTGAGTGCCAAACTCCCTTCAAACGTTTCAGTTTGTGGTGAAGCTCTCTTCTACAGCTTCTATAACACTAAATCAACCAGCAGGACTTACCCTTTCTTGCAGTGTTCTATACAGGCAGTGAAAAAGAGATCTAGCATTTGAATACAGCCAGTAATGCTTACAGATGGGGATCAGAGTGCTGATGCGCCAGTGGTATAGCAATGTGAAAGACAGATTCATTGCAGATCTGACGTATCCATCAATCTTTATTCAGCAAAGTATTTAAACCTTGCTGAAGTCTTAAGCACATGCACATTTCATGCTACTCCAAAAGATGAATCTAGTTATGTTTTCTACTGCAATGATTTAGAGATCGTCTTTAGGGAATGCCTCCCTTTTGTCCAAATTCAATATCCAGATAGAGGGGAAAATATTGCAAAAGGTTTGTTTTGCTGATAGTGAATTAGACTGAGTGGTATGTGTTAAAAATGTGGTATGATACATAAAGTACTTGTGTCCCACACTACCTGTGAATATAGTGCTTAAATGAATAAGGTGAATTCATAAGGTGGCACAATTGCTACTTAACAGCACGTGAACCTGTTGTTCATGCTTATCTCACACTGGAGCCATGACATATTGAAATTTGGACAGAAAAGAGCAATGGTTACCTGCCAAACTTATCTTCATGCACTTAAAGGAAAAAAAATCTGCCATGCAGCAGAAGTTGGGGCACTACAGAATGATGGGAATATGAAGAGTGACTTTCCAGGCAAGGAGCTCGGTTTCAGGGTTTGCTGTGGGACTTACCTGGTCAATGGACTTCCATCATTCAAGCTTCCTTTGTTGAAGGAACCTGAGGCAGTCAGGCTTCAAAAATGCAATTCTAAAAGATTTTATTTGTGATACTTGATGGCATTAGCAAAATAATGATATAAGGTATATTCCCAACAGAAATTAAGCAATAATTTCAGCTCAAACTCTGCTTTCTATGTGACTATCATGCCTCTGACAGGTGGTTTTGTTTCATCAGATTGAAAGCTGCCCTTCTAGTGAGGACCCCCTCTCTATGTGGTGCTCACCCTGGTTATGTGACGGAGATGAGATGTCAGTCAACTGAAGGACAGGATACTAAGGACTTAATAAAAATAAGTATGTTAGGAGAATTTACATCACGGGATCTGTGAATCCTGTGGAGCCTAGCAAGGATTCTCAATGCAGATATTTTGACTTCAGAACATGTTAATAGGTACTTTGGTCTGTACCCCACTATATTACAAGGCATTGAAAAAATATAGTCCTTCTGTACTGGGAGCAGAAGTTCCTGGGTAATAGAAACAATTCCTTGAACAGAGATTCAAGTTTGATCTGAACTTATCTAATGATATGACACTACCTTTGCCCCAATATTTTGCTGCAATAAACTCCTTCACTGTTAAAAGCAGTGCCCTCTTTAATTTGAATGTATCTCCCTTCTGCTTCCGCTGCTACCTTTTTACATCTTTCTTCATTAGTTAAATGGATCTTTAATACCTAGAACTTTATCCACATCAAGCTATTCTGTTCTTAAGTCAGCCTTTGATCTTTGTTTTGGTAATTTAAACTGAGTGCACTAATTTAAACCTCTTCATGAAAGATTTTTTTTTTTATTCCTCCAACTAATAAATTCTGTTTCCTCTCCAACTTTCCAGTGTCTTTCCTGAAGTGTAAAAGTGGCTGCATGTTGTATTTTAGCAGTGGTGTCAGACATTTTCTAGCAAACACTGCTTTTCATTTGCAAGATGCAGAGCTATGCAGAAGCTTTGTGGCAAATAGTTTAAGGCATAGCATATGTAGAGCACATTTCAAGAATCCTTTAAGGACCCAAAGTTGGATCCTTCTACTGGTGACAGCTCCTAAGTGCTCCCACATACTGTCACAAGTAAAAGTACTTGCTTGGAACAGTGCTTAGCCCATGTGCAAGCTCAATGGTGGGGTGCTGTTGTTGTGACTGACTTACTACAAGGGTAAGCCTTATCCTCCCTAAAAGTCCCACTGCATAAATATGCTGCTTAAGCTCTAATTTGTTTGCTGGAATAAGACAGGAAAAGACAACTTTGTACAGGTTGAGTTTTTGTTTTTCCCTTTTCCTCAGTGAGGTGGGCTGGGTTGTCATTTTGGTCGGTATTTTATACAATGGAGATGCACCAGCATGACTACCCAATGCTTGTTTCAGTGACAAAATCCTGCGAGTATTCAGGGTCTGTATTAATGCTGGGTGATTTTCCCAGTGGCTGCCAAAGGATTTAGGAGTGCCAAGCTCACCATTTCTCAGTGGTATTTCTGCTTCTAACTTCCTTCTGTGCTTTTTTCATAGCTCTTCAGCAACATACTCCCTTCATGGCAAAGGAGCAAAGCACTGAAAGCAAGACAGAATCTGCTGTCTTGCTTTTGTACAAAACAAGTACAGGTATTAGGAGAGATTTTTCAGGACAAGAATCTCAAGTGAAGAAAAATACTGTCATATTGGGCAAGGTATCTGTTCCTGGAGATACTGTGGGTTTTGAAAAGCTTCTGATTTATCTAGTCTGTTTTGTAAGCCACAGGGGACTGCATGTCATGCTGCAGTTGTTCTTGCTGAGACTGAGGCTCCACCACTCTCTGCTGCTCCTGTCTGCTTGACAATATCTCTGGGAGCCAGGTTTAGATTGTACATTGGGACCACAGAATGGGAATCCTGGAAAGAACCTTTTCAGGGAGAAATTTTGTCCAACCCTGTATCCTTGCAGCAGCATTTCTTAGGTAAACAATAAGCTCTGTATGTGGTTTTGTATGCACATATCCTTACCTATCACATAATACACAGGCAAACTGAGTATTTATCACCACTCAGTTCTTTCTGGCCTTTTAAAGCAGGTTGTGAACACCTCACCCATTCCGGTGCACTGGGACTAGCCTGTTTATGCCATTTCACAGGCTGAACAGCATCTCCAACTGTCTGAATCCAAGCAGCACTGTTTGTTTTCCTGTCAGGAGAAAAGGATAAATCCTTGAACAAAACAGTCCCCTTTAGGGGCATGATATGGTTTCAGTTCAGCTCCTTGGTAGAGCAAGAAGCCAGAGCTGTATTGTGTGAAGCCATGGAAGCGGAATTTGACTTCTGAAGAGGGAGATTAGATTTACTCATCGTCTTCCATTTATTCGTCAGGTAATCTGTGAATGCTGCCCATGGGTTTTTTACCCCTGTGCTGGGATAGCACTGTGTCACTTGCATCAGCTGCCTATGTATATTTCTTCCCTGGCTGTGGCCAAGGAATCTCTCTTCTGGCTTCTTAGACATGTAACACAAGTCCACCTTCCTCTCATGCCTTGGCTTCTTCTCTGTTCACGTGTTGTCTAAATAGTGCATGGTCGTTTCCTTATCCAGCTCATCCCTTGCTACTCCCAGAAGTATCTTGGTACCTCACTACTGAATAGACTCAGCAAAATTCCTTGGAAAGAAATGCACAGCTATTTATTCTTTGCTCATATCATAAGCTCTGAAATTCACACCCAGGTGTCATACAGGAAAGAGTGAACTCTGCTCTTCAGTGAGAGCATTGATTGAGAGCTTTTGCACTAAACGTTGCAAAGTAATTTGCAGCATGAGGCAAACAAGCTTGCTCTTGCTACCTCCATGCAAATATATACACGCAAATCCCGAGCTAACATGCACAGAAAATCAGGCTTACTTGAGGTGGGGCAGGGGGTTGGAAAGAAGAATTGTGAAAGCAACTCTCAGCTATTTAGAGTGCAGTCCAGCATGAGAGCTCAGTAGCAAATCGAGGAGTGCAATTTGCATGTACTAACAGTCTAGTGAAAACTGACACTGTAAAAGGAAGCTTTGAAGTTCATGGTTGTCTTACCATGGATGGTTCAAAGCCAGAGGGCACAAAGCTACCTACTGCAACATAGAGACCTACTGGGCGTTTTCGAAGGTCTTCCACATAGGAGGGAAAAGATGACTAAACAAATCCAGTTATTCATGTATGCTCCAAATGATTCAAGATTACGTGGAGATTGCAACACACTGCCTAAAAACTAGCAGTGACGGATTCAGTGAGGAGCTGGTGAGGTCAAAGTAGTCACATAGCTTCTGAGTGTACTGGAGCATGAATCTCCTCTAATCCAAAAGAAATACAGTGTTTCTTCCTGCATGCCCAGTCACCTACTGGACTCCCGGGTTTGCTCTAGTAAAAATTTGTTGGGAGGGGAGTTCTTCGAAGGCCGTATCACTTAGAGAGAACAAAGGCATCCCTCTGCCTACCTTGACCCGAGTGTGGTGCACAGGGTGCAGCTTGCAGTTTATGTGCTGCATGAAGACATGTCATCATTTAGGCTGGAAAAGGCCTTTAAGATCACTGAGTCCAGCCAAATCCAGTGGTACTACTGTAATTTTTCATTTTTCTAGGACAAGAGAAAAATTTGCTTCTCTTGATACCTCCTCATCCACTCATACAGGTAGGAGAAATGTGGGATTTTGACCTCTCCAGTATGAAGAGCTCTGAACCCCAAATTTACTTCATTGGAAAGCATTTAATGGGACTGTGATTTCATCTGGAATGGATATAGCAATACCTCCCCTTCTGCTTAAGCGTTGCATGGAGTAGCTAAGAATCAATGTATATCACAGAAGGAGAGAAAGCTTGTGTGCCTCTTCACTCTAGGAATTAGGACTGTCAGTGAGGAATAGAAACTGGGATTAGCTGTAGGATTTAAACACAGTCGTGTGCTCTTAAGCTAAGGACTAGATCACCCTTCCCCTCAAGCAGATGCTTCTCCTACAGTTCCAACCAGCCTGGACTTTTTAGTCATGGTACAATTCACTGCCACTGAGCTGATCAAATTATCACAGTGTCTCATTTACAATATCACTGATTAAGTCACAGAGGAGGAAACTAATTATAGAGGATCATGCTATTTAAACACAGGGATGCTGTAGCAAGCTCTGCAGGAGGCAGATGGAAGTATTTTGAAAGGAAAAAAAGGGGGAAAGGCTTACAGCAGCAAAACAGATTTTTGTGGGCAATGCTATAGCCTCCCTTCCTCCTCTTGAGCATTTTTTTCTGAAAAGCAGAGATGGTCTGAGGAGTGCTCTCAGAATTTGAGGGTACAATTCCAAGAGGCTGCTTTAATTTTATTACTGGGCATGTGATCATTATGCTACAGACTGGAATAGCTCAAACTTGTCTTTAATGTCAACCTGTCAGTGTATTCATTGCTGAACAAGCATTATATAATTACACTGAATCAAAGGATTAGAATATAATGGATTTTTTTTAAGGTGGTGGAGGTATCTTAATATAGAGTGATCTAATTTGTATTGATCCTTCTTTCTATAACATGTTTAAGCGTAAGCATACCTAGGAGCCAACCACATCTTACAAACAAGGTCTGGAGTCAGATGGAGGAGAACTGTGGCACAACCACACTGTGGGTACTTGCTCAGAAAATTCATTGAAGGAATTGGAACTGATAACTATGTACAGTGTCCTTGATCGACATTTTCTACAATGATTGAGGGTGCTTTAGCATTCCGACTTTAAAATGGGAAATACAAGTTTCCAGAATGTGAATCTGACATTGCTTTACTTTGTCTCCTGTGTGATCGTTTATAAAGAAGGTAATAAAGAAGTTCTGATACAACAGCTTTTAACCCCATTTAGTATATTATGTCAAGGCCAGAGAAAGGTACAGGGCCAACTAAGACTAGCCTGTTTTATAAATCCTGTGGAATAAAGTTTTCTGATGTGTTACCATAAGATTAAAAAAAAAAAAAAGCCTATTGACCAGGAATTCATGGAAATGGTGCTTTGACAGCTTTTCTTGTGAAAGCTGGCACAGAGGAGAGTTTAGCTCACAAACTATAATATGCTACTTTTCTCATAAGAGCTTAACAGACAAGGGGGGCTGAAGTGACTTTCCTATAGGATATGTATGAATCCCGTGCTGTCACATCATTAAATCCCCAATAGGTCAGCAGAAGTGCAGATAGCACAAGCAGGAGGAGGAATCGGATTACTTCACTTTGACTAGTTCTGGAAGGGCATTTAGCCGACCATTTTCAGTTTGACAGGATCAGTTAGCACAGTAAGAAGGGAAGAAGGCCATAATTTCCTCTCTGTGGGAATGACCACTGAGAAATCAGGTGGTAGGAGAGCTATAAGCATTTACTTTGTGAGGGTGAGCTTTGAAACAGATGTCGTTTATTTTGTCTCTGCTTATAGAGGGCTTAAGTATCAGTCAGCTGGATTCTGAGATTTCGTTTTTTGTCCAGAATGGTAGGTAATTTTTTGAAAGAGGAATGGGACTAAGGAGTAGGAGATATTGTGTGAACTACCTCTATCTGGCATGTTAGTAATGCCACATCTTGCCCATCATCACCAAAACCCTGAACTATCAGCAGAGAGTTCCTGCTTGCGGACCAGCTCCATTGTCTGGAATGCTGAAGGTGAGACAGAGAGACAGGCTGTCAGCGCATGTTTACACAGAGGAATGAACAAGCTACTTGAAAAAAACCATATCTGAGGCAGGAGCTATTTCCCTTCAGCTGGCACAACCTTGGTTTTGTTTAGACCTATATGCAACTTGGAAAGGCGTGGTGGGAGCAGCCCAGAGTCAGGCTAGTCTCTGGTTTTCAGAGAAAAACTGTGGTGCAGATGTTGGGGTTTAGCCCCAGCCAGCAACTAAGTACCATACAGCTACTCATCCTCCCCCCAAACCTGATGGGTAGGAGAATCAGAAATAAAAAAGTAAACCTTGTGGGTTGAGATAAGAACTGTTCAATGATTAAAATAAAATATAATAGTAATGATGGTGATCATGGTGATGATGATAGCAACTTTCAAAGGTACCCTCCACCTCAAAGGACTCTATGATTCTATGAATTGTAATAAAAAAAAAAAACCAATGTCCACGCACTTACTGATGCCCAGACTGTCCCCAGGCAGCAACTGGCAAATCCCAACCAACTGCCCTCAGTTTATAGACTGAGCATGACATTCTGTGGTGTGGAGTATCCCTTTGGCCAGTTTGGGTCAGCTGTCCTGGCCATGCTTTTTTCTGTGTTCTTGTGCATCTCCTGACTGGCAAAGCATAGAAATCTGAAAAGTCATGGATTAAGGGTAAGCGCTACTGAGCAACAGCCAAAATATCAGTGTGTTTTCCACATTATTCTCATATTGAATCCAAAACACAGCACTGCACCAGCTACTAGGAAGAAAATTAAATCTGTCTCAGCTGAAAACAGGACAGGAGGGAAGATCAGTAGCTGGTGTCTAAGTCAGGGAAAGTCATTCTTCCATGGCAGGGAGGTGGGAAGGGGAGTTATGTATTTGGAAAGACAGAAAGAAGTGATTTGGTACCTTGCTGCAAAATGTTTGAGGTGAACAGAGGATGAGCCTGACATATTTTTCTAGCTAAAGGTAATTTTGTGGGAAACTCCTGGCATGGTGAATGCCAGTGCCCTAATGGATTATTCCTGTGTCTGTGCCAGAGAGGGATCCACTGGTGCCAATCTGTGGCAATACTCAGAGATTTGCCATGTGTGAGTTGCTATTCCTGAAGAAGTTTATCTTCCACTAATGAGGGTCTCGCTTGTCCATTAGAGTGGTGCTTGCAAGTCCTGATAATGGCAATACAGGCTGTATAGTCTCTGGATTGATGCATTTGATGGTGCTTTCCTTTGAAGTCACTTGTGGGGCACTATTAACTGGAGTTAATTTTCTTCACAATAACTTGTATGGGGCTACATTTGGGATTTGTGCAGGAAACAGTGTTGATAACACAGGGATGTTTTTGATGCTTCTGAGCGGCACTTACACAGCGTCGAGGCTTTTTCTCTCTCTCATCGCACCCTACAAGTGAGGAGACTGGGGGTGTAGAAGAAGCTAGGAGGGGACACAGCCAGGGCAGCTGACCCCAACTGACCCAAGGAATATTCCATATTGTATGGTGTTATGCCCAGCACATAAAACTGGAAGAAGAAGAAGGAAGGAGAGACGTTCAGAGTGATGGTGCTTGTCCTCCCAAGTAAACACTACAAGTGATGGAGCCCTGCCATTCTGGGGATGACTGAACACATGCTTGACCATAGGAAGTGGTGAACAAATTCCTTATTTTCATTTGCTTGTGTTCACAGCTTTTGCTTTACCTGTTAAACTCTCTGTGTCCCAACTCTGCATGTCACTTTTATCTTTGCAATTCTCTCCCCCACCCCACTGCTGGGGAGCGAGAGAGCAGCTCCATGGGGCTGGGGTTAAACCATGACACTGAGTAAGATCAGTCTGCTCCATCACAGGAGTAAGAAAAGTATGTCATGTACAGCTGTGGCAAATTCAGCATTCTAAATAGATGATAAAATAGATACCAACTTTCATTTTTATTCCTGCAGTGTATTAAGTTGCAAGACACCTGTAACATAAGCTTGAAAATAAAGCATGTTAGACAATTGTGCCCTAGTATTTACTTTCTGAACTGGTCTAAGGAGGATGTTTTAATGTAGTGAACAGGCCTGCTTTAATGTTCATAAGAGTTTCAGTATAAAATCCTAATGAGCAATAATCTGTCTCTAATTCCTCTAATGTAGTCTCTGGTCTGAATGATAGCACTTGTATTACTTTCTATGAAACATATTTACCTCCTGCAATTCATTTGACTGTAATCCTTTTGCAGTTTATATTTGGCTGGTTTTGTTCTATACTTATTAGTAACTCTATCTAAGCACAGATACGTTTCTTTAAAAAAACCCTAAACATATTTAAATAGTACTGAAATAAGATTCTTCTAGCTGCAGCTATAATAACACCTCTAATGTTTAACAAGCCACAAGAACTGGAAGAATAGAATAATTTACTTGGCTCATAAAAGAGCAGAAGTAGTTACATAAAATGAACATATCAGTCTGCTGTTATTCCTATTCCACACAGTTCCCTGTGGCTTATTTCATTTTAGGCTTATTTTTTTTTCTCAAGGAAAATTAATTCAATGATGATACAGTTTCTTCTGGGTCAGAGACACCAGGTTAGCCAGAAAGAAATGACTTCTCAGAAACAGAAAGATGATATATTTCCTGGCTTTCAACCCTGTTACTAGGAGAATAGATGGGTATAAATTTCAACAAATACAAAATAAGCCAAATCGGAGAGCTAGTCCAAGAGGGATTCTGAAATGAGACAAAAACAAATGGGTTTATAGAAGTGTAAAACAAAATACTACATTACTTGTATCACTTTTCCTGAAGACATAAAAAGATATTAAAAAGTCATTAGCCATACTAGCTTAGTCACCTGAGAATCTTCAGGAATGACACTTCAGTTACACTTTCTTAATGAACGTGTGGGTTTATGGAAGTGGAAAGACAACAGAATTAATTCTTCTGGAGTAGATCTTTGTAGGGAAGATGGCAAAGTGTTCCTAACAGCAAACAGACAGACAAGCTGCTCATCCAAACACACATTTAAAGGTCAGGCCCTCTGTCAGATCTAGTAATTGTCGCTAATATTTCAGTCTGTGTAGGTAGTGCTGGCAGCTTCTGTGGAAGTCTTGTTATGTGTCTATTTGCCTTTTCAGTCACCCAATAGTTTTTTATCTTCTCATTTTATAAGGCTGTGCGTTGTACCTTCCTAATTTTATGCTTTTTTGGGAAAAGTGTAACTTTCGGGGCAGTTTGGAAACTACTCCTAGCTGTTTGATATTGTCCCTTGGCGGTCAGAAGTGTGTCTTCACAGGAGAGGACACTTGCACTGTTTTCAGGAAGAAGGGGGCCTTGAGACCAAATGTCCCACTGCCTCAATGAGTGGTCTAGTGGCACTGCCGGCTTGCATCTAGTGTACTTAGCACTGAGTACCATTATTCAGCTGATACTGACTTGTCTCCACTGAAGTGCATGGAACTCTGACAGTTTTGTGTAGAACTGTTCTGCTACTTGTCTTTGGTGATGTAGGGGAAAAAGGAATTTGATGTTGTATATTCTGTATTTTAGCCCAATCCTTTGTCCTGTCTTGCTTGGGGGGGGAAAAGCAAACTTGTGTACAAAGTAATTGCATTCTGTGACTTGACTGGAAGCAAGAGCAATTTTCATAGTTTATTTGCTAGAGTGATTTCCAACTCTTTGAATGAAAGATGAGCTTGTGAAATCGAAGTCTAGGTTTAAGGCCTATAAAACATGACATGTTGAGAGAAGGATGTGTATGTAGAACTAAATTTCCTCCAAGCGATTTCACAGAGACCCAGGCTGGAGTTATCAGTACACTAGGGATGTGTTTTCTGAGCCAGAGTGACCAGACGAAAGGTGATCTCCCTACTGTGAATTAGCACTGCTGGTGCTTCCAATCCTGGAAACCCTATGGCAAAAGGGATTGCTGAGAGTAGCCGCTGCTCTGTTTTGTGAGGACAGAAGTCCAGCTTTTCTTTATGTGTTTTGCTGTCCCTCTACACAGCCCCACTGAGACTACAGTTTTGCTCTGGCTCTGGCCATTGATATGGTACTAGAGTATCTGTGATATCGTGCACAGCAGGAAACCAAGGTAATGATAGAGCTAGGAAGATAGCCATTAATTCTGAATATAGGCTATCTTGTGTTTAGGTCTTATTTGTATTGCTTCTCTCAGTCAGTTTTAAGTTCTCAATAGCCTGTCATTGATGATAATTATCACAGTTGAGAAATCATTGCTGGGTAATAAATTGTTTCTGAAGGAGATTAAGAAGCAACAAATGAAGAGATTTGGTGTTCTACAAATCATGTCTGTTTCTGCACAGCTTTACTCTAGTGTGAAAATATCCTGTGCTTGCCTCTTGTCTTTTCCTTCTAATCCTCCAGGGTGAGGATTAGGGGACTGGCCCTTGTGAGGGCACATCCTGGCCCTGGGCATTGTGCAGGGCTTTTCCATAGCCAAGGGATATAGCAGGGTACAGATATCTCCTCTGAAGTGCAGAGGCTGCATTCCTTGGCCTAAGGCCTTACCTGCTTCTGGTTTAGCCAGGTATACAGCAAACCTCTCCTGGCTATGCCAGCCACACGGGGGACTAGTGGACAGTAGCTCACTCTTGGGAGCTCTTTCTCCTCAGACATCACAGTACGCTCTTAGCAGGTGGTGTCTGGATTCCTCCCACACGCAAGCTTTGTTCTCGTCTCTCATTAAATGACGAAGGTGTCGTGGTCTAATTCCAGCTGGCAAGTGAGCACCACGCAGCTGCTCGCTCACTGTCCCACCAGCAGGATGGTGGAGGGAATCGGAAGAGTCAAAGTGAGAAAACTCGTGGGTGGATCCAAAGATACTAAAATAGGTAAAGCAAAAGCTGTGCACACTGGCAAAGCAAAACAAGGAATTCATTAACCACTTCCCATGGGCAGGCAGGTGTTCAGTCATCCCCAGAAAGGCTGGGCTCCATCATGTGTAACAATGACTTGGGAAGGCAAATGCCATCACTCTGGAAGTCTGCCACTTCCTTCTTCTTCCCTCAGCTTTATGTGCTGGAACCATGCCACAAGGTATGGAATATCCCTTGGATTGCTTTGGGTCAGCTGTCTCAGATGTCCCTTCCCAAGTTCTTGTGCACCCCCAGCCTCCTCACTGGAGGGGCAGTACAAGAAGCAGAAAAGGCCTTGATGCTGTGCAAATGCTGCTAAGCAATAAGGAAACCATAGGTGTGTTACCAACACTGATTCTGACACAAATCCCAAACACAGCCCTATGCCAGCTACTGTGAAGAAAATTATCTCTACCCCTGCCAAAACCAGCACACTGGACTAGGTGCAATGGTACACCTTCCCACCACCTCCTCCAAGTGAGGGCAACGGACTTGTGCCAAATGCCTCTCTGCAACATGATAAGCAGGGGCTGGGCTAAGTATTTCTTTTTTACTTGCCTTCCTCCCCCCCCCACCCCTTTCCAGTTTGTATTGTGTTCTCTCTTACTTCTAATAGTGCTTTTCTAAAATTTCACTTTTGAGGCTTGACCTGCTGTTTCTTTTCGGCGAAGTGGGAGTGACATCGAGTGCTTTGCAGTGGCTTTCGTGAGGCTGAGCTCGAAAGTTTCAGCACTATGATGTTTATGAAGGAAAAATAGAAACATATAGCAAAGTTATTGGAAGTCTCTAAGAAACTTCTTGCTGGGTATGGCCAAAGTGAGGGAGCTGACTGTCTGGAGCTCTCCTTGCAAAATGAGGGCTGTTTGTTTTTACTCCTGTAATTTATTAGCAGATTTTGGGATGTGTGGGACAATAGGGAGCTGTTTCTTCATGCTTAAATTTGCTTGGGATCTCACTTTAAACATGTGAGCAATACAACTGGTTGTGCTTTTAATATGGAGTGTGTGGGGCAGTGGGGAATGGTGGAGATTATGGTAGGGGTTTTGTTGGTTGTTGGGGGGGTGGTTATTTGGGTCCTTTGTTTAGTAAAGCCAGGTAGAAAAGGGGTTATATTGTTACTGAAAAAGGGCCATGCTTAGGCATTTAGGAGCTTGGGTGCTCCTAGGACTATGGCTCCGGCAGCAGTGGGTTGGCCTGGGAATATGCCAAGCTCATTCTTGAACTCTCCAAATTTCCTGGATTATTATATGAGTTAAGTGCCTGAAATTTGTTTGGATGAAACTAGTCCTCAGGTCCTGATCCAGTGTCAGGTGTTATTTCACAGGAGTGGCATCAGGCTTGTATTTATTTTAGGATGATTTCAGGATGTGTTTTGACATAGTATAAAGTGATACTTGGTGTCTCCTGCAAGGTTGTGTGAGCTGACTGTCTATTTGAAGAGGAACTAAAGGGAGACAAACTATGAGTAATTGCAATAATCAGGTTGTGGGGGATGGGGGGAAATCAATATCTGAGGCAGAATTTCAATATTAGGAAACAAATGTCAGCAAAGTCAGGTAATATTCAAGAGATCGAAATGGACTGAGGGTGTGGTGAGGGGAAGTGGTGTGTAGTGTTTTGCCTTTTTTTTAATTATTTTTGCTTGTTTTTATTGTGTGTTTGTTTGGTTTTGTAAGTTTGTTTGTTGTTTTTAATAGCCTTTAAGTTCTGAATGTAATTCACATGGCAGGTTACAGTCCAAATTGATTTTGAAGGTAAGGTTTTATCCAAAAGTTTTATCTGTTGAAAGTAAATAGAAACGGGCTATTAACTATGAGGACAATGTGGTGACAAGGTATCATAACTTCAGGTTTGGATACCCTTGATTGTGAGAAAACTTGCTTACATTTGAGTTTTCACTGTTGCATGGAGCCAGGGAGAAGGGAACCCAGCATAACAGCATCAAATGAGGTAAAAGTGAAATAAATCCATGGAGTGATAGAAAGCTATAGAGAAATGCAGTGTTTCGGCAAAGGACAACAGCACAAAGACCAGCATGGCCTATGGATTCTCAGTAAACTTAAATTTCAGGCAACTTTTTATGTAGTAACCAGCTGAGCTGAAAAGGGAAAGAAGAAGTATACCAGAAAATTAGGACTTGTCTCTGGGGGGCAGCTAAGTTCTAAATCAATTGCATGATGCTCTTGAAATGCCAGTGAATGCTGCCTAGCATTATATTAAAATTTCATCATCATTAATGCTGAAAACTGAACAACACACAGGCTAAAATAATAGCTGGTAATCATCAGTATAAGAATTTAATAAAACGTTGTTCACCAGCACAAGCTGCAATACATTTTCCAGGTTATCCCCTTGATTAGAAATTACCTGTCAAAACAGTCCTTTTTTGTTACGTGAACACAGGTCAAAGACAGTATTTCTTGTTCTCTGATGTATTTACTGCCAGAAATAGGTGGCTGTTTATTCAAACTGGGTATAGCTACTAAGGAACACAACTTTTTTCCTTTCTGTAAACGTGTTATGGTCTGCATCAGAGGGATGCCTGCAGGCCCAGTTGAGTTCAGGACTCTATCATTCCATTCCGCATCAGTCCCTGCCTTAAAGACTTAAAGTATAAATAGACAAGAACCAGTGGGCTGGGAAGTGGAAGCAATATTTCAAAAGCAGGTACAATTTATTACAAAGACTCCTTTAGTTTTCCTTGGAAAACCCAAAGAATTTATTATTAAACCTATGTTCAACCCATGGCTTTACCTGTACAGGATGCTTCTTGAAATGGGACTTAATTATCCAGAAGCTTCTTAAAGATTTACTTGTAGAAGTAGATTACTCTTATTAGTTAATATAAGATTTTTTTTTTCCTGGGTGTATCAACTTGAATATAGACAGCAAGTTTGCCTGTTATGATACTCAGTGCTAAATTGCTTAAATTTTTACTGCCAGATACTTACGGTGCCCATATGATGCTGAAACTAACTTTGTGTTTACTTGCTACCTCAGTGGTTTGCATCTCTTTTTCTTACTGTTTATCCAGCATGTGAAAAATATTCAAATCCTTCATCTGCCCAAGAGATTTTGAAAGCAACTATTTCCTCAGTCATGCAATTGTTTGACCATTTGTAGGACATTTTAGGATGCTTTTGATGGTTTTTGTTGAAGCTTTTCCACTTCTCATGAATGAGAAAGAATTTGGTGGAGTGCAAGTAAGGGAGAGACTGTCTTTTGGAGTGGTTCCTAAGGTGGGTGAAACCTTGCCCCTTATCTGTGCTGAAACGGCTATTTCTATTTTTTAATATTTCAGGGTTCTTTGGGAATTAATCTGGAATGCAGTGACCACTCTGGTCAAGGAACTGGTCCAGAAATGCAGGTATGCTCTTTGTTTTAGTTGATAATTAGGTATGTATTATGTCATGTGAAATAGCATGATTTCAGGAAGTAAAAATGAGAGCATTCTGTCACATCTTCTTATGCCTAGAGGTATACTATCATTTAATGATGATGCAATCTCCTGACATATGGGAAAATGAGGTTTACACCACTGTTTATTTTTACAAGTTGTTATGCTTAATAAACAAAACATGAGGGAACAGTTGAGGCATACCAATACTGCTGTCTTCACAAATGTAACACTCATGTTCTCTGAGGTATTTCATCTTTATTGGTGTGCCGGAGCTTTTGTTAATTCCACAGCAGCTGGCAATTCTAGATGGTATTGCCTGGAGGGTGTTGGTATAGGCTTGTCTAATATTGGGGATTACATGATAATGTTGAGTAATGCACTAAAATATTACACATTTTGTACTAGCAAAATCTTTCATTAACTCCAAGTAACTCTGACCATTAGAACCTTTAATGCACTTCCCTAATTAGTACACTGAAGCCCCTACTTTCATTAGATATTCACAGCCTCAGTGCACTGATTCTTTATCCCTCATAATGGCAGGGGCTGCTGTCCAAACCAGTTATTTTGTTGTAGTTTGTGTGTCTTGATATATTCTGGTGTTTCTTATGTGGTTGGATATCTGCCCAGGATTGCTTGGAAGTATGAAATACTAAAAAAAAAAAAAAATCTGATTTTATTGTATTTGTCAGGGATATGGTAAACCATAAAAATAAAACATATTATAGGACTACACTAACTCACAGTAATGGCCTTGAATCCTTCTGTGGGAGACTAGGTGTTACAAATTAACAAGGAAATGTGCATTCACAAATAAGTACTACCTTGCTCATTTATTTGGACAATTGTTCTTTAAATAATTTATGGCAACACTTCATATTGATGAACTACTACAGATACCACAGTAGTATGTCCTGCAAGAGTAAAGAGGGAGTGGTAACACACATTTACTGCTAAGTCTTTGAGAAACAGGATGGCTCTAGTGGGAAAAAAATATGCTTGTTAAATATGCAGGATGTGCATGAGTAGAGGACTGTACATCCTGGAGACCTTCATGAGCCTATAGAGAAAACTGGGGAAGACAGGGTGTCCTTCTCCATGCAGGTCCAGGTCCTGGTCCTACCATGTCTCAGAGTTTTGACTTGGTTAGCCCTCCTTTCTGTTACTGCAGGCACTGCAAAGGCAAGTGTTTGGATTCATATTATCAGCTGAAACATTGGTTAGGGGTTGTGATAAATTGCCCAGGGAAGTGGTGGATTCACCATCTCTGAAGTGTCCAAGATGCTTGGAGATATGGTTTCATAGTGCTTATGGTGGTGTTACGTTGACAGTTGGACTAGATGCTGTTGAAGGTCTCTTCCAACCTTGATGATTCTGTGATTATGTGGTATTTAATGTTACGTTCAGCTTCTGCTGCTAGGTGTGAAAAATATATATAGATGTCCTCAAACCTCATCTTTTATTTTTTAATATAAGACTGTTTTGTAAACTGTCGAGGGGAGGCAGGATGCGGCAGTGCTAGAGCCTTAGCCTGGAGGACAAGGGATGATTTCCTCCTCTTCTGCTGAGTTCTGTGAGATGAGGCAGGTGCCAGTATTTTTCTGTACCATAGTTCACTCAGGATTGTTTTATCTCACCTGATAGGCTGGGAGTAATTGCAGCAGGATCCTAGGTGGATGGATATGCTGCATGTATTTTGAAATAGTCCAAAACTTGCTGTTAGGGAGTTTTGGTCCTGAAGGTATTAGCAGCTTAGATATTGCAAAGGCAGATTCCATCACCTATGGGAGTCATTGTCCTAAGCACTGGTATTTCATTTCAGAGGTTGCCTGATTTGACCAAGAGTGGAAAGCAGTCTTGGAAAATTACTATGCCCAGACAAATGGACTGCTATGGCAATCAGGGTGTACCTTTTACAGAACAGACAGTGTGAGAAAGACATTTTAAAAGACAAGCACTTCCCCCTGCCCCTTCCTCCCTGTCACCAGAACAACTGGTTCACAGCTTCCACAGTTTTCAAAGCAACAGTCATTCTAATGAGTCAATGCCACTTTTTGCCTATTGCTTTCAATAGCATGGAAGAAAGGTGCCACTGAGAATGATAGAATAACAGAATGGATCAGGTTGGAAGGGACCACAGTGGGTCATCAGGTCCAACCTCTCGGCTCAAGCAGGGTCATCCTAGAGGATTATGCCCAGACAGTTTTTGAGTATCTCCAGTGAGGGAGACTCAGCAACTTCTGTGGACAATCTATTCCAGCACAAACTTCTTCCAGTGAGAACTTCTAGAATTGTTTTTGTTTAAATTTAGATTTTGTTTTAATATTGTCTTCTGATATCAAATTTTCACTTTAATAAAAGTAGATTTTGAGCCTTGTTTTGACACTGTGATAGGCACAGGAGGTATTTATCTCTTGGAGAAACCTTTGATGGATAAAATCATCTCAGCATGGCAGGGCAGAGCAGTACAACATATGGTTAATGCAGAGAGCAGGAGACAGGGTTACATGCTGATATGTCCTAACTGTCACTTGCTCATATATGACAGCATATATTTGACTATAAATGCAAAAGACTTTAAAGATTCTCTGGAAAATTTGTCTGTCTTCTAAGCAGAGTTGTGACCGGGGGGGTTGTGGAACAAAATGTGCTCTATTGCTACAGTTCAAATCCTTCTGATAAAAAGAGTCAGGTGAGAAATTCGGAAATGCCAGGCTATTGCAGCTATTTCCAGCCAAATGAATTAAATCTGACTTATTTTTCTCCCTGATACCCCTCACCTGTCTGCCTCACCTCTGCAGAAATGACACTTTTTTTTTCTTTTCTTTTTAATTGCTTGTTCATTTGAAAATTGAACTGGAGATTCACTTGACTAGAACCTTTCCTGTCCTAAGTGATTTTGATGTAAATTAAGATTTGGTCCACTTGTTGGGGTTTTTGTCTGTTGTGGTTTGGTGTCGAGGGTGGGAGTGGGTGAGTGGTGGTGTTTTGTTTTTTTTCTAACAGTGCAGAACAGTGAAATAGCTTTAAGTTTTCTGGCTCGAGGGGGCTGCAGTGTGTTGAGCCATCTTTGCTTGATCAGAATGTAGAGCATATTTTCTACAATAATAGAAAATTATTTTTTTTTAAGAATTCAGCTGCAAATTTGCCAGGTTGTGACATAAAAAATGTTAGCTCCCTCTTTTATTGGCTGGTGTACATGGAAAGTTCTACAACTTCCCTGTTGTCTCTTTGGAACTTCTTGTCATCTCCAATATT
Organism: Dendrocincla tyrannina; assembly: GCA_035047865.1. Lineage (NCBI taxonomy): Eukaryota > Metazoa > Chordata > Aves > Passeriformes > Dendrocolaptidae > Dendrocincla > Dendrocincla tyrannina. The sequence continues at coordinate 28,045,783 of JAWWMP010000132.1, read as the reverse complement.
TGCTAATTCACAGTTGGTTTAATATGTGATGGGTTTGGGGCCATCATTTGTTTGGATTTAATATTGCTTTGTTCCACAGCATGCTCCCCTGGAGTTAAGCTAAAGTCTGGTTCTTTTCAGGAGCAATCCTCATCTGAAGTCTTGAGGCCTCCCTTTCCTTTTTGCCAGCAGCCCTCCCTTGTAACTCTTCTGTTAGATAATTTAACCTAAACTGAAGGCTGATTCTGAATTACTGCTGTAAGGAAGGGACTTGGTCTCAAACCAGCTTTCACTCCCCCCTTCCTATTATCAATTGCCCTATGACAGTACTTCTGTGGTATGTAGCAAAGCAATCCTAGCCATAAATACTGCATAGACTGTTCATCTGCAATAATTTGAGTGTAATAAAATGCATTTTTGTGTTAGCCAATATGGTGGCTGTCACTGCAAAGTCAACAATTGCTCAAGGTTACTGTGCATTTGATAATGGAGATTTTTGGGTTGGTTTTTTTCCTTTTCTTTTTTATTCCCAGTATGCTAAGAATAGGGAAATATCCATGGTAACTGTATGTTATGTCATGGCAAATGCTGAATTTCTGAGTGTGAAATAGTGACAGCTGCATGGTACCATTTCTAAGCATTTTCAGCGTATGCTTGTTGGGCAGGATAAGAAAGTTACCTCATGCAGTACCAACTTTAAAGCAGCTGAGATTCAGTATCCTGTGTTTGTACTTCTCTTCATGCTCTACTTTTATCTATAGCAGTAGGTGCTGGGAAAAAAAAGCCTTGCCAGCAAACTCTCCAAGCTTCTGAATCTTTGGAGAGTATAATTAATGTCCTTTGAGTCACAAATGAGGAGAGAAAGAGAGAAATCTAAATTTACTCATACTTTTTGTTATTTCTGGACTCAAAAGCTCCATGTCCTACCAGTTTTACTCAGAATCAAATGTCACTTCAAAACACCCTTGAATTATTGACAACTTTCATGTTTATGAACAGAGCTGTGGCAAGTTCTCAAGGCTTTTTTTTTTTTTTTCCTGTAAACTTAACTACTAACAAATCTTAGGCACATTAATGTCATGAGAACTTGGGCAGTGGAAAGTGGGGAAGAACTTGAAAGTGGGAAGAGACCATTAATTGAGTAACAGTCATATCCAGTCAGAGTAAAGGTCTCTCTTAAGTAGCAGTCCATGCACTGTGTGGTGTAGACTGTCTCAGAATCATAGGAGAGTTTGGGTTGGAAGGTATCCTTACAGACCATCTAGTCCAACACCCCTGCAATGAACAGGGACATATTCCACTAGATCAGGTTGCTCATAGTCCCACCCAGCCTGACCGTGAATATTTCCAGGGCTAGGGCAGGTGCTACAGCAATTTCTGCTGACTTTGAAGTCTGAAGGGAGAGAAAACAGTGCTTTCTGTGAGAGGTTGTGATAATAGTACAGGTTAAAATTATGCTATGACAATTTGTTGGCTTTTCAACTTGAAATTTTATTTAAAATAAATACTTCTAAAATTTTATGTTTAAAATTCTTAGTTTCATCACTGAGTGCCTGTTACCAGACTGACTCACTTATATCCTCCTACCTACCAGGGTTTGGTAGCCAAAAGTTACTAAAATATCTTGCAAACTAAAGATAGGCTTTTTATGAATATATGAGTATGAGTTTGTGAATTCTCATTATTTGGTTCTGGTGGGCTTTTTCCATGGGATGTGCATGTGGGAAATAGAATGCCACTTGATGCTTCCACTCTAGGTATTTTTTTCTCCCTGGTAAAGTATTAGTAGCCATACTAGTTGATGATCTGCTGCTGCTTTCTGTTGCCACTGAAGACCCCAAAGGTTTTGGGATATGAGGGAATGTGATAGTCCCTTCCATGCCAGGGTAATACCGATTAACGTGTGCCAGGTATGTGGCTCTTCTGACAATTTCAAGGACATTGTACATATCCTTTTTAACATTCAGTGTGCCTGTTTTTGTTCCCACTTATTTGACTGTGGCTCCTGCAAATTTAGCTAGGACAAGAAATCCTCCAAGTTCAATAATAACTGCATTCATTTCATTACCCATGTTCACATTTCATCCCAGCCCAGCATTTAAAACCTAGGCAAGTAGTGAATTTAATTATATTGTAAAATATTGGAATTATTTCTGGGCATAATATTGAGACTCTAGGGACAGTAACTTTTTGATTCTTGAAATACAACATGCTCATTTAAGTCATAATTTTAGCTGCAATGTTACTTGCTCCTTGTAACAGATTTCAAGGAAGTCTCAGCTTTGTTTTTTAGAGGAGTATTGCACTCTACAGTACAGTGTGTTTGGTAGATGATGACCCAAACCACGTGGGTTCAGAATTTCTTTTTCTGTGTTCTCAGTGTTGTTAGTGGATTTACATGTTAGTGTGAATGTAGTGTTAACTTGCTTGTACAAACAATGCATTCATATTTTAATTTTCAAAGAATAGCCTGTAACCTGTTAATGCCTTTTAATACTTTGGTTAAAGGGAAATGAAAAGATAAAGTCATTCACAAGAGTACTTGGCTTGCTGAAATAGGTCAGCTATTGCAAACGGACCTATGCTACTGCCACAGAGAACTTCAGGGACAGGTCTGGGAGCCAAAAAATAGGATTTTCAGGATTCTTTGTGGAAGTTCGTCTGTATAAGGAGAATGTACTTTGGAATATCACAGCCACAGATTTTTTTGCTCAAGGTATATAATGGCCTGCAGCACTAGGAACTTCTGTCTCTACCATTGCCCAGTATCCAGGATGTGCCTTGTGTGTACACTCAGTTTGCACACACAAAACAAGCGGTTGAGACTGATGATCACCTGTTAACATTAATGCAACTGAATATGAGAAGGATGGATGTGGTGTTTGATGCTCTTTATAATAAGAATGCTCTGTTGTCTGTGACCCACTGTTACTGAAGAGGTTGTAAGAGCTGGAACTTTCAAAACAACAAAATTATTTAGGACTTGAATTATTACTCTTCACCGTCTGTGAGATTAAGAGATGGGTTTGTTGATGATCACAGATGTGGTTAGGTACATAATGCTCACAGAAGTGTACAAGCTCATATTCTTGCTGCCTTTAGTGGGGGTCAGCAGAGTGTTTCCAAAGTTTGTGTGCCTATGATAGGCAGGTATAATTTCAGAATTGATGCCTTCAGCTGAACTGCAAGCACTTGGTTCTGGCAGAGCTCCTGGGCTGCTTCAGCTTTGTTGTAAAACATTTTGAATTATGGCTCAGCCTGTTGGTAGCAATGGCCAGGTTATTTGCCTCCACTGATTATTTAGACATTGCTACGGTGAGTGACTTCAGCTGATCTCTTCATTTGTGCATAATTTTGTTTGTAATTACAAGTGCTTTTCTCTTCGGCTGCTTGCAGTTTTCTCTTGGTTCCTGTATTGGTGCATGATGAGACATTGTTATCTTGGTCCGTGTCTGGCCTTTGCCACTTGCGAGAGTCTGTTCTTTTCTTGCCAAGTTATGCAAAACAAGAACTGAGAAGTGGGACTTCGGCCTTGAAGGAGAAACATCTTGGGTACACTGAAACTCTTCTGCGGCCTGGCTACTTGCTGGCAGCCAGGCAAGGATGAGTCAAGGAGAAAAAGAAGAGGACAATGATGACGAAGTAATTATCCCAAAAAGGGATTTCCAGTTACATAACAGGGAGAGGGACTGGAGGCCTCAATCTGGATGTGTGCTGGCCACATACACCCAGATAGTTGTCACAGACCAAATGTATAAAAACAGACAGTTCCTGTTCCAGGTGGAGGTCTGTGCTGGCACAGGGGACAATGTTTCCACCATGGAGATGCCTGCTAAGTGCATTAAGCCTACTGAAGCCCAAGGATGCAGCAGCTAATCATACTGGGGATCTTGAGCACGTTGGGGTTGGTATGTACAAGTGTGAGCAGTGTATGAGTGAGTGGGAGTTGGGGGTTGTTTTTTTCCCCTTTTCTCAGTTTTTCCCTGTGTTTGCTGTTTCTTTGCAATAAATGCTGTTTGCTTGAATTTTGAACGGTGTCATAGTTTCAGCCCTGACTCCTTCCAAATCCTCACGATAACAGTTGTGATTACACTAAAAGAAAGTTCATGGCTTTTGCTGACTTGGTTTCCTTCTTTCCAGAAATCTTCTCCAGATTGTTAATCCAAATGTTAAATGAAGTCATAGAAGGGAACCTTGATGTAGTCTGAGAGCTTCTTGTAGCATCAGTATGACTGATAGGTCTAGTGGAAGCTAAAACTAGAAGATTGTCCAGCAGAGAAGACAACCAGCTATACATCAGCAGATAATCTTGTCAGTGATCCTGCCAGTGGTACCGTGTTTTGCAAATGACAGGTCTTTTCTGCAGTCAGAGTTTTTTGATTGCCTTAACTTTGATCTCTTTTGCTCTTCACAATTACTCAACAGGAGCGCGTAGGAACCTGGGGAGAGCTTGGGGTGTAAAATGCCCAAGCCACGTGTTATTATTTTTCTTTTTTTTTTCACTGGGGCCAGGACTGTACAATGTCTGCAAAGGAACAAGTAGTAGGAGGCAGCATAAAAGTGTTGAGAGGAAGGGAGAACTGCTGGCTGCTACTTACTATTTGTCCTGGGGAATAAAAGCACTGCTTTGAACTGCTATAAGAAGTGTGAGCTTCTTGAGTCTCCTGATGTTAAAGTAAATTATGTGGATGTGTTTGTGCATAGATGAGTTATTTAAAATGATACGGTGGATTTAATTTAAACTGATCTTCAAAAGGATGTCAACAAACTGTTTCATTTGCCAGGGGAAATCACCTTTTATTGTCTTTAAATGAGAATGGTAATTAGGAGGAAGTTTGGGTGAAAATTGTTTCTTGGGCTAACTTGTTACTTCACTACATTACCAAGGGGAAATAGCCATGTCTCCATCTAATCTGAAGTCATCAACAAGTGCTCAAAAACACACGTGGCTTGTTAGTAAAGTCTATAATTAGAAGGAGGAAGGGAAATCCCTAGGAGCAGCATGTAATAGGACCTGAATAAAAGGGTCAGCTTTCTCCCTTGCTCTCTGTTCCCTCCAAAGTCTGAATGGTCTATTCTAGCTCAGAACTGCTGCTTCTCTTATAAGTGTTGTTTGCCCATGAAGTAGAAAGGAATATTGAGAACTATAACCTGAGCTTGTTAAGAAAAATACTGCTATGTTCTATCAAGTCAGGAAGCAGATACTCTTCTCTAAACTACTAAACAGATTCATAGTGATCAAATAGCAAGGTTGCTGTTGCCGTAAGTGGATGTTCATAACAAGCAATGTGGAAGGGTAAGGGCCAGAATTTTACCTAAAACCTATAAAGTAATCAGAATTTGTCAGGAACTTAACACTTAAATTTTGACAGCAGCTGGACACTTAGAGATAGGAGCATCTGATGCCTGTGCATCTCTAAGATCTTTATCTTCCTTTTTATACATTCATAGTGTGGACTCTCCTCCTGACAACCTTTTTAAGAACAGCTGCAAATGAATGTATCCCATTTTAGGTGTATATATAATAATTGGGTGCTGAAGTTTTGAGATGGTCCAGGGTGGTCTCTGTTGGTAGGGCTTTGTGGCATAAAGAACCCATGCCTTGTGCTTTATTTGATATTTGTGTTCTCAAATGTACCTTATCTGTTTTCAGAGCAGCATACATTCTTTTATCTGAAGGAGAAAATGGGATTTTAGTCTATTGGGGTTTTTTAAGTATGATTATTCAGAGGAGGGGAGAGGTAGGTAAGGGGTTTGAATTATTGTGTACATCTTAACAGACAGCTGTGTTGCAAAGTAGTTTTGTCTTTCATACACAGTTCCTCATTCCTGGCAGCAGCGATTGTCTGAATCATATATAAAGGAGAAAAGGTGTTTGGGTAGGTGTGGATTTCTACCAGAACACAGTTTTTAAAACATTAGTGACATTCTTAAAGTGTGCACACTCAGCATAACATATTCATTCTTGGTTGCTTCCTCATTCTTTTAGCTAATTAAAGCAATTTATTGGGGCATGAATATGCAACAAAACTAACTCTCAGAAGATTTTTTTTTTCCTGGTTATGAATGTAGTCTGCGTTTTTATTTTCCATATGCCATTCCAACTGTTGGTGCATGGTTTTTTAGCTTTATAATCTTGCACCTTGTTTCTTGAATGGCATTGGTGAAAGCTATGCACTTTCCTAGTGATGGTTATTTCTTTTGGTTTAAAAATGAAAATACTAATGATATTAAAAAGAGGGGAACAGCCTCCGTCCCTCACCCCAAAAGAGCTTTCTCTCTCTCCATGATTCTTGTATCTATTAAAGGAGATGTATTAAGAATTTTAATATGTATTACTTCTAAATTCACACATATCATAACAAGTGCATTTATAGATACAGACAGTTTTGTGAATAACTAATGGTGTAGGAATTACTGTGGAGAAACCTAAGGGTAAGTCAAAGGGGTTTTCAATGCTAATAACTAAGCAGAAAACTTAGAAAGCAGAAATTTCCTATTCCTGATAGCTGTGCTATTGCAGTAATTGTGCAATCAAGACATTTAATTGTCAATGGTGCATTTTTTTAGTCTTGCACCACTGTTTCCAGTCACGAAATCCTGGAAAGCACACATAAATGTAGAGCAAGTGAGCTGATCTGCTTCATAGAGACATCTTAATTCAAGTGGAAGTTTAGGATCATTTGTATTCTGCTTTAGTTGCTCTTGTAAATTGCTGGATATAAGAGAGTTTTTGTTGTAAGATTGTGGATTGTAGGTGTTGCACCTTTATAATGTCACCTTGTCAGCGTGTACCTGATCCAAGGAGGACTGGGAATATTGTTTGCAGCTGTTGGGCTACATAATGAATGTCTGTAAGTTAAGTCTGTGAAGTGATGCCATTTTACACTTTTCTGTCCAGAGTGGGTGCTGTGGTTGCTGAGTGCTTTTGAGGAAGTGGCATGCACTGCAGTGGGTCAGGTCCAGTGCCAGCAAGAGGCAGAAGACAATTTAATAATGATGCTGTCCAAACAGATTGGCCAGCTGTATGCTTCCAAAGCATGTGGCAGTGTTTTTGTACTTGAAAGAGAAAAATAATATGTGAGAACTTTAAAATTGGACCCATCATTCCCTAGTAAAAAGTTATGCAAATTAGAAACCTCTCATTAAATGCGAACTAGAAGGAGCAGCTTCCCCCTGTATTTGATCAGATTGTGTGGTTTTGATTGAAATTATTTCATTTTGTACTGAGGATTTACCTTTTTATAAATTATGTTTAGTTAACTTAAATGTAATGTGAGATTGTCTATTTCTGGTCCCTAGATAACACTGAAATTATACTAGTTACAATTTTACAAATCTGACAAATCCCTGGTAATCATTATCTTGGTTGAAATCTAATTAATAATTGTATAGCATTGCTGCTATACCTCCTTTGTGAAATTTAATAGTCACTAGGTGACTTTCAGACACTAGCTGCCTGGTAGGCATACATGCTGCAGTGGTGGACCAGGAATATGCAAATCCCAAACACTCAGCAATATATTGCTTACTATGACGTGGGACTCTCTTGATAAAGTTTCTATTGCACAAGGAGGCATTTGAGAGAGTTTTGTTCCTTGGGTGGAGGGAAAGAGGGTCATTAATGGAATATCAGTGCACCCTGGAGAAGTGCTTCTCTAGACTTTTTCTTTGCTTTAATTCTCTGCATGTAGCATGCCTATGAATTGGAGAGACCTGTTTTATTTTTTCATTTTCTGTTTCCACATCTTTTTTAAAATATATATTATTCCATATGTTTGCAGGATTATGCTTTGCTATGTTGTCTTAAGTTCCTCTGTGCTTTGGCTCAGAAAGAGAGTGAAAGTCAGGTCCAGGGGATAAAACAACTATTAAATTAAAGGACAGAATTTCACTCTTCTCCCTCTGAATTTTAGGATGTGTCTGAGCAGTGCATGCTGGTCATCAAGATCTCTGCCAATGGGATGCGGCTGACCTAAACTCATGAAGTATAGGGAAGAAAACAGGAAGATGAGCATTTGACTCAAGTTTTTGATAACTCAAACCCTAAGGTCTAAAAGAGTTCTAGCCTGTTTTCAGGACAGGTGGTTGAAATTTGTGTTTGCAATTAAGAACTTCCTCAGCCAAACAGACAAACTTCTGTGCGGAGGGGTTTCACTGCAAGCACAGTGGACAACTGCCTGAGTAGATTGTAGGAGAACTTAGCTTTGGGATATGTATCGGTGATCAAAACTGAACCATGATCCACCTGGAAAGATAACAAAGGAAAAGGTGAACAGTAAGAGGGAGCTTTTCTTCTCCAGAATCTGTCACTTTCTCTGGCTGCTACCTGTTGAAGGTTCGGTTAGTGACTCATTTGTTATAACCGACTACCAGGAGTAAGCCTGTGACTCTTGGGATCTGTTTCAGATTTGGATGCACCCTTTGGGGTTCTTTCACTAAGGCAGCGTGGCAGAAGGGAAGGCATCATAATCTTATGCAATGAAGTGTAAACCACCTGAAAGTCATGCCAGCAACCGCAGCATTAATAATTGCAATACTATAAATACAATCTGCCTGAAAGTATAAAATCTCTCTTGACTGTGTTGATCATTTCTCAGTTGATTAGTTGTTGCAAGTTCAAACTCTAATCACTGCTCCCACAATGTGTTCTCTTTGCTAGGCCACCTAATGCTGAATGCCATATCTGAAAGGCTACCTTCTCTTGCTTCTGCCTTGCGTGCTAGAATTTTTATGTGTTGGGAGTTGGTTGGTGACAAGCATCCTCTGTTAGTGCAGACATAAAGTTGGATGCTGGAATACTGATAACCAAGAGAAACACTTTACAGATAAGCAAGCTTTACATTAGATGGAAGATTGCACAGCATAATTACTTATGAATAGTACCTTTCACTAAGCAATTGCATCTGTCCTGTTAACAAAACAGCCCATTTCAGATGCTGGCAGTGCCACTGGAATTGCATCTCATAGATCAGTGTTAAGCTACAGAAGCAGCAACATCTTAGCAAAAATCTTATCATGTTAGTTTTCATTTTAGTCCTGATAAACACAAGCCTAAAGTAAAACAATAGGAAGGGAGGAGATGAGCAGTAAACAGCACAAGCACTTTGAAAATCCCTAGAATTCTTAAAAAATAGAGAGTTAAAGAAAACTAGTGACAGCCTACAGGCAAACCTAACTTGTCTCTAACACACATCGAGTCTGGAATTTCATTGTACTTCTGATTGAAGAAAGTATGACCAATTATCCCAGGAAAACATGGATTGCATTACATATGCATTCACTGCCAAAGGGGGAGAATGTCGATTACTTAACACAAAAGTGCTGAAGCCATTAGTACAGCCTTTTAGACTTGAAATAAACATGTGTATTATATGCCTGTAAATCCCAGTGGACAACACAACTGGTGTCATATTCCACAGTGGATCCATTAGCAACATAATATCATCTAACCACAGGCCATGCTAATGGTTTAAATTAGAATGTGTGGGGATTTTTTAATTTATAAAAGACACCGCTGCCTAATTAGAATAAACTTCTCCAGCATAAAGCTGCTGCTCTTGTGATACATCACTTCAAGCAATATCATTGAATGGGAAGGTGTGAAACTAGGTTTTCTGAGCATGCAAGAGCTAAGAGTTGAACAAAATCAAATGTGTCCATGTAGTGCTTGATAGCACAGCAAAAAGGGATGAGATGTCTTTAAAAAAACCTGCATCTAGTGTGGGGCAGGTGACAAAGGATGTTTGTGCAAACCCATTTTACAGCTGAAGATAATTGGTTCTGCTTTACTCTGGGCAGCAGTGCCCCACTGACAGTAGTGGTGCTAATTGCTTGGCGCAGAGAGACTGGCAATTGTTACGGGTCTGACGTAGAAAAGAGGCTCTGTAAAACAAGACCTTAAAAATCAAAATGATGAACTCAGCATAGAAAACAGAAGAATGTGCAAAGTTGGAGACTGCTGTCCTTCTTTCTCATGATTGCTTTAAATGCCAAAGGTATGGAGGCTACTGCTGGGGCTTCAAACCTTTTCAAAAAACACACAACTTGTACTGTACATCTTCCCACACAATTCTTCTGTGAAAGCAGTTCACCAGACGGCTGTATTACAGTAGGACATTATTAAATCCTGCTCCCTTATGGAGCTGGAAGATTCAGAAAATGCATATATTTTTTCCCTTCTCATTCTCCATATTGCTTATGGTCCTAAAAATTCATGTTCCAATCAGTTAAGAACAGTAAGAGTTGCTTGCAAAACCTGTCTCATGCAGTTTGATTGGGCTTGAAGAAAGGCATAGAAATAACACTCTTCTGATGAGTAGAGAAGCAGGATGGGGACTTTTTGCTTGTAAAACTCACCTGAAATAATTCTTATTTCTCTTGAATGAGATGCTAACTCCACCACAGATTTCTTCCGCTAGGGTACTGTAGTATGTCAGTGAGCTCGACTCCGATACCTTAGGATTCCTGCAAAGATGATTTGGTTATAATGAGACCTCAATTTTAAGTGTAATAGTGCTCTTACCTTGGGTTTGCTGGTGTACTGGAGAACCGGAGCAGATCTCACAAAGTACTTAGTAGACCACAGTGGCAGCTTTCTTCCCTGCTGGACCAAGAGACACAACTTTTCCTTTCTCAGTAAAAGCACAGTGCACTGGCAGTACCTGTTTTCTAAATGGGCTTGCATAGGTCAGCTACTAGAGTAGAACAAATCCCTGCTGTGCTGAAGCAAATCAAAAATTTAAAGTATGATATCCCCAAGAGAAGGAGGGAAACTGTAATCCAATTTGTTGTATGGACAGCAGATGTTCAGACAGAACTAAAGCAGGTGGAAGCAGGGTGGGAAAGCACACCTTGTCAATCTATATTGGAAAAGAGAGCAAGACAGCCTTCAGAGGAGTAAATGATGTTAGTATTCCTGCAGTGAAATAAGCTCTACATAGATAAATCCTAGCTCCTCACTGTACAGGGTCCCTCTTTGAAAAAAAACCTCCATTGCATTTAGTTCCTCTGAAAGGATCTCTGAATTCCACTAACTGTTCACCTTTTATGTATATATTTATGCATGTTTTAGTAGTGCCATTCAAGGGAGTGTTTTATTTTCCTAGCTATGTGCAGACCTCCCATACATCATTGTTTATATATGTCCTTCGGTGAAGGCCAAGCACACCTTAGAACTTTGATCTGATGTCTGTAGTTGAAATACTGGCCTCTGACTATAATATGAAAACTGTTACTTTCTTATTTTTAGCCCCTTTCTTAAAGCCCAAGCCAACTCTCAGATTTTTTGTCTTTTCCCTTACTGAGCTAGAGGAAACTGAAATGTTCAATCAGTTCTCTTCAGCACCAGGGACAGGTGCTTTCTATGAGAACATAACGAGGGCTTTTTCAAAACTACCTGTAGTTGCCACCCAGAATTGTGTGGTTTCTTTTGGGCAGGCTACGAATGTTTAATTGCAGCCAGAAGCAGAGCTGTGGTGCTGTATCCCTGACTCTTGGTTCTGAGGCTATCTCTGATTCCTGTCAGGACTGGCTGACAGGACTGGAGTAGACTGTACCAGACCCATGCTGAACTCAGGCAGTGATTTAGTTCTGCCTCTGTTTTCTGCGAGTCTGCTCTGTGAAGTGCTGCTCTGTGTTTTGTCCTTGTAGCATTAGGATAAAATCATGGAATATCCTGAGTTGGAAAGAACCCATAGGGATCATCAAGTCCAGGTCCTGGCCCTGCACAGAACAACCCCACCAATCCCTCAGTATATACAAGGTTGAAAGGGGTATTTTCACAGCCAGCCTTGTTTGCTGTACTGGTAGAGGACATTTTTAATCGCTCTTCTAAGCCTGTTGTGGCAGCTGCCATCAGGTGTTGAGCTGTAGGCTTTTGCTGCTGGCTACCTTTCTGGGCTGCTGACTCACTAGGGAGCGTGTCCCTTTTCTTCTAAGAAATGCGTGAAATAAAGGAGATAAAAAAAATTAGTTATTGACTAGTATCTCTGATCCTCTAAGGAAGGCAGTACTGGTTTGCTCTCAGTTATGGCACAACATCTGTCACAGGCACCTTGCTTTTGCTGCAGCAGAGGAGGTCTGTGACAGCATTGGTTAGATTGGGATATCCAAAGTCAAAGTAGCGATGGTTGGACAGTCTCTCTAAGCTGACTGTGAAATGAGTTGACTGGTTTTGAGCTGTGCAGGGAAATACTATAATCCTTTTGTTGATTTCTGAGCAGTGTTTTTGGAAGCTCTTGCTGAGCCCACTTTACCTGGCTTAAAGCAAATATTTCAATGTTGCTTTCTTGGTCCTTGAAAGCTTCTGCTAGAGTGAAAGGACTTTCCATGTGACTTATGTCAGTCTCCTTGCTGGTGAGCTAGCTTGCTACCTTGGGAACCTGGAATTTTGTTTTTTAAAACGTTTGGAAATGCAAAATATGCAGAAGCTCTATTAGCATCCTCTATAAGAGAAAGTGTTAAGCTAGCTGAATACAAGTTTGGTTTCCCATTTGTTATTGATGTTGTGGGATTTATTGCATGACTGTGAACAGTCTCACGTAATAGACCTTGTTCTATAATATTACCTACCACACACACTTTCTACTTCAGAACCTTACAATCTGTTTGACATTTTCAAAATTACCAAAGGGAGCTGTGCAGGAATTAGACCCTAGCTTCTTGAAATGCTTAAAAAAATTAAATAAGGCAGCAGCACGTTCTGAGGTATACCCAGTATATAAGGAACGTGCTCTGAGTCTGAGTTTTCCGTGAGTCTGACTTCCCATCTTTAACTGAAGAATTTTCAAGACTTCACCTTTTTTCCTAAAGAGTCTTGATTGGTATTAGGAGAGCAGCTAAATACATTTGCTCTTCCTGGCCTCAGCATATAATCAGTATTCAGTGTAGTTTGAAGCCTTTAACTGAGCCAGGAAATCAGTCTTACAGTTTACATTTGTATGAGAATGCTTAGGAAATGCATGTTGCTGTTTTTTCCTTAATTCAAGAAAAGTTACGATTGAGTTTGCATTTCCCCCATTAAGGAATTTGTTTTCACTTGGGTTAAGAAGAGAAAATGTCAAAAACAGTGTTCACAAATGGGAATGCAAAATAAAAATTGGCAGCATGGCATAGTTTGCTCATTGTATTTTGCAATATCAGTCATTAATGTGTAATGTAACAGAGGTGAAAATAAAACACTCAATGTGAACATTTGGTATTGAAATATAGTTGAATAACACTGATCAATCTTTTTGGTAGTTTTCAAGTTTTTGCAGATTGTTTGAATATTCCCTCCTCAGTGGGGAAGCTGATCCAGTTGAGAAGTTTGGGATAGCTTGTAACGAAAGCAAATGCCAAGTGGTTTTCTTTTGAGAAGTCCTAGTGCTGTCTGCCATTTCTTCCAGTTCTGATCTTTTCATGGGAGTCATATTCAAAACGCCTGTGGAATTCTCCCCACTATGTACAGCTCCAGTGGGAATCCTTGACATGGGAGCATTTTAGCTTGGTTATCCACAACCAGAATTCTTCACACATGAATGCAGTTTATATGAGGCAAATTAAGCATGTACTTGGCTTGAAACATCAGAATCAGTCACTGAAGTAAATCTAGAAGGGCAGTAGAATTTTCTTGAAATTGTTTTCCCCTCTCTAAGGGAAAGAGTTATCTTCTATCATATACCTTCTTTGGCACTTATGGTAGCAGATATTCGAGGATCTCTGCCTGTGCATGATAGCAGCAAGGAAAAGCCAGAATAGGCAGGGGAATTGGGACTTTGACACTGCAGAGGGCCCAGCATGAGGTGGGTGTCGGAGTATGAAGCTGATGTGTTTAATTGTGTTCAGCTGAGGGAAAAGGAAAAAGTAAACTTTTGAGAAGCTTGGGAAGCTTCAAAACAAGTTTAATTCTCTGTTTTTTGTCATAGTGTGGACTGACTCAGAAGCTTTCAGAGATGTCACTTTCTCATGCTTGATGAGATCCTTACTAAGCTTTTTAGGATTGAGTTGCCTCAGCTGCAACTGAGCACAACAAAAAGTGAGATCATCTGTATTATTTTTTGACCATTTATCTTGATGAGTTGGCTTCAGAAGTGATATATGGGACTTTCTCTACCATGGTGGATTCCTTCCAACATCAGACTTGGAGAGCCTTCAGTGCCCTCACTGTAGCTTTCACTGGAGTGCCAGCTTAGCACAGACATTTCAGTTTCAAAGGATGTGATAGATTGCTATGGTGACGGTTCTGTTGTGCAAAGCTGCCAACAGGGTGGTTAAATGAAATTAATTAAATTAAATGAAACCAGTGCATTTTCTTCGTTTGAAGCTCATTAGTGGTGGAGTAGTTTCTTTCTGAAACCTGATTCTATTGAAAGTGGGTCCCAAAAAATTCTACAATTCTTCTCTGAGGCCAAGAGTTTTATGTCTCATTATTATGTCCTTTATCATGGTTGTGCTTTCTGTTTTGAGCTAAGGTGCAGCTTCAGAAGCACATTCTGTGAGCCTTTGATTAGTTGTTGAAATAGTAAATGATCAAAAATTAAATTTTGTTCTTTCATTTCTAAGCTGGAATTTTCCACTTTCAGCTTCTAGACCATTGAGGATTTCCCTTATCAGGGATCTCTTCATGCAGACAAAAGAGATGGTTTCTTACTTACTTTCTGCTTTTTCTAGACTGTACCTTATATATGTGAGGTTTTTCCCTAAAATTCTTCTGACATGGTACTCCTTGTATCTCCCTTCTCCTCAAGTAAGGACACCTGGACTACATGGAACATTTCAGATAATTTTCTGGCCATTTTCTCAATCCTGTTTCATATCTTCTGCTTGAAGATCTATCAGTCAGTGTGACCCTCTGGCATAACTATGGGGAATTTTTGTTCCTTTTCTATCTTAAAGTCTTTAATCATTAACTGCATGACACTATATTTTAGGATTTCACGTTCTTCCCCTATCTTACAAACACAGCTTTACATCCAACATATTTTGTCACACATTTGGTTTGGTTAACAATTCCTACCACTCAAATGAATCATCTTATTCTGAGATCAAATTCATCTGTGTAACAGGCCCATTGTCATTATTATTAATGAGTCTCCCAGTTTCAGTACTGCGTGAATCCTACTTGCAAAGGATTTAACAATTATCTGAAGCAAAATGACATGGTATTGTTGAATGTTTACCACTAAATTTTTTTCTGTGCTCTACTGCTGCAATAGTTCCTGGCTTATGAGTCACAAAGGTATGTGTTTTTCTGTATTGTCATGTGAGGCTAAATCAAATATTTCAGAGTCCTTAATGGCTATAGAAAAAATATCAACAATATGATTGTATTTTTCATCTTACTGATTTTTCATACCAGTTTCTACTATGTTTAAGTCAATGTCAAGCTTATCAGCCTAGGCTTTGCCCAGATACCTCTTGGAATTTCCCAGTTGGGTGCAAAACATTTAAGAATCCATTAATAGTACCCATTGTATAAAACCACTACTGATATATGAAAAAAGGACTACTGATATCCTTAAATGTCTTAGTACCTGTCTTTATCTTTATGAATCTGTATTCTAATCTACCTCATCCCCTGAAGGGCTGCTACAAATTAATAAAAAATAGTACAGAAAGGACCCAACCGCTCCTCAAAATGATTCTGAGTATAATAGAACTGGAACAGTATGAGGAGTCTGGTCTGTCATATGTGTGTATGCATGGTTTGCTTGTTTTGCTTTAAAAGAAAATGACATTAGGTATCTGAAATAATCCTAACCCTCTCTGGTTTGGCAATGGGGCCAACTATGCTGATGCACATGTAGTTGCAACTGAAGAATTTGTTGTGGTGTTCTCCCAAGTGCTACTACAAAAATGAATTTAGATAAATTTGGGCTGATATCTGGGGCATTGAAGATTGTCAGGAGGACCATAAATAACAAAAAACAATGTATTGTGTGTGATGAAGGAAGAAGAGAGAGACTGCTGAGGGGTGAGTTCCTCAGCTTTCCCTAATTACCCATGAGATGAACAAAATGTGATTTGGTTTTATAGGTACTGCTCTGGTCTAAAGGACTGAGAATACTGCTTAGAGTACAAAAACAATGCAGAGGTGAATGAGTGGGATTATAAACAAGAAGAGAAGATGGAATCCACAAATCTAGTCTGTGTGTCTCGAAGGGAAGAACATAAAAAGCATAAGTTTATCTGCAAACAGACATTGTTAGAAATAAATTTAAGCAGAAAGAATGTTTAAGGAGACAGCTATCCTCTGGCCCAGCTGTAAAGACTGATGGAGTGTAATATGACCAGTCATTCTACAGTGTTTCTACTGGTCTATTTACATGCAGAAACATCATTACATATACAGTGGGCAGTGGAATGTGTGCATGTGTGTGTGTGTGTGTGTTTTCCAGGTAAAGTGTAAAAGAAGCTGTGTCCACACATCTGTTCTGTATGGAAGGGAAGTGATACTGTCTCAGTCTTTACCTGCCTACATAAGATATTGCTTTTCTGATGCCAGCCATTTGTCCAACAATGTCAGTAATAGGAAAACCAACTTCCCACCCTCCAATACAGGCTGATCTGGCCTCTGCAGGTTTCATAAAGCACCTGCTAGCAGGGCTTCATAGCAAAACACTGTGGGGATGCCACTTGAGGTGTAAGTATAAGGTGATGTAAAGTTTCATGGCTGTGTTATGCATAGCTGTAGAACCACCTCCTCTTATTACCTTTTGATTCTAGCACTTCTGCATTTTCCCAATGTCCCCTAGTTTCGTTCTTGGGAGAGAGAATGGACAAACTCTTTTTCCTTGTTTATCTTTGTTTACTTTCTCAAAGCCTCTTCTTGTGTCCCTCCATTCCTTCTAACCCCTTTGCCAGGCTTGAAGAGTCTACTCTAGTTGCGTATTCTTTGCATAGAAACTGTTGTGTTTCTTGGCTTTTTTTTTTTAAACTATTATTATTTTTTTTTATTAGCCTAAGAATAATTAGGAATTTTTTGAAGGGAGAGAAATGGAATATTTTCTCTTAATTGCCATTAAATATTTATTTACTCCTCCCTGTCAATGCAAATTCAGACTCATGAAAATTGCCTAGATAAAAGATTAGAGCAGAGATGATCAATTTCCATATCCTGGAAGTTGAGTACCCACCAGCTCATTTGGCCAAGTAGTGCATAACAACATAAGAAATAAGGGGAAAGAGGAATTGAGGAGCTGATTGTGAATGGGTATCCTGCTGCTTCCCAGGGCTTCTTCTCTTCCTTTACAATAAAGGAGGAAGGTAATTGCTTAGCTGCAGTGTCTTTCAGCAGCCTTTGCCTGTTGGCATCACAGATGCTCTTAGGTCACTTTTCCTTACTGATACGGACCAAAATTCCCTGCTCCATGGTGTTGCAGAAGTGGTGCTTTATTTTGCAGTCTCTTGTATTGGGTTGTGTTTTTAAGGGATATTAGAGGCCTGGTCTCCAACAATGTATCTGCAATCCACCAGTATTTGTACTCTGTGCTCAGATGCCAACATTTATGTCATACCAACATGTTGTTCCTACATTGCCTCTTTTTCACATTATGGAAAAGTATAAAGTGCTTCAACTAAGACCACTTATTTTTGCTCTCTGTTTTGTCATTTACTGCAAATATATTTGGCAAACCTACTAATCAATGTTGATTGGTCTGCTGTGGGTTGTTTTATCTGTGTTTGACTATCTTGTCTGTTATGATTTGCTGAATATAATTTTGTTTTGTTATAGCCTAAATTTCTATGAAAATTCTTAGCATGTCTGCTCACTCAAAATGAGATTTATTGATGGTGATAGAAGAACACTTATAATGTGCAGTGTACTGAATGAAAATATACTCATAATAATTGCACTTGGTTTATATCTGCATTGGTAAAAGGTTGCAAAGAGTTTGAATTACAGAGAGAAAACTGCCAAAAAGAAGACAGAATATGGATTATACAGGGATGGAGTAAATTTTCTGTTGCTTTGCTTTATTTCTTTCAAGACTGAGTGTTTTATCTCCAAGCTGCACAGTATTTATAGGTTTTTGTCTGAACGCTTGCTTTTTGTAAAGAAAACTAGTTCAGATGTCAGTCAAACTCCTGAGGTTTGAACCTCAAACAGAAAACCAGTTTTGCCTGCTCTTGTTTCCAATCATGTGTCACTACTCCCTGGACCATGAGTAGAAGAAGGGGTTATGAGGAGAGCAATGCAACTCCATCAGCATCATGGTGTTGCTGGGCAGTGCTAATAAAGAGAGGCTGTGCTATTGTTCTGTCTTATCCTCTGCCTTTCCTACCCTACTGGCACATTCCTGGCTCATTTGCTCTCTCATGATTATGATAGCTGAAGCAGAGACTGTCTCTTGCTTTTTGTGGATCTGGCACAATGAAATCTTGAAGTGGAGGTATTGGTGTGTAATAAGATAGAGCATAGAAGAGCTCTGGCATTGATTCTCTATGGCAGCCCTGGGGCTCAGAGTTGTCTGAGATCTGTTAAGGTCTTGTTGGTACTAAAGGCCAGATAATAATGACAATTATGTTTTTCTATGCCTTGGTGATATATTTTGGCGCATTTATCATTTTCTTTCCCTTCCACTCCCCACTCCCCCAGATGACTACTGCATGACTGTTAATTGTTACTCTGGCAAATTTTCAGTATTAGTGGTAAGTGTCAAGAGCTTTTGCATATGATTCAAGATATGTAGGAAGAGTCTTAAGTCTTAAAACCAAGCCAAACCAAAACCACATTACAAAACCCCCTAAGCTCTCCCCAGCAACATTCTTACCACTTTATTTTTTTTACATAGCACTAACCAGGGTAATCCTAAAACTTTGCTGCAGCTTGCCATCACAGTGCATAACACAGAAAAGTGAAAAAATAGTGGTATGTGAGACACAATAAACAAAGCAGAAGTGTGCAACATGGCCTCACTCAGTCGCTTAAAAATCATCATCTTTCTCTCTTCTTGTACACTGTGTTCAGTACCTGGCATCATGCTGTGTCCTGCAGCAGTGTCCCTTCTCACGTGTTTGCAGAGTGCCATTTAGTGAGGATAACTATGTTCTAAAAACCACACATTCAGAGAAAATAGCATATTTTCTGCATACTTCAGTAATTTAGAAAAAGTTGCTTCATTTCTTCTTCTCTGTATTAATTAGAAGTAGGAAAAAAAATCCACTTATCTTCTACTAGGTTAATCCAGGGTAATAGTCACATGGACTGCTCTCCAGGAAGGGCAGCATGGGCCCAGTGAACAGCATGTTGGTTCTGCTTTGGGCTCACAGATTTGCTGGATAACCTTAGGCAGGTGCATCTGGGACTACACCTGTCAGTCTTGCCAACTTCTTCATCGGGTCATGACTGGTTTTTGCTACCTGTTTGTGTAATTGTTGCTGTTTACATTCCTGTTCATAAAAGCACTGTGGCTTGCTTTCTTTCACTTATTAGGAAAATAATGTAGTCATCTCTATTTCTCTAAAAGCAGGCTGGCTTTTCCCCCTTGACTCAAGTCAGCCAGGCCTTACTAAAATGCCTTGTATCTAGTAATCTGGTTATGAAGTCAACAACCTGATGATATGTAAGGTAAAACTTACAGAGACTGTGCTTCCATTTCTCAGTCAATCAAAGTGAAAGAACAGAAGGCTTGCAGCTTAAAGCTTAATTAAACAAGTAGATTTTCAGCTAATGTACTGGAGAGAGGAATTGCTGTGTGTAAACAAGATAATAAGAGAGATCCCTGTTTGAAAAACAAAACAAAACAAAAACTTAAAGAGAAATAAAAAACCTCAAAGAAAAATAGCTGTCAAATTATTCTGAAAGCCACTGGTTATGTGTCAGTCAGAGGATCTTGCTGCTCATGGCAACAGCCTTTACTGACACAAGATTAGAAGCTGCTTTTTCAACTGTCATCCAGGAGTGTACAAGTAATTGATTTTTAGGTTCAACTGCCAAACTAAAAATAACAATAATAATAAAAAATGACTTAGATTGGATCACATGTATGATTTCCCCCTCATCCATATGGAAAACTGAAATGATTTAATGTGAATAAAATATTATATTTTAGCTATTCTTTCATAACAGTGAAAAAACAAATTGATAGATTCTACTTATAGGTGTGTTAATTGGTTTATGTTCTGATATGGCTAAGATAGGGAGTTTTAAGTATTTCATACTGGACTTAAATATTTCATAATATTAGTTAGCTATATTTTTTTTCACATAAAGTGTCAATTTTTGAAAATGTATGCGTCTGTGTACTGTATCATTCTCAAAGGAGACAACTAGCATTTGATAACATCTGATTGCATGCTCATAAGATTCATAGGGGGAAAGACTGTGAAGTGAAAACTGCCTTTGAGATTTGAATCCTCGTTTTCCCTGAAAATACTCAAGTAATTGAAGCCTCTAAAGTAACAAAACGTTAAGTGGAAGCATACAACTCCCCTTCATCTCCTTGTAGGTAGGTAGGTCTGAATAATATGTTGTGACAACACAGTGAAATCAAAGGTGACGTTTGTCATCAGTATGTATTAAGATACCTTTTGAAATCAGCAGGGCATTAGACCCTCACTCACTCCAGACACTGGAGCCCAGACTCATGAGCCCCCATGACTGGAGGTGCCACTCTGGCTGCTACTTCAGTTCACTAACTCTATTCTTTCCAGTTGCTGGCACAGCAGACCCCCATATACACACATGCACACAGAAATGAGAATCCCTCACCCAGCAAAATAGAAAAAAATGGAATCTGTTAAGAAAATAAGACAGACTGTGCTGATTGGGAGAACAGTGTTGTCAGAGAAGTGTACACAGCAGCCTTGTTAACTGGAGATTGCTCCCTTCTACCTCCTTATCCCACTCTATTTTCCCACAATTTTTCCTTTCCAAATCACCTAGATCCATCCTTTTCTCTGCTTTCAGCTCCTCTCATACACATCCCATGAGTCCTATGCAATCCCCAAATGTCTGCATCCTGTAATATGTGTATCCTGCCATGCTGGTTTACGTGTGTGAAGACTAGCTTTTATCGCATAACCTACTGCTGTTATCTTGGCTTATTTTTTCAGTCAGTTCGTATGTTTAAGGGGGTTATAGTGCCTCAAGGGCCATGTGCATTCTCTCTACCATGAAAGTCTGGGGGTTTTTTTGCGGAATACAGCACACTCTTCAGTAGCTCAGAGCTGCATTTCAAGAAAACCATTTCTGGGAGTGTGTTGCCTGAAAGTTTGCTTTCCCTGAGACTGATATCAAGAAGTGACTGACTTTACTGGCAAACAGTAAAGATTAATTTAGTAAATTAATTAAATATTTTCTCAACACTAACCTGGAATTTTGTTCACTTCAGAGCAAATGTGAACATTTGTCCTAAGCCTGTTTTATTTTTTTTTGTTGTTGTTAATTTTTAAACTCAGCTATATTATTCAGGTCTGAGTCTTTGTACCTTCTGGTTTATATCTATCAGTTGCAGATGCAAGAAAGCCCTCAGATAAATTGCATCTCTTCTGACAGATCCATCTTCTAAAAACTTTGCTCTACACCCTTTAGTGTTCCAGAACCTACATTAAACTTAGTTAACAGTAAAAAGGCTCTGGTGGAAGAGCCTCGTGAAGAGCAGATTCTCAGACTTTGTGCTGTTGCTAGAAGAATTAATTTTCTTTAATCCTCTAACAGGACTCAAGTCCTGTGGCACTGACTTAAGTTGGAGCCAATCCAGTGTTCTCTGCATCACACTGGGTTTCCATAAAATAATATTTGTAGAGCTCAACTCCCCTGGTTGTTTCTGTTTCCAGCAGTACTGAAGACAAAAATGAATTTCTTTCTGGAGCTACCACAAAGTCACCATGCTTTAGGGTAATGGGAATTGCCATGGAGTGAGTCTATCTAGGGATTTTTCTCCTTTTCAGCAGAATTCAGTTGCTGCTATTGACTATTGGTGTTGCCAAGCAGGAGACATAAAACCAAAATATCAGTTCAGCAATAACCTGGTCCAAGGGAAAGAGGTTTTCTAGCCATTTTGGAAAACCTACCTTTCTAGTTGTTATGTTCTTGGAAGTAGTTGTAGATGTTCCTCCCATGCCAAAGCAGCTAACCTCTCTGTGCTCTGGCTGTGCTCCCAGCCTGGGTGTGTTGCGGCTGCAGTCATCTGAGTTGAACACGCTTCTGTTCCATCTGCACAGATATATCTGCAAGGAACAAGGACTAGCACATAGCAAAAATATCAGGGGACCCGGAAAGGGAGAGGAAAAATAAGCAGCAAACGTTAATCACTCAGAGGGTAGTAAAGCAGTGCTTAAAAATGCTTTTGGATGCATGCTATATTCATTAGTTTGATTTTTCTTTCAGGTTAGCTTAGACAGATTTGGAGGTAATGATTTTCAAAACTTCCTAGATGGCTTCAGTCCATGCCTTGCAATCTAAGGGAGAAAGGTCTTTTACCTTTCCATGTACCTTAGTGGTGTGACTGGTTTTGTAGTAAAGAGCTTACCTCTGTCTAAATAAGCCATGTGTGATAGTGCTGAGAGCTCTGTTCTATTCCCTTGCCACATGGCAGTGTTCACACCTCAGCTGTTCCCTGCCTACACATATTCAGGAGGAAGTTACAGGAGCGTGGATTTTTTATTAATAGAAAAATTGTTTTCAATGTCCCTGTGTAAATTTGTACTTCTGTTTTATAGATGCAGTTGGATTTTTTTTTCATGTAATCACAGAATTCAGGGGTAGGAGACTTCAGAAAAATGGAAAGCATTGTGAACATCTCAGTCAAATTCCTAATGATTTTTTTAAACATGCTGAAAGAAAGAGCGTGTTTTTGCTAAGATGACATACTTCAGTGTGGACTTGACATAGGTGCAGGCAAGACTTACATGTAATGTGTAAATGTCTGTCCTAGTGATGGGGGCGTTATATAGGGCACAACTGCAATTTAAGATGCACACGTTCACCTTTGTAAGTCCTGCTGATGTTTCTGGTTGGCACAATGTGTATAATTTCTTCTGCGACAGATGACAGCCTGTGACTGAGCTTTTCTAAATAAAGGGCAGTTTCTCTGATGTTCTGGCAGATCTCATCTCCTTTTAGAAGAGAAACTTCACTAAGTTCCCAAGGTTTTCAACCCAAATTGCATGGGTTTCTCTCCCACCTTGTCCCTCTTTGCTGTTTTTTTTTTTCAGGATGATTTCTGCTCGCCAACTAACATGAACTCACCTTGGCTACTGTTCAGTGCTGAACAAAACAGCCTTGTCCTGTGCAAACAGCATGGGAGAGATTCTAGTGCCTTTCTATAGCCTCTGAAAAAACCCCTTGCATTGTGTAAAATCCTTTCTTTATGTTCTATAGAAAGTGGAGCTGTTAAATATGGTATTAACAGAGACATTAATTATCTCCACAAAAGTTGAAAACTGTTTCAGAGAGCCTTACACAAGGCAGAGCTGGGGAAAAAGGTAGGTAGTGCTGTAAGAGCCCCCTGTTGATAACCGGTATTTTTCTGTGAAGCCCGTCCGCAGCAGATGAAGCTCTTGCCTGTCTGCTTTCTGTGTCTGGAATGCAGAGCTCCAGGCAGCATGGTGTGATTTTGGAAGGGTACAGCTGCTCCACAATGTGAAGCTTGGTGTGGCGAGTACAGAAAGAATGGAGGAAAAAACCTGCTATGTATGCTGACCCCCTGCTTTCCTTCCCAATCTGCCCTATTCAATCTGAGCATCTCCTGCAATCATAAATACTCTAGTTTCCCATGAGGTCCCATGAAAACAGAGACTTGGGGACAGATGGATACTTCTTTGCTTCACAGGATTTTTGATTTTTTTTTTTCTTCAAATAAAGAGAAGGAGATTAGTAACATAGAGCATCTGGGTCAGGGTAGAGGTATGGGCCACAGACTGTGGGCGTGGACACTCACAGATATGTGGCCAGTAACACAGGCCCACTGGGGCTTGTGTTTCCCCTCCACTTCAAGTAATGGCAAGGCTTGCCCCTCATCTCAACACTTTAGCAGATAATGACCCAACTAAGCTTAGTGTTGCCACCTGTGGCATGGCTCCCTATATTTGACCTTTAAAGTTCCTTGATGTCTTAGCAGGCAGTCTGCTGGAAACCAGTGAGGGCCCCATATAAACTCTGACAATATTTCAGCTGTCCTGACACAGACAATTTCTATTAAATGCTCTGGATTTGATAAATTGCCCTCCCTTTCCTTCTGTCTCATGCTTTCTCCTCTGCTCTAGCTGGAGGCATTATGTTATTCATAGAAGTACAAATCCTAAGCAGTCTTGAGCCAATGACAGGGTTTGAGAGTGTAGTGTTTCCTGTTTCCTCTGTGGGTAAAGGCAGAGAGAAAAGGCTTATTGGAATCCAAAAGTCTGTTCAACTTCAGTTGCGGTGGCCCTGACTCGGCCTTCTGCCCTGCACCTGCAACTTGGTGTTCTAGGGGGCAGAAAAGTAAAGAGGTGTCACGCTGATGTCTCTTGTATAATGGGTAAATGGAATAGTTGAAAGACCTATAAATTAATTAGTCTGCTCTCGATCTAAGGCTCTGCAACATGAAAACACTTGGGTTCTTTGACAAAGGTGGTTTTACAAAACTGAGCACTAAATAAAGACTGTTAGCAGTTAGGGAACATTTCTGAAAATGTTGTTCTTGTAAGGTTTTCCATTGTCATACTACTGGAAACATATACTTTGTTTTGTGTCCCAATCCTTATTTACAAGAAACTTAAGTGAGTAGGATATTCAGTTTGCAACTTTTCTGTTATCTCACCCAGTTCTGTTATTCCAACTTCTTAGATGGCATTTAAAACTAGATTTCAGGTACCCATGCCTCTCTTTTGGTGCCCAGGGCTAGATTTGCAAGTTAAAACTTTCCTTGACCTTCAGTCACCAACACCGGGCAGCCACCTACCCATTATGAACTGCCTCAAACTTCTAAGTTTCTAATTCATCCATTATGATGTTGGATGAATTAAAAAGCATGTTCCCTAGTGCTGGGGTTAACTTGATGTAACGACACCACATCATTTAAAGTATCTTACACGCTTGGTGTTGCATAGTGTGACTGAGAGCACCTCTACCAGGTTTTTTATTTTAGTGGTAAGCATGCTCCTACTTGTTCTAGAGATGATTTCTCCCACTCCCTCCAACATCAGTAAGGAAAAATGAAAGCCAGGAGAGGGTCACTGGCACTAAGTTGCTGTGCTAGGCTGAAAGCCCAGCCCATTGAATGAAAAAATCCATTAATTGTTTAAGTTTTGATTAAATCTTTCTTTCAGACCAAGGACAGCATAGTCATAGCAACATAAGAAGGTGGATATACATTGGATCACATAATTCGCAGGGTGTGTCTCTAACTGTGGAAAATTTCTTTGTAAATATGTGATTAATACCTTCAGTTATTATCTCTAATTGAACAGACATGGGACGGGCCCTGATAGAGCTGTTAGGAGGTATTGAGAGCTGGTGGGGTCGAACTGAATTGTATTTTGTCTCTGGTAACGTAGCATGTTGGTGAAGCCTAGCAGAAAAATATGAGTGACTATTGAAATTCTGTTCCTGTAATCTGCTGAGTACTGATGTCTGAGAGACAGAAAGGCTGTTTGGTAAATACGCCCTCGCATTGTCATTAGTATTAAGTAATGGGACTTTAATATATTTAGTTATTTAGATCATAATAATTTATCAGCTTGATATCAAGTGCTCAGCATGAAGTCCTCAACCACAGTCCTACCTCCTCTTCTTCATTTGTCAACAAATAGAAGCCCGCAACCGTGTAAATACAGTACTTATTGCAGGCCAGAAGCTGCTTTAAGTCTGTATCTTTTCAATCCCAGATATATTTGGTATGAAAAATGTTCGAAGATATGTTTTCAGGCAAATATGCAAGTTTTAGAAGAAAACTGCATTTTTCCCTTCAAAAAGTAGTTTTCATGCAATTCTGGCACTTTTCCATTTGGAAGCTCTGGATTAAAATTGTAGTTCTTCCTTATTTCATAAGGCAACCTCTTCTTCCTCTAATGTGCACTCACACCGCACCCCCCACCCCAATTTTTAAATCTGGAACCAATGTGTCAATTGAAAAAAATTCTTTTTGAAGACCTCCAACTGAAGAGGTTATGGGTTTTTATGTAAATTTTTATCTGTATGCTGTGGGGCAATAATTTTTCAAGCATGTCTCTATGAATTGCTTGTATTTGTAACGCAATGGCAAGGCTGGAATTAGAAATCATGTCTGCTGAAACCTCAGCTTTGCATTTCTAATGCAGTCAGTGCTTATCCCAGAGTGGATGTTTTCAAAATGATGGTACAATCACCGAAATCTGAGATGTTACAAAAAAGAAAAACACAGCATTTTTGAAAAAGCCTGATAGCATATTGGGGCAGTTGGCAGTGGGAGAGAGATGGAAAGCAGTCTCTTGTGTGAATAAAATACATCTTATTCAGTTAACTTTGATTATGGAGCACATTGCACTGAATTTCATAACACTGTTATTGCATGAAAAGCATGTGACTAGATGTCCATAGTGTTGCACTTGTCCACACTTAAAAAAGCAACAACCTCTGAACCCCCACCCACCCATTGGAGTGGAAAAGCTCCAAAGGGTCGTTATTAACAGGAAGGTTTGGAGCTAGGAGCACTCAGTCCATTGGGCTGTCATGACCAGCTATTTTGGCGGGCGGTACAACTTGCTTACAACCTGCTGGTCTCCTTCAATGCCTCCCAGTTCCTAGTACTTTGTGCAACTAATTTAGAAAGATCTGTCAATTCAGAGAGATGATTTTGGGAGCTGCTACCACACATTGCCACAGGCAAATTTCAGACTGGGATATTTCTTTCATGGAGAATGCATTTAAAAAAAAAAAAAAAAAGACTACTGAGAACAAATGAAAGCTAAAATTTCTTCATGTAAACTAGGAAAAAAATACAAAAGATCTGTTTGCTGCTGTACAACTTCAGTGTAGAAAGTCAAATGAAACCATGCAGATAAGCATAACACAAGCAAGAACGAGCCAAAATCATGGAATCATAGAATCACGGAACTATAGAACAGTTTGGCTTGGAAGGGATCTTAAAGATCATCTAGTTCCAACCTTCATGTCATGGGTAGGAACACCTTCCACTAGACCAGGTGGACAATCCTCTGAAAGAGTGTGCAGGAGGCAGGTATAAAAAGACATGGTTCAAGGCTCAATCACAAGACCTTCCCAGGCATGCTAGACATCATGGCTAGAGATGATCTGGTGGAAAGTACAGTTACCTGGTTTTGTCACATGTAGCAGAAAGTGTTTTCCCATTAGTCGTAAAAGTGTGATTACCTCACAGATTCTGAAGCGGTCTGGCTCTGCCTCGCACTTGAAATTGACAGTGGGGGGGATGATGGGGCAACACACAACACAGAGGAAATCACTATGCAGGGTATCTCCTACTGCAAAAAGAGAGAGGAAAATACTTGAGACATTCTTCCAAAACCCCGCCCACCCTGCAGCTAGCGGAAGTCTTTGATCTGTCTTCCCATTTTGAAGAGTGGTATAGAAAAAGGTCAGTGTTTCACCAAATAGAATAGCTGTTTGCTTTTAGGCAATTTGAGGCTAGTTCTTAAAAGACAAAACTTGGGAGGCAGTACAGAAGAAAATAGTTTCTACTATGAAGAAGGCTTGTTAAAAATGGGGAACATGTAAAGAAAATTCCCTCTCTAAATATCAGCTGTGCATGTCCAAATTGATTTCATGAATCTATCACCTTTTCTCACCTTTCTTTCCACTCTGATGAGATCACATCTAATAAGTTTCCTGCTGTGATCACAATACATGGTGAAAAATCTATGGGAAATCCTTTCAAGTAGGTGTAGTTTGGCATAGAGACCTTCTATTAATGAATTGACACCAGAAACATAGTTTTCATCTCCTGCAGGGTGACTGCTATAAGGAAGTACTTACGTGATCTCTAAATGTTAAAGTCATTCTTTTGCTCAGAAACATGGTTTGATTGAGCCTCCAGACCCCTGGGAAATCACATTTCTGTGGAGCTCAAACATAATGAGCAATAAGCACTTCCTATTAGCTCAAAAGCCAGGTTGGTATGTTCCTGCTGCAGCAACGCCCCCAGGTCAGCTGCACTTGGGCAGCATCCAGTGTGTTCACCTCTTCTGAGAATAATTGCTAACCTTGGCAACTTATTCCATGGTGGGTTGACCCTGGCTGGACACTAGGTGCCTGCCAAAGTCATTCTATGGCTCTTCCCCTCACCTGGGCAGGGGAAAGAAAATATAACAAAAGGCTTGTCAGTTGGGATAAGGGTGGGAGAGATCATTCAGCAGTTACTGTCACAGGCAAAGCAAATTTAACTTGGGGAAAAAATTATTTAATTTATTAACAATCAAATTAGAGTAAGATAATGAGATATACAAACTAAATACATAAAGTATCTTTCCCCTCAATTCTCCCTTCTTCCCAGACTCATCTTCGGTCCTGATTTTCTCTACCTACTTCCGACCTTGGTGATGCAGGGAGATGGGAACGGGGGCTGCAATCAGTTCACCATATGTTGCCACTACCGCTCCTTTCTCCTCAGGAGGAGCACTCCTCATAAATCCTTTCCCAGCTCCAGCATGGGATCCCTCCCATGGGAGACAGTCCTACAGGGACTTCTTCCACATCAGTCCTTCCAAGGGGCTGCAGTTCTTCATGAACTGCTCCAGCATGGCTCCATTCCATGGGGTGCAGTACTTCAGCCCTTGTGGGGTCACAAGTCCTTACAGCAAATCTTCTCCAGTGTGGGCCCCCCTCTCTACGGGGCCATAGGTCCTTCAAGGAGCTTGCTCCATTGCAGGCTTCTCACAGTATCCAGCCTCCTTTAGGCATCTACCTGGCATGGGGTCCTCCATGGGGTGCAGGTGGATCTCTGCTCCACCACGGACCTCCATGGCTTGCAGAAGGATAACCTGCCTCTCCATGATCTGCACCACAGGCTACAGGGGAATCTCTGCTTCAGCTCCTGGAGCACCTCCTCTCTCTTCGTCTGCACTGATCTGTGTGTCTGCAGGGCTGTTTCTCTCACAGATTCTCACTCCTGTCTCCAGCTACAGTGGTTCAGGGCTTTTTTGCTCCCCCATCTTAACTATGCTATCCCAGAGGCACTACCACTGTCATTGATGAACTTGGCCTTCGTCAGGTGCAGGTCCATCTTGGACCTGGCTGGCATTGGCTCTATCAGATACAGGAAAAGCTGCTAGCGGCTTCTCGCAGAAGTCACTCATGTAGTTCACCCACTACCAAAACCTGGCCACCCAATACAAATGGCTACATTACAACAGCTCAAAATGCTATAGTCCTTTTTAGGCAAGGAGATCAGCTTTCTTTCCACTCAAGGAAGCATGACTTGAAAAGAGGAATGTAAGGCACAACAAAAGAGGTACATTACCCATGGTAGGCTCATATCTCTGAAAACAAGGGGGTCCTCTCTCTTTCAAAATGTTGTGAAGAGGAGAGTATATTCTCTCACACTGTCTCATTGTTCTGATATTTACGTCTAACCTTTTCAGGCTCAAGACACAAAGTATTAGCACCAAATGGACAGCCAGCAGAAGTCTTATCCAGACCAGTCTTTTCTTTGCGTTGATTTTTGCTGCTGAGTTGTAACTACCTGTGAGGAGTGACCTCCATCGCATGTTCCACTACTGAAAGCCAGAACGCCACCTACTTTGCTAAGATGTGACAGGCCAGGGCATGTCCTCTTCATAGCTGCAGAAGGTGCAGATAGACAACCTTTGACCTTAACTGAAGTAGTTCATTGCACTCTTGGTAATTTCTTTAGTCTAAGTATGCTTGAGAGGCCCAGATTTGGCAGTCCTAATGTTTGGACCATTATCTCTTACCATGTAAATTAAATTCCTTGGTGCCACCCTTGGCCAAGAGATCAAATTAGAGTGCTATCTGCATCCTAATTCCCCCTATAAAAAATATGTATCTAACAACTTGACTTATACTATCAGCATGATGTGTGTCTCATTGATTTTGTATTTGTAAAAATCATGTAGTAAGACACTGATGTTGAAGCTACAGTGCTGGCACCACCTGAGTTCCTCTGCCATGTCTCATCCCACCTCCTCACTAATCCAGTCCTAACTGCAAAGTCACAACCCCAGGCACCTATCTGGAGAAACCAGAGAGGCCTCAGCTGGAAAGCAAGAGGAGATGGCTCTTCCCTGAAATTTATCTATAGTGTCACTTGCCACGTGATATAGTCGTTGCTATTTATTGATGGCAAACCCCACTGTTTCAGTGGGAATTCTTGAGTTTATTGAAAAGAAATTGTTTGAAACTTGCTAAATACATAAAAGCAACATTTGGGTCAAAGTCCTGGAATCCACAAGAAGCTGTCAACCATGGACCATTAGGAAGATATCATACCTGCTTTTAAATGGATGCCTAAGGTTAGGAGTGTGAGATGGCTTCTGTCCAAGAGCATCTATGGGTCTGGGAATGTCCTTGCTTTGACCAAGTATGACCGTTCCTATGCTTTTTGCTGTTCTTAACCATGTTAAACTTGTATTAAAAGGGGCCTGCCTGGCTAAAGAAAAGGCTGTGCTAATCTGCTTTTCATGGTTATGCTTTAACAGGTTCAAAAATTTCTTCTTGCTATGTTTGTTAGAGAGCATGTGCAAATGTGAATTAAGTTACAGGACAATCTCTATCAAGGAAAGACTAGAAAAAAATTAACATTTTTTTCCTTCCCCAAAATTCAAACTGTGAAAGGGGAAAAATACGTTATCTACCCTGATTTGTTATGGTTTTGTTTCTTGCCTCCTCTACTATTTTTTCCTAATTAAAAAAAAAAAATGCAGTAATGCTTAATTGTCCAGAAAAGGGAGGAGAAAAATGAGCTTTATTTTTCTACCCTTAAGCATGCTTTTATGTGGTGTTAAATTTACCCTTGTTTTGTACAATTTTGTTCACCTTTCCTGGGTCACTCAGTCTTACACAGGCAGGAGGCAGTACTATATTCAAGTGAATTTTGTATACTGCATTCAGGTGAGTTTCAAGTTGTCAAACCCTGTGTGTAACAAGATATGGAAGCATTTGCATTTTGTGCTTGGAGCAGTTTATTAAGAGACACAGAAAAGGTGACTCAACATTATTCATCTTCACTGTATTGATCTCAAATTTTAATGATAGAGCAAAACCTGTTCTCTTGATGCTGGTTCATTTCCAGCTAATCCTAATGGGAAAGGTTTGAGAGAAAAATGATTTTTAAATACTTAATCTCTTTAGCAATTAGATGATTTGGGCTTTCAAATTGTAAAGAATGCTGTAATTTACAACTGAAATAGTGTTGTTGGTGGTTATCCTGAGTCAGGAAAATGAGTCCAGTGAAGGATTTAATAGAAGTAGTCAGATGATGGTAAACTTAGTATCTCTATGACTCAGGTGCTCCAAAGTTTGCGTTTTGATGACTGTTGTACAAACACCACAGCAAAATCAGGCTGGAGATTGATTGTGAAAAATACTTCAAGAGCTGGAATGCTATGCCAAAAAAATGTGCATCTTGGGAAAGGAAAAAAGCTGTCTGGATTTCTTGACATGTACCTAAAGATAGAGAAGCTGGTGGGCAAGAACACAAAATAGGAGAACACTGTTCCTGCAAGACTTTAATCATTCTGTTACCTCTAACCCCAAACAGGGAAGTTCTGAGCTGGTATCAGAACTCTGAGAACAATTACTTACCTTTCTCCTTATTCTCTATGTCCACTTCCAGGAGCTCAAGGGTCTCTCCAGATTGGGAGACTGCAATTAGCTCTGCAGTCCCGGTGGTGGAAAAAGGAACAGCAACACCTTTCTCTGTGTCTGTCTCAGGCAGGGGAATGGCCACTCCACAGGTGGGAGCTGCTCTGTGGCATAATAAATGTAGAGAACAACGACACGGTTTTCTTCAGGGCAAAGTTAATTTCTCAACAAAAGCAAGAAAATGCCATCACTGATGGGTATTCTGGTAACAAAAATAAATAGTCTTTGGTGAACTGCTGAAAACACAACACACTTTCATGTTTTGCCTAAAATGTTTAGTGACAGAAAATTATGCATCAAGTAAAGAGATATATTATGCCTTTTTTTTCCTGCTTACTCAGGAGGTAATTTTCTGCAGAAACTGAAGCTTTGCTTTGCAGTGTGAGATGTTCCCCCAAGTAAATGGTGAAGTGGGGGAGGCTTAGGTCCATGAGAAAGAGTAAAGCAATTTCAGGGTGCTGGGAGCTGTGTGACGTAGTGCTTAGCAAGGACCTGAGTGACTTGATGTTGTTAATACGTGGCAAGACAGATGAGCGTGGAAATGTGGACTCAGAAGAGACATGTCAGCTAAAGATCAGTTCTGCTGAGGCTCAACAGTAAGGAATCAGGTCTGACTGTGATTTGGAGACATGGATGTTAAGTTTGCTGCTGTACCTGTCTTTGCAACAAAGCCATGATGCAAGTAATTTTGCAGCAGTGTATGTTGTGATATATTCATGAAAGACTTAAATAGGATGCAAAACTGGATCAAATGGAAATCACAGTATTTAATTTTTTTAAATAAAAGTGGGGTTATACTGATTAAAAAGGCTAGTCAACTGAGGAGCTGTTTCCTGTGTGGCCACTTTCCCAAGTCATTTGGAAGTTTCTGTATGAGTAACTGCATGGCATACGAGGGGATGATGCATCATCCCAGTGCTGTGGAATATGAAGTGACATGTGGCATTTCCATGTGCTCCTGATGAAAGAGGGAGCAGTGAGTCTGCTTTCTCTCAGGCAGGCCTGGTGGAACAGGAAACAGGATTAACATGACTGGTGTCTGTTTGGTTCAGCAAAATGGAGTGCAACATCTTCAGGCAAGAAACTAAAATAAATAATTTAAATTGAGAAACTGTTTAATAAAAATGAAACAGCTTTTTTCCTGAACTCCTTCATTCTTAAAAAAAAAGTTAATGCTTTCTTGTAAGCACTTCTATTTTCTCCTACACAGAAGAAAAAAAGATTGAATTACTAGAATTTCCCATTCAATAGAAATGTTGATTTCTGTCTGCCCTCTTTCCCCTTTCCCTTAAAGCAGAAGATTATTCTTGAAGCTGGTAATAAAGGACCTGAAATGGAACAC
Organism: Dendrocincla tyrannina; assembly: GCA_035047865.1. NCBI lineage: Eukaryota > Metazoa > Chordata > Aves > Passeriformes > Dendrocolaptidae > Dendrocincla > Dendrocincla tyrannina. The sequence goes on along the minus strand of JAWWMP010000132.1, from coordinate 28,012,721 downwards.
TCAGTTACAGAGAAGAGTGAGACACTTGTGCCTGTATTGCCATTTAAACATGAATGGTGTCAAAGAGAGGTTTTTTTTTAGAGGTCTACTCCTGGAGTTCCTGGTTAGCCAATGATGTTGAAGTGTATTCCTCCCCCTGTTTGCTGTTCTGGGCATGTCTAAAAACTTCTAGCTTTTCGTACATACAGTTGAAGGTGAAATACCCTTTTTTAAAATACTGCTTGGAGTCACGGGTTCTGAAAGCTTTTCAGAAGCCTGGACTAAAAAGGTTCAAGGAACTTATTTTTTTATGTGGGAAAGAAGTTAACAGTGGAGGGAACAAATGGAAGTAAAGGTAAGATAATTGTGAACAGAATGAGTCATGCATGGCAAAGAGTAATTCACTGAATTAATGCTTGCTTTGTCAACTGGCCTGGAAGCAGAGCTGAGACCTGGAGAAGGCCAGAGAGTTACTTCTCAGAGCTCTTCCCTCTGCAATATAAGAAAAGAGGAAATAGACTTTAAATAAGAAGCTGATGGATGTGGGTATCTTTTAAAGTAAATAGTTCAGGAAAAGGTAGAAAGGAATTTGACTCTTTTCTGAAGTGGGTTGTACACAGACCTGGGAATATAGCCAGAAGAAAGAATTATGCTTCTCCAAGTCCAAGGGTGCCCCATGTGAATGTGTTTGGTGAAGAACACCCTCTCTGGTGCTGAGTTTGATAGCCATGGATAATGTGCTGGTCTAACAAACGAGGTTTGTATGTTTTCTAGGAGACTTGTCAGCTCCTTCACTGTCATGACCTATCTGCTGTGTCTGATCATCCTACTCAATGACTGAGTACAAGGCAGAGATGATGGAGACTGCAGCCAAGGTTTACTTTTTGTCTGCAGTGATGTATTGACTACCTTGCAAGATATTTCAGTATTTTTTCCTCCTTAGTGCAAATATGAACTCTGAAATCTATATTAAGATAAGCCTCTCTTAGCTAAGCATTTGTGCAGGCACTTTCTCCAGAGGTAAATTAGAGGTTTCTCTAGCTTAGATATCTGAAAGGGTAATATCTTAAAACTTCAAGGTAATAACATTCTCCTGCTATGATTTCTCTAGCCCATTAGTTTGAAGAGTGATTTACACTTGGAGAAATTAAAAGAGTTGTCCAACCCATACAGGATGCTGTGGCTAAGGTGGTACAAGTATATCTGTAATGCAGCTCCCTATGGTGGTTTCTCATCTGCTCTGAATGAGGTAGAAGTCAAACCAGGAGAGATTGAGGGTTTGCCTTGAGATCCTGCTTTGTATTGGTGATACTCCTGCTTCAAAATATTAAACAGAAGTAGTAACTGTTTCAAGTATCTTACATAAATAAATGACAGAATGCGCAACAGCAGTGGCAATATTGCAGATGTACCAGATATACTCAGGATGTTACTTAGTCCAGTCACATGCCCCGAGCAGGATCAACAGCATGTTCAGATCTAGTTCCTCTGAGTTTTTTCAGCATAAGGATAGATTCCTGACTGCTCTGGGCAAGCTGTTCCAGTGTTTTATTATATCCCAAATGAAATAAGAAAATAACCAAAAAGCAAAAATAATTTCTTTTTTTGCCAATTTCGTTGCATTGTTGGTTTTGTGTTTGTTTCTCTTCACAAACCAGCCGCTCTCCCTATTTTTTGTATGGTTTTGTGACTTGAAAGGTGTCAGATCCCCTTATTTGTCTTATTTTATTCACATTTTTTTAAAATGAAAGGCAGCGGAGAGTAAAAAAAAAATATACAGGGAGGAAATTTCAGTTTCTTTCTTTTAAGTCCTTTTCTATCTGTGCAGAGGATAGAGCAGGACTGGAGATCACCTGCTGTTTCTCACATAATCCTGTGGGATTTGAAGATGTGAGAGTGCAGTCTGTTTCTGTTCTTTGTTACTTTCAACAGCAAAGGCAGCTCTTGGAACTGAAGGACTGAGGCTCAATCCCCGATTCTATTGAAAAAGATGCAGTTACTTTTCCATATCAAACTCATTCCTAATAGAAACTATAGCCCAGCAAGTATGCTGCTGGAGGTGTGGGTAAGTATATCTCCAGGGAACACATATGTAGTGGTAGCATGCTGTAGTGAGGTTGCAAAAAATGGACTTCTGGATAGCTAGGTTCCTTCCTCTGAACAAAAATGTTATTGCCTTGATGACCACCAGAACGCTTGCCTGTGCCCAGCTAAACCCATCTTCCACTGAATGGGTATTTAAAATCTGACAGTGTACCAGACAGCTTTGACGGTGCTGCTGAATGAGTGAGGTGTCAGGAGAGCAAGGCTGTCGGAAGCACTTTAGCCAGGCTTCCAAAGCTGAGCTGCTGTAGACTGTACTAATAAAAATAAGGGAATAATCAAAACAAAGCAGTTTTGCCCACTTTTTGAGCAGAGGGAGATGCAGTGGCGAGCAATAACAAGTGGGAAAAAGGACCCTGATTGGCAAAAAGAAATGTTATGTACTGCTTTGAGGGACATGCAAGTGGAATAAACCCAAACCACTGCCAATTCATCAGAAGGGGACAACATGGAAATTGGAGGTGTCAGTTTGTACCTGCCATTTTCCAATGACAAGTCTCTTCAAACTTAGTAACAATGCCTGCAATTTTTTCCAGCCAATAGGAACAACTTTGCCTTTGCCTCAGCACTTTCTGCAAGATTTGTGTGAAGCCCAGTGGTGACAGGCAGATTGCTAATTTCAAACATCAGCCCAGTGGGATCAGAGAAGTGTGGCAACAGTAATCGAAAATGGATGCTTAGAGTAAGGAGACTAACAAAGCAGTAGGAGCAAATATTGGCAAGTATTCGCAAATATTTGTTAGTATCACTGCTGTTATACAGTGCAATGTGAGTTCCAGACGGTGTCAGAGAAAGTTTAGAGCTCTGTTGGAAAAAACCACAAAGTTGTAATGGAAATGTTGGGTCCCACCTGTTCGTGAACAGCTTGAACCTTCTGACAAGCTGAATTACAGTGGGCTCAGGGTGCCTGACATCTTAGATTCCATGAAAAATCCCGTCCTAAGAAGTTGCTTTCTGCTTTGCATCAATTTTGCAGGTAGTCTTGGGTGTGCTCTGCCTCTGCTCTCACCAGTGGCATCTTTGCCACATGCTCTCAGTGGGTCTGTGCTTTCACTTTGCCAGCTTTGTTTGTCAGATTTACTTTATATTCTGCAAATGCTGAACTGATTCATTTGTCAGATTTATGGATTTGCCTCACACCAGTTATGGTTTAATACGGAAAACAAAGAAATTTGTTTTCAACTACATGTTTTAGTATCTCTGCCAGTAAAAGAGTACATGGAGGGACAGAGCAGGTATCAGCTGAGATCCATTTTTAATCTGCTTTATCTGTGAAGGCCAGAAGTTTCTGTGATTCATCCCAAAGGGACAAGGTTCACAGACATTAAGTATTAAATTAATGTATTGGGTTCAGAGATACTCCTGGAAAATATAGTCAGATGTTCTCATGCATTTAGCACCCAATACTGAATAACTCCTTTATTCAATGCTAGTTTAAAAAGCATTCTTAAAAACATGGGTTTTTCAGAAACGTTCTGAGGGGTAGTAGGGGAGTTATTTCACTTTTGTAGTAGAGAAATTCAGAATTAACTTAAGTTCTAATTTTTCTCTTTGGGTAGGAGAATGTTGGGTGCTGTCTTATATTTCTCTTCTCTTTCACTGACATAACTGTGGAGGTACAAGAAAAGAGTACAAGAAGTCTTAATCAAGATTTGGAAAAATCCTTGCAGTGGAGCAGACTGGTTTCACTCCAGCTTTCAGAGTTACAAAAAAAAAATCTGAAAATTTGTGCTTGTTTTGAAACCCAAGAATTTCTGAATATTTTCGTGATTCTACATGACAGCTGTGCCTCCAACTTACAGGTCTTTCTAATAAGAGGAGAAAAATTACCCTAGATCTGAGAGGTCTTTCTTTGTCCAAGGGGAAAAAAAAAATTTGGAGGCATCTTTAATATGATGTGCATTTTGAAAAGTTTCTGGAAAAATACTTGCCTAAGTGAAAAATATTCCAGCCAGGTCTCCTTGGAACCCATTGTATCTAATGGCAGATCTTGAAATTATTTCAGAAAAGATGGGATGTGTGTATCTTGCACAGACGTCAGTGTTTAAGCAAATATTGTTACAATCAGTTAAAATATACTAACAGAAATTATGCAGGCAGTACAAATAATAAAATATACAAATTTGCTGTTGAAAATAACATTTCTGAGTTGTATCTGCAATCCTAATTTCTTATGTTGGTTGAAAAGGATGATGACTTTGGAATATTTACAGAGTGAGATATGCTAATTGTCTCTCCTCAGCTGCTGTAAGGTCAGATTTGGAGGTTACAACTTAGAGATTCACACTGAAATGCAGAGGACCTAATATTTAATTACTGGAAGCTTCCTTGGTTCATTTAAACTAGAGTAAAATAAGTACTTTAATTTGCTGGTGCAGTAAACCTGTTTTGCACTATCATAAATTAGAATTTCAGATGTGAAACAGTAAAGTGAGGCTTAGAGATCTGGATTTCTACATGTAAAGTGAACACTGTAGTAAAAAAATACTGCAGTTAAATGTGGGGGTTACAGTAAGAGATTGTTCTCACACCAGGCTTTTATTATGGTAGTATCAAGCCTGAGAAACTCCACTGAATTTTCAGTTTTGCTGTACTGTATTTGAGCAGAATTTAATCAGCCATGGCTTGCATCTGTAATGTATAATCCCGCTGTAGTTGATTTATAATAGACATATCCCTGCTAAGCAGTGCTAAAAGGGACTAAAATGAAGAAGATATTTACAATAAATAGAAACATTTAAATGTTGGAATGAAAAGAGAGAGTAAAGTTCTCACTTGCTACTACAGATTCCTGGCTATAGAGGCTTGGAAATGTTTTCTTCTCCAGATCCTTTCGTGTAGTTTTTCCTTTTAATTTAAGAAAGCTGGTTGCTCTTCTGAACCTACCATATGTCAGATGGAATCATCCTGTTTTGCAAAAAGGAATGTAAATCTTTGAAAGTGCTGGAGAACTGTTTAAACATCATTGCTTATAGACAAAAGGGGTGCAGCTTTCTTTGGCTTCCAGTATTTGGACTCTTTCATGGATGATGTGAACCTGAAGTATCTGTTATCACTCAATGAGTGATGCTCAGAGAAAGGCTCCAAGGGATTTCACTGAAAAGAAAATAAGGGATGCAGCATTTGCATGGGGATCAGAGAAACAGCTCCCACGCATATAGCCACACTTTTTGACATCTACCATTGACCTCAGTTTTAACTGCCATGTTACGGGTGCAGAAATGCCTGAATGAATTTTGCTGGTTTTCTTAACTTTTCCACTTTTCCCCTACCTTCCCCATGTCTCTGCACTGGATGCCATGGGGACCTAGTTTTTTGGCTGGACTCCTTCTGGAACACAATATAAGAGATGTTTCAGTTTTAGCCTTGTTCAGGCATGGTTACTGAAGAGTGTTGGATCCAATGCATATGGCACTGATTTTATTCAGTTTTCTTCTCCTAGAGGTTTCATCTAAGATCCCTGAGTGCCTCGCAAAGTTTCTCCCCTGTTCCTGTGCCTTTTCTGCTCATCAGACATCCAGCACAGGAGGCTACTGTAATTTTTTCACCTGGAGAGCATACACAAGGCTCTAGAAAACAGCCATCAGGTACAGAGCGTGGGGGGAAAGCTATGAGAAGGATTTCTGACTAGCAAGACTGGTGCAGAGCAGGGACTACTTGGAAAAGGATAGCCTGGGCAGAGACTGAGGAGGTAGAGTTGAATTTGGGTGTGTACTTAGTGGCTGTTGTAATAAAAGAATCACAGGGAAGAGAAGAAGTGCAGAATGAGTAGGTAAAATTGCCTGTGACCACCTACTCTTGGCTAGATGGGAAATGTGGTTGTGACAAAGCATTTGTAAGGAAACCAGCTAATACAACACAGAAATATGGAGAAAGGGCAGTTGATTGTGCCCCAGCGCTTTCTTGAATCAGGGTCCTGCTGCTACTGCTAAAGGATAAGACAACTGGATTTTTCCCTATATAATATTAATAATTTTCTCTTTACTATTAATTTATCTCTATTTACTGTCTGTATTTACTAACTCTATTGTTTATTTGTCACCTTTCCCTCACTGAGTAAAGAAATGTGTAAAGAATAAGCCTAGATTTCAGGAGAATCAGGGAGGTATTATTTGAGATTGTCACAGTCCAAATCACCACTTTCTTGTGCAGCATGTGGTTGAAGGCCTCTCCAGAAATCATCTTACGAATTTGTTCCCTTTCCCAGACTTGTGGTTTTGTTTGCACAGTAAACTAAATTAATTTATTAAGCCAAGCAGTCATAAATAGAAGCTAAATTAAAACTGATCTCAGATGATATTCTAATTGGACCTAGCCTCTTGAGGCAATGTGCTGTGAAGAAGCCTGCCATTTTTCAGATGCATTGCAGCAGCCTTCATGCTTCGCATGACAAAGACCTGCTATCAGCCAGAACTTCAACCTGCCTATATGTGAGGTTAATGGAGCTAATCAAGGTGTGGGGGAGAAAAAATAGTGGGTGGGTTGCCTAACAACGAAAAGATGGGAAGAGGTGTGCTTTTTTTGTTTGTTTGTTTATTTGGAGAGATTCACATTGATCTCTGTTTCCCTAAAATCAGGGATAAAACTTCCAGGGACTGCCTGCCCTCCTGAGTTTTGGTATGCAGCCCACCTGCACAGAGCCCTTTCTTCTGCAGAAGCTGGCTGTACAGCCTGTCTTGATTAGATCCTGTAGCTTTGGCATTTTTTCAAATTCTTCCCATACCCATCTTGTCAAATCTGTCAATTCTTTTTTAAAATACTAACAAAACATGGAAGACAAGGTAATGTGCTAGCCTGGTATTTAAAGCTTTCTTTGTTTTGATTTGCTATTACGTCTTATTTTTCACCCTGTGAGAGACACAATAGATAAAGAATAGATACCAGATCAACAATCAAATTACAATGCCTGCTTTTTAGCAGTCCATGCTGTCATGATTCACTGTAATCAACTGTGGCTCTCCCAGTGCAGGAAGGAATTGAGATAACTTGATAAAGCACCTCTACTTTATCCAGGCTTCATCTGGCCCAAGCTTTTGCTTCATTAATACTTCAGGTTGCACTAGAATGTAACCTTAAAAGAATTAAGCTGGGGTGCATTCCTGTGACTTCAGTTTCTTCAAAGTACTGTAGCGGGTTAAAATGTGTAATCTTTTCAAAAACAGTTGTTCCATGAGAGGCTTCAAATCGAGTTAAGGATTTGTTATTTTTCATTTGTCTTTCCTTCATTATCTTACTTTGGGAGAGCATAGTCAGGAAAGGAATAATGTTAAAGATCATAATTATGGTCTTTCATATTGTTGTGTGTGTCTGTAGAGGAGCCTTGGGTAAGGCCAAACTGGGCACACAGTGTTTGTCCTGACCATGTGTTGTGTGGTGGAAATGAAATCTAGATGTAAAGACTGGGTGAGAAAGCTGCAGTGGCTGTGGGTTGCTGAGTGACCAGGACTGGTTATACATGTGTACATGAAAAATGCCTTCTTGGGCCTGAACTTTTGCAGAAGGGGAAACAGAAGTAAAACATTGATAGGACTTGCTCCCAGCAGTTGTGCTAATATAAAGACTTGGTCCTGCAGTATCCATATAAACTCTTTGGTGTCTCGACTCCACACCTCTTTAGGAGGCTGAGGATTTGTGTTACCTCCTTTCTATAACATGCAGCTTGTGGAGAGGGAAATGAAGGACCTCACCTGGCTTCTCTTTGCCTGAATGGGGCTGCTGCATCAAGAGCTTCCCTCCTTTTTCCTTCTCCCTTCTAAACTGTGAAGGTATGTATTGAAGAACTAGCAGTGAAAAGCTTGTGATGGCTTATTCTGTGGCTGAGAAGTGCAAGAGGTTTTACAGCTGGGATGACATTTCTGTGCCTGCGTGAAAGAAGCAGCATAGCTTTAAGAGCCCATGAGCCCTGAATAAGTGCCTTATTTTTTACATACATCATAAATAAAGCTTCAAAGCTTTGAGAGGGAGGGGGCTGAGAGCACATTCTCCCATTCACTAGAAGGGTTTTTGCCTGCCAGAACCATTTACTAAATCTGCTAAACAGCTTTGTTAAGGTGTTTATCCCACCAAGACAGTTCATAGCTGTGGGCATTCAGGGATATAGAAACGAATTCAGGCTATGCCAAGCATACAGGACAATGTTTCTGAGCCTGACACAATATAGTGGCTCATCTGCATAATCCCTCCATCCTGCTTGAGATGGAGGAGAATGGAAAAGCAGTAGATACTGTATGTCAAGCCTGACAGCTTTATTAGAACTAGAGAGTCTGTTCTTCTGGTCTTGCTACTTTCTTCTTGCTAGCATTCATCCTGTAGAGAGAGGGCTGCATTTCCCCCTTTGGGGAGTTGGAAAGACCTGGAAGGGTTGGAAGGGTGCTGGGATTTTGCTTTACACTCTCTCTCAGTGTATCTGAAGTTGCTGCAGGTTGTCTTTGTCACTCTGAAGATACTGACATTCAAGAACATGTGGCTGTGTGGACCCACTTGTGTAAGGTAGAGTGCATAGCATATGAGTAGGGGAAGCCAAGGGCAGGTTTCCAAACCCACCAGCTCTTATTTAGGCATGTCCATGAAGTGGCTAGATTTTCAATAGTCTACTGCTCTCAGCAGGAGTTGCTGGGTGATGAGCCCTTCTGAAAATTTGGCTTCCTGACAGTATGATGCATCACTTAGTTGGAAAGATTGCTTTCAGCACCCTGTGAATAATCCGTTCTGTTTGAGTGCAAATAATAACTCTAATATTTCCTTTCTGGCTTTTGTGGAATATTGTGGATTTTTTTTTTCTCTGAAAAAGCAAACTGAGGCTCTATTAATTGAAGTTGAATGAATAATTTCCAATTAATAATTTATTCAGGGAATCAAGTCTCTTTCTGCTCACAAAAATCTCCCCTCTTCAATTACTTACTCAAACGCATGTGATAATTTTTTTTACTGGTTCTCTCTTCTACCCTCACATATCTCTTCTCATGGAGTTGGGACAAATTCAGTTTGGAACTTTGTAGCTCAAACATGTCAAGTAATGTGGCAGTGGTTCCTCGGGCATGTAATCACCATGTCTGTCATGCAGACATTTAAAATGGTGTTGGTTCTACTAAGCATTTGGGGCAATAAGGATCAATTGTTCATCCTTTACAGAAAGTACCAGATGACAAACCTTATAAGGGTGCTTTTCCACTGTGCAGTAATATAAAATTCAATTGGGAGTTTCTCAGCACCTGAATGCTGCCAGTAGATCCTGTAAATAGCTTATTTATTTTGGAGTCATCGGTCCTGGTGCTGTAGCTGAACAGCCAGATAAAGACTTGAGATACCCTTATCCACACTATTACCAGCCTGCTATGTGCCCACACGCCTGGTTTCTTTGGTTTGGTTTGTGTAGTTTCTAAACCCTACACAGTAGGGACTCTCTTACCAAGTAAATCTTCAGGAGACAGAGAAATGGGATGGAGAGACTTCTGTACACTGCCCATTGATGGCATGACAGCAGATGTGATCCTGCGGACTTCAGGTGCAGAATCAGACTTAACAACATTGTGAACTCCTTCAATTTCACTGAGCTACTTAGGAAACAAAGTGCAAGGTGTCTAGTAGCAGAATTAGTTGAAAGACTGAGATGAGATACTTTCTAGAGATAATTCACACTTTCTGTAGTCAGCAAAAGGGATGTCTCTGTCAGAGGTTGACATGAAACTAACAGACAGACTGAGTTCTCAGGGGCATCCTCTGGCAGTTTGATCAGCTGAATAATTTTGGTATCTAAATTAGGAGCTTAAAAGGAGATGGTATGTGAATGTGCATTGAATGTAATCTCAACCAAAGTGATTGGAAGTCCATCCCACGTTTCTTTCCCAGTCAGTGGATATCTATGGTATGAAGACTTTTAGGAGGAAATTGAGCTGTGGTCATGCAAAGAGTGAGCTATGTGATACTGATCTACAGGTTCTGGCTGAATTTGTATGTCATCAGTGCAGCACTGTCCCAGATTAAAGGGCACCTATGCCACTAATGTTGGCACTGTGTCTCTGTGCAGATGGAAATCAAATTAGGCAGAGTGTAAAGGCTCCATGGACACCTGGAGGACACCTTAAATTTTTCTAAATTTTTAAACAAATTTAAGTCTTACAGAAGTTAAGTGAAGGTTAATTTTCTTTAGTGTTCTTTTGTCTGCTTGAACCAGTTGCCTGTTCTTGCCTGTCCGTGCTATCTTACTGCTAGCAGGAGGATGGGTACTTTTGAGGATCAGTCTCCTCCAGGGGCTATTTCTAAGACTGCAGGAATGGTGTCAGTGAACTGAGAATGATTCTTAACATTCAGATGACAATCTGAATTTACCATAGCACCCCTGGACCTGCAAGCTTTAATAGATAAATCTTTGAGTTTCTCAGAGAAACTAAGCAAAAAACTATGCAAGCATCTTCCATGAATTAATGCTAACTAAATCAATAGCAAGCCTAGCCAGCTACTCCTAGCTCGTTTCCTTCTCTTTATGCATGAGCAAATGCCAATGTACCTGCTTACTGCACAAATAGCACAGACCAGCGGAGGGTGTCCCTAGGATGAAAGCCCCAAGCAACTGGGCAGCACGGCCATTAGTGAGTTTTGAGATCAGGCTTGTAGTGAGAGAAGATCATGACAAGGGCATTCTGGAAGATGCTGGATCAGCTGATGCATCTCGCCATGTTTTATGTACCCATATTTCCCAAAGCAGTCTGCCCTTCAACTTCCTCTTTCAGACTGTTATAAAGGATTTAACTTGAACAAAAAACTACTGTATACACGAGGTGAACAGATTAAACTGCTCTAAGTATGATACACAATGTTGCTCTTAAATTTCCTCTTCAGTTTTGGTATTGTGACTGGCTGATATCGAAGTCCTTTCTGTGCTTTGTCAGTTAGCAGAAATCCTGTGGGGGTTGAAGCAGTGGCTTCTGTCTGGCTGAAAGGCTGTGCCCATGCCTCCTACCCAGACCAGACTCCATGCCTGTGTACTAAGGCTGTTAATCCTTGCCTACATTCCAGTAGAATGATGAATTAAAGGCCTCTCTAACATAAAAAGTGTTTTGATTCAGAAGGAGTGAGGCCCCCATAAGAGAGGAATTTTGCTGATCTAAAATCACATTTCACAGAAGATGATTTATGATAAATGTTATGCCTTTAGGGAAAAAAGTAGAAAAGTCATTCCTGAGGGAGAAAAATAGTATTTGATAAGAGATATTAGTTATAAGTTGGGGAAAATGTGTGGTAAAACATGAAAGAAGATTTTATGAAATAATTTTGTAGGATTTTTTAGAATATTTTTTTGTTTTCCAGATCATCCCTTGCATATTTTCTTGTATAAGAGATTGCTAGTGTTTATAAAATGTTGTAATCTAAGAGCTTGTTATGTCTTTCTAAACAGTGCGTAGTCAGGAAGTGAAAAATGTATAGTCAGAAATACCAAAGCCAACATAGTAAGCTTAAAAATCATGGCAGGAACTTTATTCTAATCAGATAAAATGCTGCTTGGATCCCCCTATAAACTAAGTCCCAAGGGTGCAAACTACATTTTTATGAGATGGTTCCCCAAACACCAGTTTTGTAAGTGCATATAACCTAAATGCACATTTCTACTGACTTTCTGTAGCAATTTGTGTAAGGCTTATTGTATCACACAGATATAATACTAAAGATAACATTTTAGTTAGAATATACTCACTGGGCAACAAAAGAGAGGGGGCCTGTGGGAAACCCTATTTATTTGCATTTGGTGTTTACATTTCTTGCTGTAAATTTAAATACATGCCTCCTGTTTCAGATTTCATGAGTCCTTCATTTGAGGTTTCCAGCACTGTCTGTAGTCAACAGACTACAAAAAGAGGACAGGCAATGATCTGGTGATTGTAATAGCTAAATCAATTTTTGTAGTCATTTTTACACATTTTTATTGCAGAGGTGCATAAAATTATGTGCCAGGTTCTCTGCCAGCAGTATTTACCAACAGGTAGTTGTGGAGCATTGAGGTCTCTCAGGTATAAGAAACTTGCTCATGGAAAAAGCTACTGAACAGTGCAAACCAACAGCAAGAAATATTTTTGCTACCCCAGGCAAGAAAAAGGCTAGAAGTTGAAAGTGTTTTTTTGTTTTAAATTAAAATCATGAGGGAATTGGTGTATGGAGCAGCCTAGGGTCATGAGTAATGGAGTCAAAACCCCAAAGCTGGGTTACATGAATTAATAACCTGACAAGTATCACTGCAGAGTAGTGAATATCATGTTGAGACCTGAGATCAGTAGAAGGTGAACATGGGCTATTTTCTCTCTGATTCAGGATACATATCTGATACGGGCTTTAAAAAAACCCCAGCACAGTGCTTTGTTTAAAGCAACAAAAATTCTCTATTCTGGCATGGAATTGAGAAGAGAGTGATGACATAGACACAAGACATAAAAAACCTGAGAAATTTGTGGGTAACCTTCATAAATTGTCTCTTGGGCACTCTGTTTGTGTCTGCAGAAAGCAGAATTAAAGAAAGTATTTTCAGTGTTTTTGAGACAAAAAGACCCAAAGAAATCTTCCCCTCCTCTCACAATTAATTTAAAGATAATCAGCAAAAAATCTAAGCCAAAAAATAATTGAGCAAAAGAATATAGAAATATCTTATGGAATTGGTTCTACCAGAAATATATTTGTTGTAATATCCCACTAGTGGCCAGTAAAGGAAATGCAAAGTGAAAGTCATGGCAAGATTACATATTCACAGTTCTGCCTACTCTGTTCTCAGTGCCCAGAAGCATGAAGGCCTGAAACAACATAATTTTTAACATTTAACTAACTATTATCATATGGGAGTGAAAGATGAGCTAGAACTAAGATAAATATAGCCCTTCTGCTTCAGAAAGTTGGATTCTAAGGATCAGACAAATTTGTAGGGCAGGCAACAAAGAACCTTCTGCTGCTGATAAAAGGATTGGTTAGGTGCTTAGTTGTCCCAGATAAGAATAAATGAAGTAGTGAGCAAGCTGTGTGTTACAGTGCTACAGCCACAGTGCACACCAGTTATTTAAAGTGAAAACCCGCATGTGAATTTTGGCTTGCCAAGGGCTGGGAAAGGCATAGCAAATGGCAGAGTATTCCAGGTAGATCTGAGATTGTGGTAAGACATATCATCTCCCCCTACCAGTGGTCGATCTGGTATGAGAAGCAAAGCCCCTGCAGTGGGAACTCTAGAGTAATGGTGGTTTAGGTGAGTGGTCCTGCACACCTGCAGATGAGTCCTAATTTCCTGTAGTAATATCCAGGAATGAAGTTTGCTTACTCATTGCACCATCAGGGCTCTGAATGAGCTATTACAGTCTATAAGGCAAATATGTATTTATTTAGATAATTTTTTAAAAATTGATTTTTGATCCAGTGCATGGTAAAAGCTCCTAAGGAGCCAGCTATGTAAATCCTTCCTTAGCTGTATAAATACTCTTTTTATTCTCTCTGTAGTTAACTTTCATATGATGGCACGAAGGATGAATGATGATTAGCTGTAATCATTGCTCAGGAAAGAGGGAGAACAGGGAAATGGGTTCTATTTCATACATTTTCTTATGAGACTTTAGTAATTAAGCACTTTGCAAGAAGGGTAATAACCAGTAGCCTTTATTCGTTATGGTATTTATCCTGCCTCTGCCATTCAGGTTGGCCCAATCCTGTCACCTCCATTTTCTCATCCGTACAATGGGAATAAAAGTATTGACCTTCTTAATAATATCTCTCCGAGATGGAAAGAGAGCAAATGCTCTGAAAGATCTGCATAATTATTGTTAACTTCAAGCTATGAGCAGTTCTCTTGGAGTCAATGGGACTGCTCACATGTGGAGTTAGTTACAGTAGTGGGAACCACTGATGGCTGCAAATCATGGAAAACTGGTCTTCTGGTGGATCATAAGTCTGCTTCTGGAAAACTGCTTTTGCTTTCCATATGGGCTGGGACTTTCAGTGATACTTTAACAAGTTATATGCCTATGAGTTGCATGCCTAACTCTTTCAGGTTTTTTGAAAGTCCTTGCATGGAAGCAGGGAGTTGCTGTTGGAATTGCAGCCTAAAATTACAAACAAGCATATACAAAAAAGGAAAAGAAAAAAAAGGGGGAAATTGTGGAAGGAAGGAGAAAAAGTCTGAAGTTACTTTGGAAATGGAAACTTCACTGGAAATGAAAACTAAAAAAGTACCGACAGTTGAAAATAAATTCTGGTTTTGCTATTCTAATGTGAGTGTAAACATTTTATATGAAAATGAGCACTGCAAGGGATGAGGGGGGGAATTCTGAAGTATAAAGTGCATGAGAATATCCATGGTTCTTTTTTTCTTATTTGAGTATGTCTTGAATTCCTATTTGGACTGAAATATAAAAATAAGTAGCTTGATTTTCAACAGTGCTTTGAGCAGTCTCCGTTAAAGAGAAAACAAGTGACTGTAACCACTTTGGAAAACCTCAGCTACTTCTTTTCATTGATGCCACTTTCTTTCTTTTAGTTATGTCAGTACCAGAGAATCATGTCACTTGAGCCATGATTTCTCTTCCATTTTAAGTGGTTAATATCCATATGCAAATTTTTTAGTAAGGTCTCTTGGCAAATGCAAGGCAAAAAACCACAGCAAAACTTCTTAGCAACAGCTGGGAAGAACATCAAGAAGGAATCTTTTTTTCTCAGCCTTGGAAACGTGTTGGCATTCACATCTCTGCTCAGCACTCTGCTCGAGCTGTGTGCTTATTAGTGCTCTTAGAGTGCAGACAAACTGCACTGATTCAATATATATGCTTGTTCCACATCCTTTGTTCTTATTTTAATACAAAAATCTCCATAGGTGGATGCTACAGTACTGAAATTTCCAAAGCTCAAGGAAGTTAGTCTTTGCTGTCATATGCCTGTCTTTAGTTACACCCTCTTCCCTCAAAGTCCCTAATTACCTGTGCTGTGTTCTTCTTATGCAGGCATTGAACTGATTCAGAATGTCTTAGAGCTTTTATTCCAAATGCCTGCTACCTGTGTGTGGTCTGGGCAGTGGTGAAGTCCTGTGGCTTTTTTGAGGAACTGTTGCAAACAATAGTTTGCAAGTGGAGTGACATGCAGGCATGTGATATCCTGGTCTTTACTTGCTTTTGACATCAGTATGGTGCAGGGACATTGAGGGGGTTATCTTTAGGATCAGGCTGCAATGAAGGCAATCATGGCAAGAGTTTTTCCAGCCTGAAATATGAAAAGTGTGTTTCCCTTTTAAGCAGAAAAGCCCAGAACGATGGCCCTTGTAATTACTGGAAGTCAGCAATCTGTCTGCTGTCATTCAATTTAACCCATGTAAAGTTGGTATGTGGAGTGGATCCACTCAGTGGGTGTGATTTCAAAGAAGGAATAGTCCATCTGGTTTACCCAAATGCTGCATTAAAAGAGTATGACTGACAGTTTTTCTCAGATCCAGAGTGCAACAGACAGCCTGGAAGCTGGTAACTTACCATCTTGGATACAAAAGATCTCTATATGAAGCATACTGTCAAAGCAATAGAAGCTGATATTATTGGCAGAAATAGGCAAGTAGGCGGTGGGAATGTTGTGGCTGAGCAGGTAAGCCAGGGCTCAACTAACTGTAATGGGAAGTGACTCACACGGAGGAAGAAACGCTCACTTCTTCCAGATGGACAGTCATTTTTGTAAATAACTCCTATTTGTAAAACCTGCAGTAGTGTTTGAGGATGTGCCTTACAGCAAAAGAGATTCAAAGGGGTCGCAAAAATGAAGAGGGATCATAAGTACAAATGCACCCTCATTTTCTCTCCTCAATATGGTGCTTCTGTTCTGATATAGATGTTCTGGTATTACATTTTGAAATAATTAGAAGACAATTGCACCTATTCTTTCATACTCAAAGTTCCCAGACCTGCTGCTAAATATGTTGTCTTGCATATTTGGCAGCTTAATTTGTGCCTAGAGATGCTTTCTCTTTATTTTTCTTTCTCTCTTTGAGAGTTCAGATTACTGGTCTGGAGAAAATGGGCAGTTTGCCTTTACATTACGTGAATAGCAGAATAGAATCCTGCCACTGATGAAAGTACTGTATTTATGACTCATTATAATCCATTCATTGCTTCACAGATCCAGAGCCCTCCAGGGAGTACCACAAACCCACATAATTTTCCCAAGTGCAACATTTCGTATTTGTATCTTTGCTTTAGCTGACAGATATGAAAAAGGAAGAAAAAAGTGCAGGAAGTCAGGGAGTCCATGTGATTGTGCGTGTACAGATGCTCAACAGGGGTAGCAGCAATTTCAATTCAGAGCTGTCCCTGTCATGCTGCTGATCCCCATTCCTTCTGACGCCCCAACAACCACAAGGAGCAGGGAGGGTGAGCTTCAAGAGCTGCCAGAGATTATCATGCCTTTAGTGGTCGCAGTCCCACTGCAGTAGGTGAGTGTTGGCACCACAAGCCTTGCTGGAACAGGCTAACAGAGTGGATTTATGGATTTTTACACATTGGGATGTCCTACAGAGGGACCTAGACAAGCTTGAGAAGTGGGCCCATGGGAACCTCATGAGGTTCAACAGCGACAAGTGCGAGGTCCTGCACCTGGGTCAAGGCAACTCTCAGAGGCAATATAAGATGGGGAATGAAAGGATTGAGATCAACCCTCCTGAGAAGAACTTGGAGGTGCTGGGTGTTGAAAACCTGGGCATGATTCAATAATATGTGTTTGCAGACCAGAAAGACAATTGTATCCTGGGCTGCATCAAAAGCAGCATGGCCAGCAGGACGAGGGAGGGGACTCTGCCCCTCTACTCTGCTCTCGTGAGTTCCCACTCAGCTTTGGGACCCCCAACATAAGAATGACATGGACACTCACATATAGAGTCCAGAGGAGGCCACAAAAATTGTCATAGCACTGCAACACCTCTCTTATGACGAAAGGTTCAGAGAGCTGGGGTTGTTCAGCCTGGAGGAGAGAAAGGCCCATGGAGACCTTATAGCAGCTTTCCAGTACTTTAAGGGAACATACAAGGACGCTGACAAACTTTTTACAAGGACATGTAGTGATAGGACAAGGTGCAGTGGCTTTAAACTGAAGGAAGGTAGATTCAGGCTGGAAATAAAGATGAAATTTTTTACAATGAGAGCGGTAAAGCACTGGAACAGGTTGCCAAAAGAGGTAGTAGATGCCCCATCTCTTGAAGTGTTCAAGGCCAGATTGGATGAGGCTCTGAGCAACTTGATTAGTTGAAGATTTCCCTGCTCATTGCAAGGGGGTTGGACTAGATGACCTTTGGAGGTCCCTTCCAACCCAAACCCTTCTATGATTCTAAGATCTTGCTTCAGAAAGTTGCTCAAAGTCACAGCAGGCCATGCTACATTTTCACAGTGATGTCTGTCAGTCCTTGGAATGGCATAAAAATGCAGCTTCTGGTATTTATGTTGCAGTGCCCAAAAAAGACACTATCTGGTATTATTCCTGGTTGGAAAAGCATAGCTGTCAGACAGGTACTACCAAGTCTTTATGCAGACAGTATTTTGGATAATGGTGACATAGACCAGGTGCTTTGGATGTGCCTTGCAATTAAGCTGATTGACACTTTAGTGAATAGCTATCAGATTGCTGTACTCAGCGTGTTGGTCTGGTGTTGGCACTGTCTGAGTAGTACAACATTAGTCATAATGTGGAAGAGAAGGGCTAGCTATGAGGGTCTCTTGTGTTTGAAAACTCTTTTCTGCCTTGTTTATACAGAGCCAATGTCTGCCTTTCTCCCTGACATGGGAAATAGGTCCTGAGCATATTTACCATACTCAGGTTCAGGAAGTACTGCAGTGGTTTGGGGAGGATTTTTTTTTAATGTTTTATTTTGATTATGTTATTCTATGTATTAGCACACCTTTTATTTTGCAGCATGTGTAGTATTTCCAGAGCTGTCCATTTCTAGGTGGAAATCGGGCTGCACTGACGCCAGCCCTGCTCTCTCAGTAACCCTCTGAATGCCTTCATTAGAGGGAACGTAATTGGGGATGTTTACAATGGAGAGTGTGGGCATCTCTGCTTTCTGGAGTGGAGTGGCTCTGCAACAGGGATGCAACAGCACTGTTTACTCTACACTCGCTGAGGTGGGATTGCCCTTGAACTTGACAGCTTTTGAGAGCAGGTTTTCAAATGACAATTCAAACTCAGTGGCTCTACAGGTTTCCCTGCAAAGTCACTTGCTGAGACTTTAAAAAAATGTCTTAAAATGATTGATTTGATCTGGGTAAGATTTGATTTAAGAGCTATTCTGGACACTTATGCACTGAGTAAGTATGGATTTAATGGCTTAATTTAAAACATGCAAGTTTTAAAATGTTAGACTTGAGGTAGTAATATCTCGTACGAATACTTAGAAGTACTTAAAATCAATCAGGATCCATCCCTTTGCTCTGCAGCAGGATGGTAGCTGCAAGCTAGAAGACAACATTGTCCATATATATGCACATGCTGCATATGGTCCTCACCCACAATCAGAATAGAAAGTAACAATAATAGCTGAGCTATGGCAGCAATGCAGTTTGGCTGATGCATTTCACAAGTATGTTTGTATGTAGAAATCATGGATGCCTCTCTGAAATGCTGCTACCTCTGGGGAATCACAAGTGCAGTTACATTTATGGCAAATGAGGCTGGTGAATCAAAAAAATCCTCATCCCAATACTCCCCACTTGGCCAGCTTTATGCATTGTGATCCCTATACAGGAAAGATTTTAGATGTATGCTTAAGCAGACATTTTCAGTGAGGGCATGCTGGACTTCCTTTCATCAATTCTACAGTTCTCATAAAAGCGAAAGCATGTAGATATGTATTTGTATGCTTGAGTTTTGAGAGCAACAGCCCATTATATTTTAATCCTACTTAAATTATGACCCCAAAAGCCTCCAAGCAGCATGACTATCAAGTTCTTACTCGCACTTTTGATGCTTCAATGACTGCAGGTGTACTCAGACCTCCTTCTGTAGCATTTGCATTGGCTGGAACAGGTGCATAAGATTTCAACTGATTTAAAAATGCATAATATATAGTAACTGGCACTTCCTGAGTAGGAGGCATAATATCTAAATATTTTCAAGAGGAATTTTCACTAGTGACATTGAATAATGTCTCTGCAGTGCTGTTATTCTGCCTTTCAAAAACATACCTGGGGGAAAAAAAATCTCTGATTTAAAAATAAATAAATAAATAATCCCCAGTGACTATTCATCTTCATTTTGCAGTTTTTATTTAAAGAAATATAATTTTCTTAGGCTAAATGTCAAGACATGGTTAATAATTGTTGCACTTAACTTAACAACCCTGAGAAATGAACCTGAAAAATAAGGATATTTGCTTTTACTTGGGCATGTTTGGAATGTTGTGGTTTTGTGAGGTGTTGAGGGCTAGGATTTCTCAAAAGAAGCAGTTGTTCACAGCAAATAGTGCTGTTGCTCAACCTGGGTTGTTTCATGACTATATTAATAGGAGTTGTCATTGTTCAAATGTTAATTACTGCTCTTAAGCACAAGCTTAAACCTGTCTACTACTGACAATTTCTTTCAGAGAAAACCCTTCCTGCGTAAAACAGACTTATATCAGAAGACCAAAGCTACCCATTAAGTCATGGTGAATCAAATCCTTTGAGCCAGCAAAACCACAGGAAAAAAATATTGAGTTTTAAAAATACAGAATTCTGTTTTGACTGTTTTGGGAATAAAGTGTTAAGTGCAACCTGTGAAAGAATGAAACCTTTCAGCCCTTGGCAGAGGAGCCCAAACCCTTGCAGGGCTGAGGCTGCAGGTAGTACCACTGCAAAAGTAGACTCAGAGGGGTCTGAAAGAAGCAGATTATTTGTGTGCTGGAGGCAGCAATGAGTATGGCAGAGAGTGGTGGATTGTTCTGACTCTTTGCAACTCTGTCCCCTGTAGTTTTTCTGTTGTCCACTAAGGATGTAGTTAAACTCATACGTATACAGCTTCTTATTCTTGACTGAGCACTAACATGTCTCTCACCTCTTGTCCAACTGTTTCCAACAACTGCATGAAAAGAGTATCTTTGAGATGTTCATCTGTGCTGGTTTAAAGGTAAACTGGTGGGAGAAATGAACCTGACTCAAGAGATTACAAGTCAGAGCTACAATTTACTGAAAAGATTACAATAAATACAATAATACAGAGAAAAATTGGTTTTACTGCCCAAAACCCAGATATATAACCTAGCACCTGGGGCACAAACAAAATTGTGTTCATTAGCCCCTGTGCTGAGCACCATGTGGTCCTCCTGAGTACAAAGTAAAAGGAAGGGAAAACCTGTTGGTGAGGATGATGGTCACAGTCTTGTTGAGAGTGGCAGTCACAGGCTTGTTGAGGCTCTGGTCCTCCTCTGGACCCAATGAGTGGTACCAGAAATCCCAAAACCTGAGGAATATATATGCTCAGGTTCAGGTGGGAATGCCCAGTACCTCCCCCAAGGTGGGGGGTTTCACAATGGGTAATTTAACTCTGTGAGTCATGGGATATTTTTGGAATCTTTGGTGGTCTAGGTCATTACAACTGCCTATTGTGTCAGTTCCTAATGCCCCATTAGCAGACATGACCCCTCAGGCTGGGTGTGAAGGTGCCGATGCCTCCCTGGAGGGGAGTTATCACAGCTGAGTCACTGGTGTGAAGACAGAAACACTCCCCAGTCTCACAGGGTT
>JAWWMP010000132.1:27932238-27991838 GCA_035047865.1 Dendrocincla tyrannina | reverse complement strand
CACCCAGCTTGTAGCCTGCAGTGTCAGGTGTGCCCTGGGCAGCTGCTGCAAACGATCCATTATTAACAGTTCATCAGGAATGACACAGAGGGTGTAGAGTACACAGTTTTGGTTACACTCACACAGTGAGTTGGTCCCAGCCGCTGTAATTAGGACATCATCTTTCTGCCAAATTTAATTAAGTAGGATAAAAAGTTCAAAAGTTTTGGTGGAGGATTACTAGATTAAATCAAGAGAGCATGCCTCCGGCATCTTTAGGAAAGCACAGTATTCCCAAATAAAGAGAATTATTGCCTCTTGATGCAATCTGGTTTTATAAACACATTGCTGAAATTTGCCTAAAAATTAAGCCATCCTTAGAAAATGAGATTCTGTGTTGGCATATGCCAACATATTTCTGATTAGCTCAACTAACTGACTACCCTTCTGGAGTTATTTATATAGTTCTTTTCAAATTATTTAGATTTTTAATTAGAAACTCGATGGCATTGAATTTTGGCAACTTGATAGCAGAAGTAACTGCATCTTCTTTAAGGAAACAGCTTTCCAAGTGACATAACCCTGTGTGAGAAAGAGGGGGGAGGAGGTGGGAACAGCCTTTCCCATAGTATCCCAGGAAGAAAACAACTTCATGGATTAGAAGCTTAATTAGGACTGAAATCCATAGCAATAAGTGGGGAACAAATATAGTTAATTTGATTAAGTCTCAGAGTGGATGAGTAGCACACTGCATTGATTACTTTAAGGCAAATAACAAAGGCAAGGCCGTTTACTTTATGGTACTATTACTGCAAATGAAATCAGTATCAAACAGGTTGCTGGGGAGTGCAGCTAAGACAACTTCATAACCTCATCTGCTGATAAATGATTTTTTGGCTAATCAGTAGACTCAACATGAAGGCTACTCCAGCAGGCTGTAAGTGAGTCACAGCAAGGCAGGTACCCTCCTATACAAGAAGGCTAATAAATAAATAAGTCGGCTCTGGATATGCAGTAAAGGTCAAGCAGTCTTTGTGTTTGAGAGCATTCTTCAAAAAAAGTATAGCAGCTATCCTGGGGAGGCCGAGAAGGAATGATATTGATTATGCACAAGGCAAGAGAGCAATCTGTAGGGCTTTATAGGGGTATTTACATCAACAGGTAGACACCAGAATAACCTGTTTGAAACAAACTCCTAGGATTTTTGCTGCTGACATGAGAAGTGAGAGTTTCATAGTGCAGCAAGAGAACTGGAGAGCAATCTCTCTGATGGTTCATCACAATATTGATTCTCTGCTACAACTCACTGTGGTCCTCTGTAAGGCTGGCTGGCCAGAGATATTTTGGAGTGTCATTACCTCTGCAGATGCTGTTACCCAGAAGAGAAGCAGGGCAGGTCTTCCCTTTCCCCCTCTGCTCCATGCTAATGAACTGAATCTGAACAACTGAATCAGTTGATTGAGCAACTGATAAACCAGCATGTTCTTTTGCTTAAAGTTTACATTGATCAGTTAGGTGCTGTACTGAGGGTAGTCCATGGTAACGGTAAAGAGAGCACTTCTCCTTAGCTCTTTTTGTCAAGGAGGGCACTTCAGTACAGAAGGGAGGTCCTTAACATACTGTGTTGTCTTTTAATTAGCACTGGACAGATCCTAACTGCACAGCATTCCCTGAGGAGGTAAGCACTCCCTAAAAACTTGTGGGTATGTGAATGTGAACCACCCCTGTAGAGCCTACAGCGCCTGGTATTAGCACAGAAGAAATAGTGGCCCTCCCACCCACTATGGATAATACTATTGATCCTGCATCTCTGAAAGTGTGATAGTCAACTGTTTGAAATTTGGAGACAGGAATTCTTCAAAAGCCCCTGCATCTGTTCTCGGTCCAAGCAAGCACTCTCCAGAGGCCAACTTCCCATAGGCCATCATGCATAATGTGGATGAAACCTCTTGAATTATTGATCTTGCAGAGGCATATAATTGTAGCTTACACACTGTGTTTACTCTCGGTGCTTTGATTTATCAGATCTTATAATAATGTTCTCACTTTTGGCGCTCATAAAATGCAACTGGCTTGCAGTTTAATAAATATTGACTTCTAGCCATTTGCTGCTTTGTGATTATTCCTCCTAAAGAACAAACTGATTGCTTCCTTCATTCAGATCTACTGCAAATGGTGCAGGAATGGAATGCTTTTAATATTGCATTTTTCCCAGCAGGGGAAGACCTGGCTCTGAGGTGCTCTTCCCATGCGTGCAAGATCAGGGCACTCTTTCTCTAACTGATGTGCACCTGAAGATATTTGTGGTCACACTAGAGGTCAACAGGCATGTCTCTTCCTGAAGAGAGAATCTTTTCACAGCCCTTTTTTTGTGCTTTTTTTGTGTTCATCACTTTTAACAAATTAAGCTGTTTTATGTTGCTCTGATTAGAAAGCGGAGAATGTACTTTACCTAGTAGCTTACGTGTTTGACTCTCTCCTCACTGAATTATTGGTGTGTGCAAGACAGTGGGCTAGGGCTGCCTGTGGAACTCCTGCCAGACGGTAGGAGAGTCCAAGTGTGTCTTTGCTTTAAGCAAGACAAATAATCAAGCCTCATCTTCCAGCTGCTGGAGAGGCATTTTCTGCTATTTCCATACCAATGTTGCCTACATATCTTGAATAGCTTTTTTAGGTCATTCCCTGTTTCTAACCCAAGCCGCTCATTTTCCAGTTTGCATCTGTGCAGTTTCTCTCTCTTATGTGTTATCATATATCCACACTCCTTTTATGCCTGATACTAATCATAATATTAAGCTGAATACACAGTGGAAGTATGTAGCAAGTTACAGTTGTGACACCTTTCCAAGGATGCCAAATGCTGATGTTTTGGATGCAAAAGAAAGAGGTTAATGAGTTTTTATCATCTGAGGGGCTCCTTCTGTCCTAAAGGCTTTTTCCTAGGTTGAAGACTCTGTGTTAGGTGGAATACAGGCACACTCTGGGAGCTTGCCAGTCACGTTGCTTGTAACTCAACAAACTAGAGAGCAGGGGTGGAAAAAAATATCACAGATGATATCCTAGACTCAGATGACTTTTCCTTGACTCCCACAGCAGGTCCATTGCAGATTCATACAATAAATCTACATATCTTGGTTGTCAGTCCCATACTATGACTCGCAAGCTCACCTGTCCACACCTTTCAGTATAGGAGTCAGGACTAGCAATTCTAACCAAGCCAGCAGACTGGCAAAATGTTCTAATTAAAAATGTTCAGCATTTGCAGTGCTGCTAGCACTGAGTTCCCTGGCTGTCTTTCTGTTAATTGACAGTAATACCAGAGCAGTCAGTTCAAGGAACAGTTTCTTGTTCTGCCTTCTTTGTCGGAATATCCTCTATGTGCTTTGTTGGTAGATGCTACAAAACTGCTCTTTGGATTTGATCATATTTTGAAATTAGTTTAGTTGAATTTATTTAAATAAGAGATATAAATTAGAAAATATAAAAATTAAAAATTAACTCTTTTTTTCCTAATTGGTTTATTTTTGTGCTTAATTATCTATTTCCTGTCTCTTTGCCCATTGGTAAAAACACAGATGCATTCATCAGAGAAAATATCAAGCTAGATCCTCTATTATTAGTGGAGGTTTTTTTATACCAGGTCAGGATTTGGCCTATAACCACATAACCCACTTTGTCTTAACAAAGAACAATGTGTTTCTGCAAGTCTCTAATTTTCAGGATTGATTTGCCAAGCTGTGACTAGTGAGCACTGGTAGCTGACTCTTGGTGAGGAAACATTTCCCTGAAAACACTTCTGGCTCTTGCCTGGTCTTCCCTGGCAGACACGCTGCAGACAGGGAAGATGTGCTCTGGAGGGATGTGTGGCAGGAAACCCTAGTGTTACCTCAACCTGTCTTCCAGCTTTCTGTTTGTGCTTCTGGCTACATGTAGAAAATGGGAAGGGTGGCCTAAATGCATTCACATTTTCTCCTGGTGCCATCATTTTCCTTTCTGAGGTCTGCTTCTCTCCTGTGTTCCCCTGGTTGTAGAGAAAGAGTGTGCTGAGCAGGTGAGAGGCAGCCCTAGGTGCTATGCTTACATTCTTCTTGTGTCCTGGGGCTCTGCCTAGCTCCATTATAAGAGGTACTGCATCCAGCTGGATCTCCCTTGGTGCCAGCATATTTTTGGATGATAAAATTGTGACCAGTGTCTTGAGACTTTTTCTTCCTGCTGCATTCTAGCTGTAAATTTTCTGTATTTTAGAACCTTAATACGGAAGCTGACAGACCTCTAAAAGAGGGAAATGAATGATTGTCACCAATTTGGAAATCTCCCCTGGTAGCTGTGAAGCTGGTGTCAGTTCCTGTTATTGGTGTGAGAGGGCTGGTGTGTTCTCTCAGCAAATGTAGATCTTCACATCTGCTTCATCCACTAGATAGATGATATAAAGCAGCTCACTTTACAGCAAATACTTTATGCCATCTTTAATCTGAAGTGTATTTCTGTACTCTGCCAAAACACTCTGGTGTGAATTTCTTGTTAGGTCAAATGTATGTTTGGAAGCCTTGATCAGTGCTGCAGAGAAAGATTTGTCTCTGCGAGAAAGATTGGTGCAGACAGACATTGATATAATTGTATTAGCTGTCCCATACTTCTCAGCACGTGTGCTCAGTGTGTAACTACAGGGTAGCTGAGAAACTCAATAGCACAAGGACAGGAAAGGGTAGTTGATTTTATTTTCTGTGTCTGTATCTACCACCTGCCTGCTATATTTCCAAGATGCGATATCCAACCTCTGTAACTCAAATCTTTAGCACCAGCTAATGTATCGGAAAGCTCCCATCCCCAGCAACTTTAATGGAAAAGGGTCTCGGGTTTTTTGTTTTAGTTTCATTTCACGGTTTTGTTTGGGGTTTTTTTTCTGGGTTTTTTTGTTGGTTTTTTTTTTTTTTTCAGAATTGTTGCTTTTTCCTCTGTAGATTTGCCTGACAGTGTCCATCCACATGGCTGCAATTTCCTTAAGCTGATGCAGTCTTGTAGTTTTATATTGTGAAACATTGCCTCAGGAGAACCTCTGACGGTTAGCTCTGTCATCTCTGGATCAGCAACGTTTTGCAAATATACCATATCAAGTAAAAGTGTGTGTGATGGTCCCTGTTCATCAGAAAAGTAGTAACCTGAACTACAATGTGTTTCTTCTTTTTTTATTTTGACAGAAACCTCAGCCATTTCAGGAAGATTTTTGAAGAGTTATGCAGTATTACATAGGTGACCTTAAAAACACGAGCATACTAAGCTTTACACATTCATGGGGAGGGTAGGAAGGTGGTCTGCTGATTTTATACAGAGGTAAACTGAGGACCAGAATGTTCATCAGAAGTCATAAATGATGTTAGTGTCTGGGCTGTCCAGACAGTTTCCTCTTGAATCCCTCCCTTCCAACTAAATTGCAAGGAGTGCATGCCCTCCCTTCTTGCCTTTGGAAAGAGACATAAAGTGTAGAAATTCATTTTGCAGAATTGTATGTCCTTAATAAAATTCAGCTCTAGTTATGACCCTGTGAGATGATTAGTGAATTAGAGTTCTTAATTAGCATTTTGCATAATTCATGGCAATTACAACATTCTCATGGATACGATTGTCAAGGTGCAGATGTGCAAACGTGCAGCTATAATTTTCTCATCTAAATAACTCTTTTGGTGAAACCTCTAATTTTTTACAACTCTATTGTGTAAGGGCCATTATTCCTGTTGTTATTTTTAAGGCATTAGAAAATGGATGTGAATCTCACTTCAGCTTCAATCACTGCAACTAACTGTTTTCAGAAGCTTTAAAAACTGTCATAAAAGTTTGCTTCTGGGGGAGAACTAGGCATTTGAATTTTCTGAAGAACTTATCCTACCCAATTTTTAACATCCCACAGGGGATTGTATTGCAGTTTTTCAGTTATAATAATAAAACAAAAGCTAAATCCAGTATGTGCACTAGCCAAGGTTTATATGGCTGGATTGTTAATGGATTGAGCTCCCATTACTTTGTCAGCTGGAGATAGATTTCAAAGTTCTTTGTGTTGTGCGGATCCCTTCCTTTTGTCAGAAATATATGAAGTATTATGTATCTAAGGTTATTAGAACTAGCTTTTTGGGTACAGGAAAATCTGGCAGTTACATTGAGTGAGTGGCAGCCAAAATAGAGGAGGAAGTTGGTTGTTGCAGAGTTAGAACTCCTGAACTTTCCAAAATGCTGTCCTTCTGAAACCAAAGACAATGGCACAGAAATCAATGAGCCAGATGATCAAAATGCAGTTGTACCCAACTCAACACTTCCAGGGACAGATCCTATTTTAAAACAAATTACTGAGTTCCAAGTGACAAATTTGAATTTCTACTTCCTTCATTAAGTGCCTACACTGATGGTATTAAACGTAATTAATTTTACCTTCATAATTATAATCTAATATGTAAATCCATTTACAGTATTCCGTTCTATTAAAGGTACAAATCAAAATTATAATTTCTAAACAAAAGTCATGAATTTCCTTAAGTGAAAGGCATTTGTAATTTCCCATAGGAAATTTTAATCACTTTTGGATTTGTAGTCACAGAATATGCAGGAGTTTCATACAGTCAAGATGTAATGGAGGGAAAGTGCAATTCTTGTATTCTTATTAGAAGTAAATGACACTCAAAGGAACCTGGACTCATACATTTGGACATACATAAATTTTAGCAATTGATACCTTCTAGCATGCCCCAAAATTACTTACAGAAGCTGACACTGCTTACTCCCTAAGTGTCATTCATGCAAATGCTACCTTCAGCAGTTTTATTCACTTCCTTTCTTTCTTTCTGTAACTCTTCTCTTAGCCCTAATGCAATATGTGGAAGGCATGGCGATATCCAGGTATTTTTCTGTTTGCTAGTTTGTGAATTCTCACCATCCCTACCCAATATACTTATATTAGCAAAGCTTTTAATGGATTTTAAGCATGTATCTTTTAAATTGTCTACCACTGCAATTACCGTGGGGAGAAAAAAAACCAAACCAACAAAATCCCCCAGTGAAATTATGTACTTTGTTCCCCAGCATAAGAGGAAAAATGAGTATGAATTGCTGACCTTGGAGGAGAGTTGGAGGACACAGGAACCCAGCTTTCCTTCTAGTGAACACAGTGCCAGTTTTGCCTCTGGCTAGAAATGAGGAAACACTCAAACAAATCTTCTTTTTTTAATGTCTTTTTCTTTCCCTGACAGCGATATCTTGTTCATGTTAGTCAAAAGCATTTATGAATTGGGTCAAATAATTTCAGCCAAGGAAGGATAAGGTTGATAAGAATTTGGGAAAACCTTGAAATATTTCAGGTTCTCTTATCTGAATGACATTTCTCTTCATTTCTAACATTTAAAGGAAAAAAATACATTCTTCCATAGAAGAGAGGTTTCTATTTTCAACTAAGTGAAATATTTTGACAAATCAAGACTGTATTGTACTTTCTCCTAAACCGAGGGGAGGGGAACCAGAGGAATGGGAAATTGTTTTCTGTTGAAGACAAATGTTATAGTTTCGGTTTTGTCAACCAGAGAACTTATTCTTTCACTTCAATACTTAAAGGAGGAGTGGACCAGGCATATAAAGCCACAGAAAAAGTATTTGAAATGCCTAATTATACAGTAATTTGATGCTGTTTCTATCTGTAACCTTGAAAAATCCTATCACAAGCAGGCAGTTAAAATTAAATAAATAAATGTTGGCTTCCAACTACAGTCTGTCTCTTGGGAATGATCAGAGTGATCCAGTGGCATGCTTCACTTGCTGTTCAGGTCCTCTCTGAGCTAAAATACAGGGGGGGAAATTTTCAATGTCACAGGGGACAGTGAAATATCCAGTTCACAGGCATGGTGAAAGGGAGCCTGGGGGCTGATCCGATCCCCCTTGAAATTAAACTTCTCTGACCTCAGTTTTCTTCAGTCAGCAGAGTAGCGTGGCGAGGTGGTTCTTTGTATGGCCAGAACCAAAGCAGTCCTGGCTTTTTTTGCGAAAAGTCTCTGAACTGTGCTGCCATCAGTATGTTCCCCATGGGAGTGCTTCTCCTCTGTGGCTTTGTAAGATTGTAGGAAGACTGACTGCTCCATGTGGCTGTGAAACACATCTCTGAACCCTCTGACTCATGGAAATAACACCATTCTTTCCCATACTGAGAAAATATGTATCTGAGAACTGTTTGTATGACAAGTTTTCATCTGATGAATTCCTCATCTGGAGTAAGAAACTATAGTCCTGTGCTCTGCTTTAATTTTGTTTATAATGTTGCAGATTTTTAGTGTCCTGTGCTGTAAGTGTTTAGTTTGCTCTATGTCAGCAGAGTGTTTTGTGGCCATTATCATGTATGGATGGCAAAGGTAACATGGAAAATTTTGGATTTAGCATGGTTTTGTAGTTTCTTCTACTTGTGGGATGCCAGTTTGATGACCTCGGAAATCCTTCCAGTTTAGTGGTCCCAAAATTCTGGTTTCCTTTTACAATTGCCAATATACCAAACTTTTTTTGTCAAAATAATTTCAGAAACATAGAATCATAGAATTGTTTAGGTTGGAAAAGTCCTTTAAAATCATCGAGTAGGGCTGTTAACCTAACAAAGAGCCAAGAGATAAATCATGAGAGCAAGGGTACAGAAGCTATATAAGCCAAGTATTTAACATGTTGGCATACAGTGGCTGTAAGACAGAGACCCAGTCAAACCCTCCCTGCCAGTCCTCCGGGGGTCTTTGCTCAGATGTGTCTCCCTTGAGGCAGAAAATAAAGAGCAGGTTGACAGTGATGAAATGTAGGGAGTGTACACGTATGGAAGAGCTGAATGGCAGAGCAAGATTCATATCTGCTGTTACATAGGGCGACGTGGGAGTAAAAAAATGGGTAAGGGAGCAGAGCAGGGTGAAGGGCATCTTGAACACAGGTGGGAATGAGATAGGCAGACATGGCAACAAACCTGCAAGCAGAAATATAGTGGATTAGAAAAGAAACTACGAAGGGCAGAAGTGAGCAAGGAGCTACAGAGACTTAATTTTGTGTCTTCCAGCAGCACTTCATAAGCTGTGTAAATTTTATTGACCTGTCCATGAATCTTAAAGCATGTCTCGATTTTCATACTTATAAGGCACTGCGATCATTGGGCCTGACCTCTCGGGTGGTACAGACTATTGAATTTTACCCTGTGATTATTGCATCAAGTTTTATGCTTTTCTATCCTAGCTTCAGTAGTAAACTTGTTTTCAAAGCCTCCCCTTAGAGGCAACATGTTCAGTTCATCAGTCCTCTTTGAACCATCTCCTGTATTATTTTTCTCTCAGTGGGCAAGAGAGAGTGTTAGGGACAAAATCAGAGGCTGGGGAGAGTGAAATGAAAGCTGAAAACAGTTTGCTTAGTGCAAACCTGTTAATTGCTCAAGTTGAGAGCACACTTTGGCAGTATAAGACACCAATAAAATTACATCTACACTGTACTATTATAATACTTTGAATGGACAATATCAATTTACTGCACTTTCCATCTAGTCTTAATTTGATTTGATTCCACTAGTATTTCATTGTAAATAAACTTATGTGTGTTTTCTATAGCATAGAAAATAATGCTCATGTGAAGTGAAATGAGACTTATATGTCAGCAAGCTTGGAGTATATTCTCAAAATGGTAGGAGGAGAAAAACTAGTAAAAGAAGATAAGGAAAAATGTATTCTCCAGAATTCTGTCAAAAAGGAGAGCATCACTGCTTGAAAAATGCAGAGGAAGCTTCAAAGACTGTTTAAAGTGCAAATTAAAAATTAAAACCTTCACAATCTAGTATTTTGATAATAGAAGATCCTTCAATTTAATTAAAAGCTCAGTGTTCAAGTTAAAGATGTCAAATATCTTAGAGGAAAGAGTGGTTTATACTCTGAAAACAGCACACAAAGTTGGAAGGATCTGGTTAGATCAGTAAACCTGATCATTTGTATGTTCTGAGATCACCCACATGAACAAAATTCATTATGGTCAAAATGTCTATCATATTCTCTTACTGAGCAGGTGTTTTCAGACTTCAAGTCTTCAAGTCAAGATTTATGTTCTTTTTACACACAGAGAGCAGGCAATTGTATGCTGATCACCTGAATCTCCAAACACTTAAGCCTATACTTAGTTCTAAGTGTCCACAAAGTCCACCTGAAATTGATGACCTGTACTTTCAAAGGGGATAAAGCAGTATACACAAACAGATATTAGTTCTTGTGTTGTTGCCTCCTGCAGTCTTGTAACTTGGATTAAAAAAATCTTAAGAAAAAGGCTGAGGATGGGGCCATGTTCTTCAGCAGTGCCCTGTGAAAGTGATGCAAGTTCTCCTAAAGGTATTTTCCATAAAGCCTGTCCATCTTCAGAATTAGTTTTGTTCTCTTAAGTCTGTTGGTTTGGTTTGTTGAGGTGGTTTTTTGTTGTTGTTTTGCATTTGCTTTGTTTTGTTGGGTGGGGGGGCTTGGGGTTTTTTTTGTTATGTTTTTTGGGGGGTTCAGGGTTTTAAACAAATTAAATTATTGTTTGTTTGTTTGTTTAATCATTTATAAATTTTGTTTACTGTTTTGAAATTATACTTTCAAATGACTAGTTACATGAGAAGGTGCCTCGGGAATCCAGACCAACTCCAGGCCAACCATTCCAGATTACTTTTCTGAAAGATTCAGAGAACATATTTCTGGACACAATCACCTTTTATATGCATAAGCACATTGTAAGTACAGGGGAAATTCTGTGGGAGAATTCTATTGCACTATGTGAGCAGCTCATTCTGGGGCAGAAGTGTAGCAGGTCTGATCCTGCTTTTTGCAAGCACTCTTATTTGCCTCTCTGCTTTAGTGCCTAGCAATGGAAGTTCTGGTACAGAATCACGAACATTACACTGCTGAGAGAAAATCTGTGCTCGTGCTCAAGTTGTAACAACACAACAAGACATAGTTCCTTTGGAAAAGTAAGCTGTGCAAATTCTGAGGGTAGTAATGAGAAAAGAAACCTTCTAGAAAGAAGGATGATCTACATACAAAGAAGCATACAAATACACCTGGGCAGTTCTACACACAATATACCTTTTGTAAGTGACACTACCCTCCTTATATATAAACAGACCTGTGTAGCCTCTCTGCTGTGCTGTACTGTACTTGTTAACCCTTGCATGGTTTAACAACATCTACAGTCCCAGCATATATTTATATATATATAGTTCAATTCTGTATCATCTGTATAGCCCTTATAGACTTGAATATTGCAAGAGCTGAGCTTTTTTTTTTTTTTTTTTGGTAGTGCACTTGTACTGTATGCACTTTAAAGAGGATCCTGGTGTGTATTTGTAATGTGGACATGACTATAAGAATCATGAAGTACCATTAAGTATATTTTCACTTTCAAGAAGAGCATGTATATCAAAGCCAGAAGTTTCAACTTTATTGCTTTTTTTACTTTACAGTTTACTTTATTGAAAGATTTACTGCAAAAGATCCTATTTTCCTTCATGCTTTGATAATAAGTATTTTATTGTTCATGTGTTTCCCTCACCAGTCTCCAGCCCCATTGATCAGTATGTTAGAGCGAACTCTTCCTCCTCCTCTCCTCAGCAATGCACCCCAGTGCCCTGACCAGCATTTTTTATTTATTTAATGAATCCATGTATCAGGATATTCTTTCCGGGGAGAGAGGAGGGCAAAGAGAGCACCGGTAATGATGGCAGCAGGTTGATTTAGCAGGAAAGAACAGAAATGACTGACCAGCACTGTTTTTTCCATTAGCTGCATGTTTCAAGAGGGCTGAATTCTCTCGTCTTTCTGCATGGCCGCTAATGCATACACCAGTGCTGGTTTTTGCAGCAGCCCTTGAGCGCTGCTCAACTTGGCCAGCATGACATCTTTGGCATGTAATTAATTTTGACTGAAAGCTCTGACAAATAGAAACACTGGATTTGTTTCAGAGTCTCTTCAGAGAGCTCTCATTTTTGAATGTTCTGAGAGTCAGGTGGGTACCAGTTTAATGAAAACACTCATCAAAGCCAAAATCTTCTTGGTTTTAAAGCACAAAGTATTGCTCCTATCCTTCACAGTAGGATAACTGAAGAAACTCAGTGTTTCCTTCACTGAGTCATTGCAGAAATCTACATGAGGCTTGGAAACAAGTGTGTGACACTACTGTATTATGAGGACTCAGGTCATCCTCCTGAGCATTGACCACAGGGTGGTCCAAGAACAGAGGTCTGGGACACCATTCCTGGAATATTAGTTACATAATTAAGTACTCCACTGATTGTTGTGTCTAGTGGACAGCAAAGAGTGGCAATACACCCCTTACTGTTTGAAACTTATTTCTGAAATACAGGCTTGTACCTAGACGAGTATGTTCCAAAAAATCAGGGTTGTTTTGCAAACTCTGTGCTCTTTCCTGGTCTGATAGCTGGTTGACCAGCCTCACTGATAACCTGAATGAGAGGAGAGGGCACGGTAACTGAAGCTGTTAATATCACTCAGTGTACACACATGTCTTGCTGGAAGATTGCAGTGTCTCTGGTAGCTCTTACCTGTTCTTTTGGTAGACATAACTGTCCAAATGCTCTCTTGATGCTAAAGGTTTATGCTGCTGTTAATAAAGGGATTCTCCCCTAGACGAGCATTTGATCTGAGCCAGAAACATTATAGCATGGCTACTTTTCATTAGCTCAGTAAATCAGTGTTTGCTTTTACATCCTACCACTGAACTATTTACACAGATCGTATTCACTGTGGGGCTTTCAGTACAGAAAATTCTCTCTAATACATGACCAGAGCACTCTTGCTAAATTCCACTGGTCCAGGCTATAAACCCCATACATCTACTGTTAAAATACGGGTTTGATGTGCCAGATACCCTCTGGCATTCAGAAGCCTTGGATGTATTATTATTATTATTTGGAAGAGAGATGGTGAACCCTAATTATTTTTAATCACAACAACCCAGAAAGATATCAGTGGAGGGGCACATTTTACCCTAAAGTGCTATTTGGACTCTTTGGAAAATGTTGAATTACCCCTACAGCTATCGCCGATTAACTACTTAATGAAGCATCTGCGACTGCTGGCATGTGCCAGCCATGTCACTGTGATGCTTGAAGGACGATGGAGATTAACTAAAAGATTGATCATGGTTATTTCTTATGTAGTAGTCAATCAAATCTAATAATGGGCACTTGGAATTGAAATTAGCTTTGGAAAACATTATTTTGCTGTAATATAAACATTTCTTTAAGACCTACCCCATTTATATTTTTTTAAATGTACCCTTTCCTGCTTCAGCAATGTAATCCTTTTACCACACAGACAGAGAGTTTTTATTTACAGCCACTCTTTCTGCTTCTTATTTCCATTTGCTTCTGTACAAATACAGAGCAACAAGATTTGATGTGTGAATTTACATGAATAATCGGTAGAAATTCCATGCAGATATAAATGCCATATCAGATACATTAACATAAGTAAATATATAGCTCCTTATGTCTTTATACATGTGAAGTTTATGTACATAGGTATATGTATACATACAGAAAGGTATTGTTCAGGCATATGCACATAGATTATATATTTATGATTTTAAGCATGCAAAACCTTTAACTTGTTAAAAAAGAGGAAAGCATGCATGTATGCATGTATTTTTATGCTGTATCAAATATTATTTTGCCATAATTCACAGTAGTGCCCTGAATATTCACAGTGATTTTAGCATTAAAATCTTTCAACATAAAGCTTATTGCACTTGGAAACATCAGTGTTTAAATCAAGGCAATCTGTCCTTTCCAGAAAAGCTGTTCTCATGTTGAAATGGAGCCTCGCTCCTGTACCAGCTGGACTGTCTGATACAGAGCAAGCTTAAGATTGCACTGGGGCTTAAGATTCCCCAGGCAAGAGCAATGGATGTGTTCCCTTCAAATGTTGCTATGGGTCTCCGCTCAGGTAGAAGGGGTTGACATATTATCTGCTTTGAAAGTTTCCACTCTACCAGGTCCTACCATAGGATTAAAGATCCCATTTTGTTCCCAAATGAATGAGAACGGACAACTACAAAGCAGTATTTATAACACCTTATGGTTACCTAGGGCTCATGGTGCATTCAGGAGATCTGGTTTATTTCATGTCTGGCTCCTCCTTGAGCAGCACCCCAGCATTTTCCTGCTATGGATATTATCCAACACCCACCATGAGGAGAACTCTTGGGAGTATTGACTTGCTGAATACAGCTAGGATTTTTTGCTTAGATTCTTCCTTTTGACTTGTCTTCTGTCTTCCTCTGATATGGGTGATATACTGTGCTAACAAAACATCAAAATTTCTTGTCTTCTATTGCACCTGTGCTTCTCTGGCAGCAATCAGATGCCATAGCCTTGGCTCAATGTTTTGGGGGTACATGGCAGGGATTCAGCTGGCCTCAGGCTTTAGGGAGGAGCTGAAACTTTCTCCACCTGTGAATCACTCTTGAAGCTTGAGAGTCCAATCAAGCACATTGAAGATGGACATAGATGATCAAAACATGGGTTATAAGAATCTCATCTGGGACTTGGCCTGTCTTGAAGAAAGAAGGATTTCTGGTTTTTTACTGGCCTGTCATATTGTCAGCTGGAACAGAAAGGGTTTGCTTTTGCTTTGAAGAGTTCTTGGTACCATGGGTGCTTAGGCAGCAGGACAGTCCCTGCTGGCTCATCCTCATTGATGGTGCCGGAGTGACTTGTTGAGGGACAGAAATGACAAGATCTAGGTTTCTCATTAGGAGGGCAACCCTGGATGTATATGGTAGAATAGCTGGGCATTTATGGATGTCTTAGGGAGAGGCTGGAAAGCAGAGCCTGATCTGGATATTTTTGAGCACACTTATAAAAGTGTGTGTCTTTTGAGGACCATGATTTTATTGCTATAGCACTGGATGGAGTTGCAATCAGATATATGTTTTAAGGTACACCCCAAGTTGGGTTGCTTTTCATGTGTCTGAGATGGGAAGTTCAAGATTGCCTTGAAAAAGTGAAGTCTTTTTTGTAATAAGCAATAGTTCACACTGTAGAACAACAGAGCTGTCTTCATTGCATAAAAAATTGCCAAAACACCTATTCAAGGAGGACTTCCCATAATTTGGCATGTTTTTGCCTCCTGCTGTTCATGAAAGATTTGCATGATTTCTACACAGTTGTCACCAAAAGTTTTTAATTCCAACAATTGTTTCTAACTTTGTATATTGTGGAAAAAACCCGACCTGAAATGTCAATGTTTGTGTTGGTTGTCCTTGATTGTTGGTTAAGACAACAACATTCCTCTATTATAAAAATCAAAATATGGCCTTCTTAGCTGAGTCACAATGATGTCACTGCTCTTATCTTCCCTACGCTGACCTTGGGGCCAATCCAACTTCCTTTTGTGCATTCAAACAGCATTACTCTTCAAACAGGGTTGAAATCCTTTGCTGTAGATGCTAGATGTATTCCCAGTCTGTCACTTTGGGTGCAAACTGAGACGACCTTCTGTCTTTCCTCCTGGTGTGAAATAAGATTGCTTAGAACTGTTTGTTCAGGACCAACACAGTGTGTTCTCATCTCAGGAAGGCTCTAGGTGCAGTACATTTTAGGAATGATTGCAGGTGTTGGTGATAGACAACTGGGGAAAAGCCAAATAAAGTAAGATGCACATAGCAGGAGAGCTAATGCAGGCAGTGTTGCTGCAGCCTTGAAACTTCAGTGGTGATTACAGACAATAGCATGTATCTTGGGACTTGCATGGGGATCTGCATCTCCATCCAGATGAGGGGGTGAAGTTCTGCCAGAGCAGGGCTCCAGCATCACCCTCCTTGATGCTGCTCCCTGAGGAACTGACAATTAGCCAGGTTTGTTACTGATGGATGCAGACCTACTGCTTTCTTGCCTTGCCCTGCTCTGTGCTATCTCTGCCCAGATATCCTTGCTACCTGGGGAAGAAACCATGCAGGTAGAGGCCTGGCCAAGCCATTAGGTTGAGTGGAATCTGGCTGATACCTGATTCGGTGCAGCTAAGGCCAACAACTGGCAAGGCAAAGGAAGAGCAAGTGTTTCTTCCTTTCTGCAGTCACTTGTTTTATGCATATTGACCAAGACCATGCAATGCTTATCACATTTCTGTGCCTTTTGTATTTGCACCCTTTGCTGTGCAAGTTCCCATGTCTTTCTGTATTATGGCTCAAGTATTATGAGTTTTTTGTCATTTTCCATTTTCTGAGTGTCAGACAGTGAGTATATAAAGATCCTGACATACCTGTAGTGTATCTGTCTTTTTGGTACCATTACCTGTTGCAAAAAGGCATGATTTTGTAAGAAATGCAGAAGACTGAGATATCAGACAGATCCCACTTCCCCTTCAGACACAGCAGCAGCTTTGTGTTTAAATCCCGCAGGCTTCTGAAAATTCAAGTCTAAATCCCCCATGTTGCTGAATTAACCTACCTGGATTATTCCCTGTGTAGTATTTTTATTACATTCTTTACTATGCTGCACAGCCATGGGTATGCTTTACCTGTCTGTGCTCTCTCATTGTATCACTGTCTCACTGCTCATTTCACTCATAAAGATGAATGATCAGCCTCCACAGGCCTGTGTGAAGTCAAGGTTTCAGTACCTCGAGGTTGTATAGATGCAAACAGTTCTGAATCAATTGACTTCATCCTCACCTGCTCTTTGAGTTTTGTCATAAGTAGCCACAGCTTTATGTAATGGTAATGTGCTTTTATCCACTACAGACTGTAACCAGTGCCCTCACAGGAAGCATTTGCTTTTAGAAAACCATTCTAGGAATATATCAGTTTGTCTATTATGGAAGGTTTTATTTCTCTGTGAAATCACCTAACTCAGGTCACAGCTTTTAATTTCTAAAATATTCACATTTTCAGAGCAGAAAAATAAATGCTGCTTCGTAACAGGCTGAATTACAAAGGTCTAAAGCTTCTCAAACTGATTAACTGCTCCTCAGCAGGTGATCAATGAACGGTCACAGCCGTGTAAAATTAGAGGGTATCCAGTGAAAAAGAGGTGATGATCGCAAAATGGAGCAAAAGGCTGAAATATGTTTAAAATATATTTAAATCATAGCAGGAGCTCCTGCCTTAGTTTGTTGAGCATTTAAGCTTGTGGCTAACTCTAAACACATGAAGCAGCAAGTTACTTTCTCTGGCATACAACTAGAGCAAGCCTAGACCAAAGCTTGTGTTTCACCTGTTCGTGTGAGAAGACTGAGCAATTCTGAGAGTTGCTCCTCTGTTGCATCCCGAGGCAGTTTCTCCTCTAGAAAGGGGGTTATACTTAAATTAGATTCCTGGTTTTCAGCTCTTGGCCTAAAGCTCCCCATAAAGTAGACTTTGAGAAGAGGAAGAAAATAGTGTTTTTCCCAGCAATTTACTTCAGTCTCAGCGGTTTGGTGGAATATTTGGTCTTGGGCAGCAGGGATCTCAGTGCCTATAAAGTAATATTGTTAGTACCTCCACATTCATATTAAAAAACTTGTGCCTGTGCCTGCGGATCCCTTCGGGACTCCAGAGCCCACACAAAATGAGAACTGTGCTCACGTCTGTGGCCTATGCTTGCCTGTACGTAGGTGTTGGCTGAGGCTTTTCCTGTTCCTTCCCATTGCCTTGTGTGAGGAGGTTAAACAAAAACACAATAAAACTCTGGGCCAGGCATTTTTCACTGTAGCTCAGAGAGACATTTTATTCATAGTAATTTCTTTATTTGTGTCATAAATCCTTCTTCCCTTTGTGCTCCTCAAGGAGATTAAAATTAAGGGCATCACCTCTGCCATCTAAACCTAGACCCCCGAGGCCAAGCGATGGTTTCACTGTTTCTGCAGACTCCCTTGCCCACCTATTCTTTGATGTCTGATCCTTCTAGTGCATACACTGTCTTTACTTTTTCAATCTGTATATGCTGCAG
This sequence comes from Dendrocincla tyrannina, assembly GCA_035047865.1. Lineage (NCBI taxonomy): Eukaryota > Metazoa > Chordata > Aves > Passeriformes > Dendrocolaptidae > Dendrocincla > Dendrocincla tyrannina. The sequence continues at coordinate 27,973,906 of JAWWMP010000132.1, read as the reverse complement.
TCTTAGTCTGTGGCTACAAACACCCTACAAATACAAAATACCCTTTTCCTGTTTTCCTGGTACTTATTGGCAGGTGGTGTGTGCAGGGCAGGGAAGGAAAAAGGTAGAACAGACTCAGTAGCAACAGCAGAAAGGCAGCAACAATGCATAAAGTCTTAATAAATTTTCTCAAAGCATGGCACAGTCTGGTGCACTGGTGCACTCACTCTGCCAGCTCTTCGGAGTTGGAAACTGTGAAAGTGTCAGGCTTTTTTTTTTTTTTTTGCCTTTTTTTCCTTTTTTTTCCTTAAAGTTATTTATTTGGGATTTTTGTTCATTTGTTGATTGATTTATGTATTTATGTATTTACTTTTTTGCTGGCAAAGCTGCATACAAATTTGTTCCTTAAAGACTTAAAACCAGAAGGTAAATAAAAAACAAATTGGACTGTTTTTATTAAAATCTCAAGCAGGTTTTAACCAGCTGTAGGACTTTGAGAGGAGAGGGAAGTTTTTTGTATGCATTTTTAGATGCATTGGACTCTTGAGAATGAGAGATGACTGGCTCAAATCAACAGAAGAAGAGGGCATTAATAAATTGCATCCTCTACCTGAATTTATGAGATTTTAAGAAGTGGGTACAATTTCTAGCAAAAAATATGTTTCTGTAACTAATAACCTGACTGTCAGATTCTTCTGGATGCATTTAAGTTCCTTTCCTTCATAGCACTTTCATGCCTGAAAGGAGAGCGTAAAAAGTAAATAGACACAGTGACAACATGCTAACTGTCACGGCTCCTTGGGAGTGGCGATTACCCCTGCATGTCATCCTTATTGTATCATGCTGCCCAAGCTGTGCTGGGTGGGTGAAGAGCATGTAGCCTCACTTTCTCTATCTTGTCACATGCATCTGCTCGTTTCAGACCACTCCTCCACCAAACCTCATGCAAGCGGAGGATGTAAGGAGAAAATGCCAGGCAATTGATTTTGAGGACTTTCCATTCCCTGTTACCCTTCAAGGGCAAACAGAATTACCCTAATTATCGGGACCTGCTGAACAGTCATCTGTAGAGGGTTTATAGTTTTAGATCAGAGCCATGCCCTTCCCAGTTGATCTCAGACTTACGCTAGCTCATCCTATCTCCAGTCAGGCTTTTCTTCCTTCTCTACTTCCTTCTCCATTGCTGTTCAGATAGAGGATGTGAGCTTTCCTGCCTACCAAGCTGTATTTGTACTGCTACTTACGCATTTTTGCACATCCCGCAATCCTGCCCTCTCTTCTGGTATAGGCCAATGGGAGGGAAAGTGGGAATTGTGTCCTCCCTCTTGGTCTCCTGGCCTTTCCTCACACCCATTCCCACTGCAGTGTAACCAGTGGTCTTCCTTCTGTTAAATCTGGTATGAGAGGTTCGAGAAAGGCTCTGTGCTGAGAACAGTAGTAGCAGCACAGGGGCATGTTTGTGTCCCATCTCTTTCCTTCCCCTCCCCGGTGATTCACATCTATATCTATTTGCCTCCACGTTCCCAGTATTTTCTAATCTGTCTTTTTGTCACACATTCACTCTCTTCTGTGATGCAGCTGCTGTCTGGATAGCAGTTGTTTTTGTCCAAGCCTACAAAGCCAGCAAGCAGGGGCCCAAGTGAAAGGGTTGCTTTTTCCATAATAACTTTTAGTGACTGTTGAGTTGTTCTGGCCCCTCAGCTTCCAGAGGGTCTTTTGTGGCTGAGGACGGAGACTCCTGGGAAGCCTGTCCATGCTCCTGCTCTCATGCTCCAGCCGTACAAAGAGCCCTTCCTGGACGCAGCACTGCCCGTGGTAGCAGAGGTGTCTGCTGTCAGGGCATCTGACACCCTCCCAGCCATGCCGCCATTCCCAGGGGCCCCGGCACATAGATATGAGCCGAAGGGCAAAGCCGCTTGGAAACCATCTTTTCTTGTTCTGCTGCCATCTGCTTGGGAAGGTGATTGACAGCCAAAGGGTGAAGGGCCACAGTCTGTGCTAATTGTCTGAGATCCTTGCTCAAACATGGCTGGAGAAATAGGGGGTCCCAACAGGCAAGGGAAGAATGGGAACCTTTGTGAGGCCCGACATAGTAAATGCCACCTTTGTGAAGATTTAGACTTGCTGAGGTCAGTTTTTAACAACTTGGGATGCTCCAGTTTTTTCCTCTTTCCTTTATCTCCAAAGGCTCCTCTTCCTCCTTTATTTCTGCTTCATCAACAAGCATTGTTTCAGTCAGGCTTGAATCCCCTTTCAGTGGCTTAGCCAAAGAAAAGATGTCCCACCCTTCTAACAAGACTCTTTTTGGGCTGCTATTTTTTTCTTTTCCTTCTCCTTGTCTCACAGGCTGTAAAGAATGACTCACTGTTCTCAGAGGAATGGGAACATTTGCATATTAATTTAATTGTGTGTATTCATGCAAAACTACTCAACTCAGAGCAAACTAGCCACAATTATTAAAATTAATTTGCAAAGGAAGGGAGCTATTGTTTTTCAAGACGAGAGTTGTCAAAGCTTATGTTTTTCTGTGTGCTAAACCCACCTTCCTACTTGCTTCCTGCCCTTATTTGCACTAGAGCACAGCTGGAGTAATGTAACAAAGTCCTTGGGAGAAAGTGGTGTGCAGAGAAATTTTATGGAGGCAAGAACCGGGAGAAAATCCGGTATTTTTCAGTTGTTCCCAAAGCAGGATTTCCCATCAGTTACTCAGACATCCCTCTACTTGCTGAGAGGAGCAAAACAGCCCCTACTACTTTTAACAGCAGAGGTAAACCCAGCTCAACTCCAGCAGCCTGTTTCCCCATAAAGCTCCTTCTAGTGCTCTTGGATATATTTCCATCAGATTTGGGCATGCCTCTTAAAAGCAACCTGTGTGAAGATTTGTTTGCCTGGGGTTGGTGTGTCTGCAAGCCCAAGCAGTGTGCGTGTGCACATGTATGCATGTGTATAGGTGCAAGTGCGACAGCAGAACACATGCCATCCACAGCAGGAATTACCAGGCTATGGCTGCAAAGACACCTTGTGCAGCATTTTGTGATCATCAGTAAGAAAATCTTGTCTAGCCCTCTTGGTGTTTTTCATTGGAAATACACTACTAGATAGGAGGAAACCTGCATCCTTTCACTATGTATTAGACTATACACATTCCCTTCTATTTTAGCCTTCCCTTTTCTATGCTTTTCAATATGCAAGGTGTACATATTTTTAAAGTCTCACAATCAGCTAGAAGTCAACGTATGTTGTTATTCTATACATCCAAGACTAAATCCTAAATGCTTTCCTGTGTTTATGCTTGTTGGCACTTTATAATTAAAAGTAATATTGCAGACTTGGCTATCAGCACACAGACGCACACATAAAGCAGCAGAAGGTTTTCTGGAAATTCTGACAGTTCCATACATAATCCATGGATGTGACATGACCCGTGTCTGGTCTTAAAACATATTATCAGAACTATCACTGGCACAATATCCAAAGTAATTTAGCTTCAAACCATGCACGGAAGCATAATACATAGGTGCCTTTGCCACATGGCTTTTGCAACATTTGCTCCTGTGTCACTGATAATAAAACTGTCAGAATGACCTTGAGGAGGGAATAAATGTTCATTGATTTGGATGTTAAGCCTCCACAGTGTTTTTCCCACTGTGTGGTATTTGTTAAATGAAAAAGAAAAAAAAAAAACACAAACCCACAAAAATGAAGCCTGCTTCTACAATCTCCTTTAACAGACACAGATGTAGAGTTTACAGAGATGCAGTACATTTATTAACTGCACAGCCCTCTGGAAACTCCCAAAGGCTTTGAATTTCCTGGTACTGGGAGAAGGGCACTCAAACATTACATAAACAGAAAATCCTGGTTTCTGTAACAGCCAGCCTGACAAAGTGCAGGGTGCTGAGCCAGGTTTATTGGAATTTTGTTTACTAAGGTGAGTTCATGAAAATTGTGTCTTTTCAACTGATCAGTTTGGTTTCAGCAAACACCCAGATCCTTTGGATTGTGTCTGTCTTCCTGTTGAGAATTAATTCCAGCCATGAGTTCTGGATGTTTAAAGACAAACCTCCTTAAGTTGGGTGTTGCTTGATATTTCAGAAAATCTATTTACCAATTTACAAATATTAACATCGAGTTAAAAGGGAAATGCAGGACTTCTTGCTTTGACAGTTGGGGTGTGCATGGCTTGCCTCCAGTCTAGGACACATCATGTCTCTGACAGGCTGGGATATCCAGTGGATATTCCCAAACAGTGCCCATGCTTAAGGAAGTCTTCAGAACTGTTCTGAATTAGAAATTTTGATTACATGCTCCATTTCATAAGGTGCAACAGTATAGTTTGTATTCTCTTCAGTAGAGATCTTTTGGGTGGAGAATAAAATTTTGATCACCTAGGGTGGAAGGACTTAGTGGTTTTAAGGGGAAAGGATGGGCAGTGGGAGTAACTGTGATCAGAAGCAATTGTGCTGTGGGATGGGAGCAGCCTGAGAGGTCTCACTGAGAGCAAGGCTCAGTACAATGCTGTTAGTTCTCATCACTCAGTTGTGAATTATAAACATCATTCCAACAATTTAGCATGCAGATCAGGGTTCTTGGTTTAGCAGGAAAGGCACAATTTAAGTCCCAGTATTCATGCTCGTGGCTTCTTTATGTTTAGACTGCTGCACTATTTTTAAATTCTGCCTTGAAAAAATAGTTTTTCAAAGTGGCAGGTTTAAGTTCTCCTTTCCCATTCCTGTGACTGCAAACATTCTTTCAGGAGATTTTTTTTAGTGATGTGTGTTCATCTCTTTAAAAAAGGAAGCATATATATATTTTTAGTTGATTTGCAAAAGATGTTGGCTTATATTAATTGCTTGGGGGATTTCAGCTGAAATTCAACATTTGAAGAGACATGACTCTAAGAACATGTAGAAAATAGTATTTCGTATGTACTGACCATATAGGCTTTTTGATCTCTCACATAAAGTGACATAAAACATAGCTGTGTTTCTGATTTCCAGTTTGCATCATACCACATGCAAGAGTCATAGTTAGGTTAATTAATTTGAATTAACTACAGGGATCCTTTCCATTGATTTCAGTGGACTGTGGATCATGCTGGCATATAATACAAATTTCTACTTCTTAATTAACCCATCTACTCTTATCTGATCTCTTCAAGTTACTCAGCAGGTGTGCAGGAGAATAGAGATTGAAACCTTGGTCTTGCGTATCAATGAGTATCATGGAGTGGGTTATCCAGCTTGTTTTTCTGTTGTCCTCCAGCCAAATTAGTGCTTGGAGTGAGATTTTATTTTGCTAGTAGAAGACAGCAAGAGAAATGGAAAGAAACTTGCTCTGTAGAATGAGGTACCTGCCACACAAGGGAATCCCAGGACAGACTCATAGTACAGGAGCTAGATTTGAAATTTGTCACCCTTCTCAGAGCAAGTCTGCTACCAGCTTCCACCAAGTTTTCTTTTCTTCTTTTATTTTTTAGCAAACTCTAATGATTTATGTTTGACCAATTAGAATTTAGGGATCTAGAATAACGGTGAGCAGGGGTAAGTGCTATCCAAGAAAATCCCTGATTGGGTTTGAATAAGGGAAGGTGGTCATCTTCCACAATGATACACAGGATGCCTGATTCATAAGTAGAGAATCTCAGAAATCTTTTGGAGGTGAAACTGAAGATGCCAAAGACATTGAGTATGCAAAGTTGATACACTATTAATGTAGATGGTCTGTCTTCGCAATGATGCTTTTTGCTCTGATAAATTCTTTGGTCATTTTGCCAGACTAAAAATATATTGCATGCGAAAAGGCAGTAAAATATTGGTATGACATCATATCCAATTGCCAGTGTTATCCATGCCAATGAGGCTACAGACTGAAATGTCTTAAGTTCTGCATTCCAGTGGTTTCTGGAACACATTTTTCTGGAATTTCTAAGAAATTTTGGACTTTAAAGTCCAAAAGTTGCCATTTTTAGACTTATCATCAGTTTAGATGTTCATAGACATCTTACTTTCATGGATCTTGGGGCACACTGAGGCTGTAGTTTCCTGTGGAGTTTATTGAATGTCCAAATATTGTTGCATTTTTGAGTGGCTGTTGAGCTAAGAGCGACACTCTTGCAATTTAGTTCTTTTGATCTTTAATAAGCTATCTACCAACTTCAATTTTGAAAATGGTAGTTAGGCTCTTAAGTTGCATGGACATGCTGAAAATCCTGCCATTTATATCTCATAATGTTGACACAGAACCCACAAAATTCTCCTTAAAATGTAGCTGTACATACTGCAGGCTGCTTGCTCCCTCGTGTCAAGGGAGATTGAGACAATCTCCTGAAGTTAGTGCATAGTAGGCACAATAGCAAAGATGCTTACTTGCAGGAAAAAAAAATAATTCTTAAAAAAGTAGATTTAGCCTGCTTTGCAACGAGGAAGCACAGTAAATTACTGTAGCCATTTACCTGTGTACTTTTGCATCCATTTTCTTAAAACAAATAATGCATTATTGATAACTCATTTCAGAGAAAAAATTGATGTCATGCTCTTTTGTCAATTTTCTTTTTAATTAGTGGTGGTTTTGAGAATAATATTTTAGAAACTGCTGTATGATTTCAAAGCTGTCGTCTGTGCATTGCTTCCCCATGATCTAAGAGTCACCAAGTGAAATTATCTGTAAGACATCAGACTGGGTGATCACAGGAGTATTGTCCAGCCTTGAAGTCATCTTTGTGGAGTTAAATTATGCATCTTCTTTTAGAGAGAGCATTCTGGAGTCACATCATCCACCAAGTAAACTGGCATCCTGAGCAGGACAGCAACGCAGCCCAGTGAAGGATCTGACCTATGCGTTATCAGGCTGGCAGAGACCCCAGTTGCTTCACTTACCTGTCTTGTGCACAGTGGTATCACTTACGCACCTCTTAGTTTCATGCTGGGAATTAATAAAGGCAAAAGGTAGAAGGATAATAGAAGGATATAATAATGGTGTTTCTAATGAGAATACAAATACTGTTACACTCTAACTGGGATAACTGGAGTGGCTCACAGTTTATCCAAATACACAGACTCCCAGAAAACACCAGACTAAATCAAAACCAAAGACCAGCTGGTTTCCTGCAGTGGGCAGAATAAGAAATACCAGTGGAAGGGTTAAGACCTGTGCTGTAAACAGATATTAACGGTGATCATCTACTCCCATGATTATCTGCTGCCACAGTAAGTCTTCTGCTGAGCTGTAACTGAACAATTTATGCAGCACAATACTGAGAAGTTCTTTCAAAGTTCTTTTTCATGTTGATGGTAGATTTGGATTGTCTTGGTATGCAGATAAGAAGTGACTTAATGTTATATACATTCTTTACAATTTCACTGGCTGAGTAGGTTGTTCTTTACACGTAGCATGCCTGGAGAAAATGAAGTGAGAGGGCAAAGAGGGGGCACCAAGTATTGTGTGTTAAGAGAGACTTTTCTTAAAGAGCATCATTTCAGGAAGAAAATGCTAAGTATTGCTGCTTTACTAGTGACAAGGTATAGATACTGTTGGAAGAGACTACACAGAAAATTTACCATGTATGTACAGGGAAATGGGTATGCCTTGCACCTACAGATGTTGGATACCATCTTATATTTGAAATGAATGTGTGTCTTAGATGTTTATTCAGAAGCTCTTTCACACCACAGGGAAAAGGAAGCAGTTTAACTTTCAAAATACTCTGCTAGTCATTTGAAAGCTAAGAAAACGCTTCTTGGTGAGCCAATTCCTTTTCTGCTTTGGAAAAGGGCTCATTTCTTGGGAGAGCAGGGATTAAGTCAGCTTTTCAAGCTTTCAATCGATTATTTCCAAACACTGGAGGCACAAGGTGGGAAGGGTAGGAGATAAAAATGCTTTTTCTTTCCAAACAGTGCTGAATGATAAAAAAAGGAGACCTTTTCTAAGGATAATGTGCACCAAAAAGTTTGAAAATATGTAGTATGATTAAGAGAAAACAAAACTTTATCTGAAAGAAACACTTTCATCTTGATACTATTAAAAACCTGGGATCTATTGAAAAGGCAGAAGCCACTATAGATTGATCTAATTCTGTGATTGTAACTGAAAAGACAAAATAATATAATATGTGGAAGCCTGCATTTTCATAAGGTCATGAAACTTTAAAAGATCAAGATTATTAAAAACTTGAAGGAAATGACAGGCAAAGAGAGAGTGGGTAAACTGTTCTGCATGATACTGAGTTTAGGACATACATTTTAGAGGTGTCATGCTAGATAATTCAAGTACTAAACTAGTAAATGTTAATATAATATTAGGAAATTATAATGATGAATATAGCTGGATACCATCTGGTATTAACTCAGTTCCCAAGGCATTTAAAATTCTGATTGCACAGTTCTTTGTAGGATTACTGGGTTGGAAATCTGTAGTGAGGAATGTTGTAATTTGTCTGGCACTAGGATTACTGAAAAATCAGACAGTGCTGACTTTGACTTTTGATGGAAAATATCTTCCTTTCTTTATTAAGTAAATTAAATATTTCAGGGAAACAGAAGGGGGAATTTTTCAGAGATTTTGGTGTGGTTTTTTTTGTGGGCATGTTTTTTTTGTTTGCTTGGTTTGGTATTGTCTAGGGGTTTTTTTTGTTGTAGATATTTGTTTGGTTTGGGTTTTTTTGGTTGGTTGGTTGGTTGGTTTGGTTGGGGGTGTGTGCTTCTCTTTTTTAAATTATGGTGCTTTCTGGAAGCTGTAACTGTGAGGTCTCAGTGTCGTCCTTTATCATCTAAGTTGATCTCAAGAAGTTAGGCTGTATTTGCTTTGCTGAACTCTTCTCAGACCCTTTATTGCAATGTTTTTTCTCCCTCAAAGACAGGGTTGTGCTGTGTCACTGAGGACATAGACTCACCAGATCCACAGGGGAGAATGAGCATATGAGAAATGCAAACAACATGTCTTAAACTTCTGTTTCTAATTGAAGCTTTCAGGTTTAGGGATGATTTTCTTAAAAGTGTATTTACTTTTCATACCCAAAATAAACTTACCTCAAAGAAAACTAGAATCTTTTTCATTCATAAATGATCTTTGATTTTTAAAGAACCTCTGGAAAAGCAATTGGTGTTTTAGGCCAGTGACCGAACAGAAAATGATCTTAAGTAGTAGTTTGGTGAATATGAGTAGCCAAAGCTTAAGTCAACTATGTTTTGTAAGTTATGGAGAAGTAACAGATTAAAGATATCTGTTAGGTTTTCTGTGCAGAAAGTCAGTAGAAATAGCTTCAATGCCTCGGTGCTCCATATATATTATACCTTATTAAGATGAAATAAGAGTTTAAAACACATCTACTGGGAATGTAAAATTTCATACAGTAAAAGAGATATCTGTAAGCTTGAGTGCAATCCTTCATCCTTGAGCTTGTGTTAGAAATTTCCATCTGTAGATGTTAAAACTCTTTGAGATTTAATTATTGTGCTTAGATAACTTATGTTTCTCTCGTAACCAATAGCTTTTTGTGAGTGATTTTTGGGGAAATATTCTTTGTTCTTGATTGCTTATATTTGTCTTACTTTTACATCACTTTTCATTTCCATGCTGTATCTCTTAAATCATAATCTTCACATCTTTCCTGCCGATTACTGCCACACATGAATTTGTTGCATTATGTCAGTACAGCATTAGTCTTTATTTATGTATGGCACTGAGTGAATCAGCTGTGAAATAGAAATTGTGTTGTCCAAACTCATCCCTTTGGGATTCATTGAGAACTTGCGATTTCACTGTTGGTGTCAGGTGGTTTGTACCTTAACATTCAACATTGGTTCACCAGAAATTGATGCTATGAAGAGAACAGGGTGGCTATGATGCAGAACAGCTCTATCTTCTGATAGTATAAATGGTCATTGGAGTCCCAGCTGTCTTAATTAAAGCCAGTACATGTGGTTTAGAGGGCTGGTAAGTACTCCTGCAATCCTCTTCTCAGCAGTTACCTTCAGGCAAAATGAAGGTGCATTTCAGATTCAGAGTGTTCTGATAAAACATAAAGCTGAGATTTTTCGAAGCCAGTAGAGGACTGGAGTGAACTTCTTCTTAGGCACCTGTCTACATGAATCACTGGGAGTCCCTGAAATTTGGAAAGAAAGACTGAAAAAAAGTGAACATTTTTTTTAATATAAATCTTTGTTTTCCTTCATTCCTCCCTGTACACAGAGATTTTCTGCTCTTGCCCTTAAAGAACCTTTCATTAGCTCTCTTTGTGTATGCTTTTCAAGAATACAAAGCAAAGGAAGAGAAGTCAAAGTGTGGTCATCACTGACTGGGACAACATTTATTTGAGTAAAAATCTCAGGTGATCAGACTGATTGACTTCCTCCAAGCTGTAGCTTCAAGATCTTTCTGTTCTATGTCTCTTGCAGGACACAGTCCAACTGTCCCACTGGCTTTCCCTCACAATTTAGGTCTTTCATCAGTCTGTCCAGTGCAGGCACACAGTGGGCTCCTGCCCACTCAGAGCCACGCTGCTTGCATATATGTTTTCTGAAGGTTATTTGCCAGCAGGTCAGATGCTGAAATACCATAGCTCAAGATGTCTCCGCACTAGTGTTTCTGCTGGGTTGTTACTAGCACCATGGCACTGAGACTGAGCCAAGGTGCAGACAGGCTTTCCTGTACCGAGTCCACCTGCAAGGCTCCACTTGCTCTGTCCCTGCTTTGTTAGGACAAAGACACATTAGTCACAGAATATGCTGATTTGGAAGGGACACACAAGGATCATAGTCAACCTACCTGTGACTGACACTCAACAGAAAGGCTTTTTGACCATCTTTTTCTCATGTTGTTGCCTGCTATGGAAGATGTTCTCACTTTCTGTCCTAGGCAGATCCTCCTTCTTTGCTATGTAGCTTTAAAGACAAGGGGTTACTCAGCTATTTGATAAACTCCAGCATTTTTTAAAAATCCATTTCACTTAATGCCTGGTTTTTTTTTTCCTGAGACACTGGTTTTCAAGGGCATTTAGGCACTTGTCTGTATTGCTTGTGGTTTTTTTCTGTATCTTTTAGTGGAGCTAAAGTGACTGTGATTCTCTTTCCCTTCCTTCTGTCTCCACTGATCCCTCCCCAATCCTAATGCTTTTACTTTCTTAGAGAGGAGTGATAAATGGCCCAGAGTGGAGTTTGATGAGGTCAGATGTTACTGTCAGTCGTAAATCCTTCCTGCTTGTTGGTTCAGCAGCAGTTTCTAGCCTTGGACTTCTATGGGTCCCCCAGTGGAGGAGGGACAGGAGTTGTGTCACTGTCAGCACACCAGAGTGATTTGCTGATGGGTTTTATTTGAAAGCTTCACGCACCTAGAGAAACTCCTCCAAGCCCCAGGAACAGAAAGAAATCTTCTAATCAGCAATTTGTTCCTGTAGGTAGAGCCCTCCTGCTTACATAGCATAGGCCTGCCTGCTAGTTGTGGGGCTTAAAGTCAAGCAGTGCATCAGGATTAGGTGATCTCTCAACACAGACAACTAAGATACGGATATAGGTATGTGGACATACTTGCTGTGTTAACAATTGTATCTGTGTCTGTTTGAATCAGCAATATGTTTACTCTGGTTGATACCCAAGCATAAGCAAGGTGAATATGCATTACTCTTCCGGTGCTAAACATGATATCCCAATATATGCTGAAAACAACAAAGTGTTTGGAGACTTGTCAGCTTGTAAATCCAGGGTAGCTGGTGGCTACCTGAAACTCTGCTCATCCTGTGTTGATTCTGGTGGAAGTGCTGAAAGATAAAGTTATGGCACTGTAGGAATGGCAAAAGATGGCTACATGAACTTACTCCCAAGTATTTGTGCCACTGCTGCATATAAGAGACAGGAAGAAATTACTGGACACTTCAAAATGTAGCTTTGCCTGTACCCCGAGAAGGTGTCACTGGCTCAGAGTCAACCTGCCATTCTGCATGGATTAGAAGATGAAAGTATGTATGACAAAGGAAAATGCTTCCCTAAAACCCAACAAAATTAATTTTGCCATTAGCTCAGCATAGTCAGTGCCATTTATTCTCCTCAGTTACAATTATCATCAAATCTATCAAAATTTTTTATATATAGCTAGAAAACACTTGAACAGAAAATGAAGCACAATCCAGTAGTGAGTGTGGCAGAAATTTCTGCTCTCTGCAGAGAGAAGAAATTTCTTCTCTCTGTTTATTATTAGGCAAAACAGAAGAAAATATGCCTTTAGTGATTTGTTGTGGGTTTTTTAGTGATAAAAATCAAGGCATAACATAAAGAATGTCTGCTGTGAAACAGTTTTATTCTGAAATTAGCCAGTTTTAAGAGACCAAATTTACAGTGCTACAATAGAGGAGCTGCTCAGAACGCAGCATTGTTCTCCATTTCTCAAGTATTTTAGTTTTGATTTTGGTAACACCTTTTGGGTGAAAATAAAACCCTCTGGCTGGCTTTCTGGTTTTCTTTTTTGTTTGGTTGGTTGGTTTTGTTTTGGTTTTGATTGTTTTGTTTATTATATTCTTAATATTCAAGAAGGAGAGTCATTAGAAGATTGATAACAAAAATGATGTTTGTTTATTCGGACTGTTGCAAGGTGTTCATGTGTTCTATCTTCTCTGTCTTGTCTCTTTAAACCTGGTGGATCATAGAAAAGAACATGAATAGAAAAATTTGCCTCCAGAACTTTTCATTATTAATGATGCTCTATGACTAAATTGGAAATCTGCTACTGTACCCCAAGGGGGTGATTAATTTAGCAGACTAGGAGTTTTGATTAAAAGGGAATGAAATGTCTGACACATAGTCTATTTATCAGTTATTATGATATTAAAACACTCTAATCATTGTAGTGCCTGAATTAAGGCTTCACAGCCTAAATGTCACTTCATAGTGCTCTTTTAGATCTGACTGTGTGATACAAGTTTATTGTCAGTGGGTGCATGAGAATATAAGCTTATGTAATGGTCTTTGATAAGAACAAAGCCATCTGGTAAGAGCTTTGCTCTTTGCCCCTTTCTTATTTAAAGAGGAGATGAGGGAAGATTTTTAAAATGTGACTTGTACAAGCAATGCATGCAGGACAAGATGCAGCCATCCCTGATGTTCCCAGGACTTATGAGATGAACTTTGTCAAAACTGGACTGAGCCTAGAGAATACAGAAAAATGTCTCAGTAGTCTAAGGATTTAAGTCTAAACCAGTTCCACCTAGAAACCACATGTGCACTGAGATGATATATTCTCTGAGAGGTGAAATCATAAGAACTCCATGTCCTTAAACTGAAGGTCAGGGCAGAAATTGGCAGCAATCAATCAAGACATGTAATCAACAGTTGGTGCTAAGTGTGTAATTTAAGTCATTTGCAGAAAAGCAGGAAACGAGAACAGTAGATCATGTGGTTCTGTATAGATGCCTGTGAAACCTCTTTAAGCCACAGTATTGACAAACCAACCTTTGCAAGCTTCAAAGAGGGAAGAGCGAGGGTCAAGGAGCACTGTAAGACTGAGGAATACAGTGTACATGAAAGACACAGTCAAGTACTGGTGGAGGAGTGGTGCTTTGTGTTAGTGAAGGCTTGGAATCAAATCAGATCACTAAACTAGACATGTCAGCAACTCAGATATAAGTTCTAGGCTTCAACAGGGAAAATGCTACATTAGAACTAAATTATCCATTGACTGACCAGGACGGTGAGGGTGACAGTGACATTCTGTGGGCAGCAAACACAATAACTCTGGACAATTTCTGTGACCTCTTTGTAGCTTGACTAAATGTCAGAGGACAGTTGTGTGTCTGCTTTTTGAGACAACATCGGTGAGTGCTTCATGGAGGGCGGTCAAGGATGCCGCAAGAGTGGAAGCAGCTCCTGAAAGTCATGCCAGTGGGCTGCACGTGGCTCACAATATTCAATATTATTGTCAAAGGCCCACCTTGCTGTGTGGGGGCACAGTGCATTTAGATTCAGCATTCTTGCAGAACCAACAAAAGCCAAACCATCCACTGCTGTCATACTTAATTTCAAACAGAAGTTAGAAGTGGCTAAAAGAGTTAAATCATAGTAAGTAATACAAAGACTATTTAAAGACAAAATCATGGAATCCCAGATCAAATGCATCCCATTCATTTTAAAACAAAATCATCTTGAGAAAAAAACTCCAAAACCTAAGAAAGCTGAGATGGTTAAACAGCAGGTAAAATATATTACTAAAAGCAAGAAAGCATCCTTCAACTAGATGGGACCTGACAAGGGAGAAAAGTAGAAAGGCTCAGAAACCCAGGCACGCTATAGGGGAAATAGCAGTAAAAATGGCCAGAGGAGTTGGATAAACTTGCAGTAATCACAAAAAAAAAAAAAAAAAAAAAAAGCCCCCAATAAGTCCTGTGTCAAGCACATGAAGCAGGAATCTTGCAGGAGCCTGTAGACCCAATAAACAATAAGTATGCAGAAGGAGTGTTCAGGAAAATAAAAAGTTTTGTGATTTTGCTGGGGAGTAATCTGGGCAAGTTCCCATAGAAGAATTCTCCTTCAGAGTAGGGATGAAATAGGTCAAGTGGTGACTGTGTCATCCCCTAGCTTGTGTTCTGGTACCAGAGGACAAGGACCAGTATAACACAATTTTTTGAAACTGTTTCCTGAGAGAATCTCAGAGCTCCACAGTAGTAAACGTGATTATCTATAATAATTACATTCATAGAAGCTATAATAACAGAATAATAACAGAATGAGTGGGAGCATCAATAAATATCACAGTGGCAAAGAGCCAGCCAGAGTTTTGAGATTAAAATCATGATCTACTAATCAGTTGGGTGGCACTGGAGGAGTCAACATGTGGATAGGGCAGATTTCCTACCCTTTTCCTCAGGTTAGCCTGGGCACAGATCCAGGAGCTGTGCTTCCTTTGATCTCCAAACTGTCTTGCACTGCACTGATGTGTCTCCCAGTCTGAAAACAGGCACAGAAGTGAGTACCTTACTGAAAAATAAGACCCAGAACTGTAAATAATTGTCATTTGGAGCTCCCTGGAGATTAGGACATGTTTTTGGGAGAACCAGGATGTGAAATAGAAGTGGGGTAACTTGAGTGGATAAAACCAGATGTTAAAAGACATATTATCAGAGAGAACAGCACTTTGCAAGCAGTGCTTTCAAATATGTGAAGGATCAAGGGGGATGTGCCCTCTGAATTAGTGGCAGATATGGGAAAAGGAATTCTCATCAGTCTCTGCTTCCTGGATTCATTCTTCCCCTAGCTAAAAACCAAAGGAGATCTGTGGGAGTAAGAGATCTTCAGAACAGGTTTAGTTTGCAAAGAAAACAAATAGAAAACTGACAGAAGATAAACACTTCCTTTAAAAAAAGGAATGTAAACCAAACTCCAGAAACCACCCAGCACAAATGGAAAGGGTAGCATTTGCCTCCCCTCTGCTGGCTCAGGCTGGCTTGCTGCCCGCTGCTGGAACTGCCGCAGGTGAAGATGTATGAGAGGCTGCCTGGATGCTCTGCTCCCTCCCTCCCAATCCCCTGGGTTCCCTGCAGCTGTTGGCTGTTGCATGAGAATAACGAGCATGTTGCTCTGCATGTGACACCGCTTCAGTAGGGTCTTTAGGAAAGCTCTCTCAGCTGTTCTCCAGAGTCCTGCAATAATCTGCAGCCTGGGTAGACAGTGCTGGTGGGCTCAGCATTTTCTTCTCTTTTACTTGCCTATTGAGGGAAAATATTGCTCTTACCTCTGTTGTTTCTTTTAAAATGATGGAAAGCAATAACATATTGAAACAAGTGGCTAACATTCCCTGTCAGGAGAAGGGTGAGGGCAATTATGCAGAGAAAGGGGAGCTTTGCATCACCCAGTCCTGCTCAGTTATACCAAACCCAGATTACATTACTGGACTGTGCCCCACAGAGGATTCCTGGTGGGAGTATTTCCAGCCCAGCAGCCAGATCATTGGACAGTGATCCATATGCACTCTCACTCCTGCTGGGACAGTTTAAATACTCAGTGACTACAGCTGTCATCCCTGCCTCTCTGCTGGAGTTTGTATAGAGGGATTTGGATAGCAGTGTCTCAGCTCACTTCAGCTGGTGTCTCGGCTGGACTTGCAGCCTTGATGGTAACTTAAACCATCAGGGATTGTGATGTTGAGTCTCTGACTGCAAGACACCAGGACTTTTTCCCTATGCATAGCCCAGAAATTCCTAAGTGAGAATTGAGAATGAGAAAACCAAACATTTTTGTCTGTAGCCTCCTGGGAATCTAATCAAATGGTTGGGATGGTCCCATTTGGTGACAAAATTCATGCCCTTTATCTTGCACACTGAGTTTCCATTATTTTCAGTGGGATTCAGCACAGGAACCCAAAGCAGTGTGGGAGTGAGACAG
This sequence comes from Dendrocincla tyrannina, assembly GCA_035047865.1. Classification (NCBI taxonomy): domain Eukaryota; kingdom Metazoa; phylum Chordata; class Aves; order Passeriformes; family Dendrocolaptidae; genus Dendrocincla; species Dendrocincla tyrannina. The sequence continues at coordinate 27,957,566 of JAWWMP010000132.1, read as the reverse complement.
AGAAATGTTCAACCTGAGCGAGACCTGGTGTTAGTCAACACATAGAAGCAGAAGGAGTTTCTGCATTTCTGCAAGAGCCCTGAATTTTGTGGGATATTGAATTCATTTTTCTGAGTGTTGTTTCAGTGACCAGAAGCTTACCAAAGTGGAAATTTTTAGAGAGAAAAACCCCATCCATAAGTTAGTGATAGAAATATTCCTAGCCTTTTATCTGCTTTTCTGCTTTGATTTCTCTAGAGCTTACCTGAGCTGCCTGTCATCCAAAGGACATTTTTATACCTGTGCCAATAAGCAATGGAGTGCTCATGAAGGGCATAGCACAGTGGCAGTCTGTGAGAGATGCAGTGAAAGGCTTTCATTTAACACCACCGTACACGGCAGACCCAATTTTCAGCTGTATGTATCAGCATGGCAAGTCTTCTTGTTCCCACTCAGCATGCTACAGGGTAATTCAGAACACAGCTTATTGCAGGCTTTGCAGGCTCTTCCAAGATTCGTTCCTTTTCATCCCTTTCTGTGCCAAGTATAATAAACAGAACAGGAGCTGAAGGCAGTTTGGCTGGGGAAACAAGGTTCAATAATTAAAAAAAAATACAAAAACCCACCCAAAAAAAAAAAATAAAAGCAAACCCCAACAAAACAAAACACCAAAACCCAGCCCCACGGAAAAAACAGAACAAAAAAGCTGGTCAGTAAAGGGGTAGAAAGACACCTTAGCTGACAGAGGAAGAGGGAAAGCAGAAAAAAAGAAAAAGACACATCTGAGCTGTTTCTCCTGCTCTTCTCAACCAGCTGGAATGGAGATTGTGAATAATGAAGTACAGAGATCTCACCATTTCCTACTCAGGCAAGCTGCTCTTCTTCAGTGCTCCCTTATTACTGCTAACCTGTTCAAATCAGAATGGCTGACAGCAGAATGTCCCTCAATAGCCCTTCTCCCGAGCAGTGAGGACACCAGCTAGGTGAGAGGTTAGAGTGCAAGGTCAGTGCTCTGGTCTTGAGTGTCCTTATGAAAATGGATATTGGCATTTGGCCCTGAACACCTTAAGCCAGCCTGGAGAGAGATCTAGAGAGCTGGAGTGTGTTGGGAAAAAGATGAGAAAAAAAGAGCAAGAAAATCAAAGAAAGGCACACTAGTTCTGCTTCCTTTGTGTGCTTATTTATTTTGAGTACATAGAAATGCAGATATATGAGATCTTAAAATGCTGCACGTCAATAAGCTCCTTCCCTAGTGTTGAGCATGAAGAATCTAATAACTGCTAGGTACTCCTTTAACATGGGGAGTACCATCATTTGGATTGAATCCAAACGCTAACTATTACAGATGAGCCTAAGGCATTACTGTAGTAACAAATTATCCTGTGTTTTCTTTTAGTGATATTCTTGTCTTTCCTTTTCTGGACACTCTGAAGCAAGAAAATTACATAATGAACCTTGGGGCCGGTGTACTTTAGCAACACATTGTTCCTCTGTTTCCATGTTGTATCTGGCCTAGTGTGGCTTGGTACTATTACTACCTGGAAAGTGTTAAATACTGTTTGGTTCCTGGCTAGGAACGCCGTTCTGCTCCCTAATACCTCTTGGCAGTTTTCAGTGGGCACCTGGACAATGCAGCAGAATCATTCAGACACAGAATGCTGAAGGGTTCCTGCCAGGCCAGTCAGTTGTGATGATCCGCTGCCTGTGACCTCATTAAAACAATCTGATGGGGGCTGCTAATCACATAAATAAAGAATTAAATAATAGCATTAACCTTCTACAGGGAAACCTGCCCCGGCAACACTGACAGAATTAGATCTATTAATTATTTACAGGGTCATTTGATAGAAATGTATATAGATGGCAGATTATGAGCACTTGAAGCAATAAGTTAACCATAAATTATTGCTCTGGTAAAAATCTTTTCATATTTTCCTCTTAATGTCCTGAATAAAAAGCCACCTTGCTTTTATCTGTGTAAGTCAGTAACATCACACATCATTTATCGTGGGTACATCAAATAGAAATACTATGCCCTAGCATGAAGGATTTTTGTGCTCCTTTTGGCTTTTGAAGCTCCCTTTTTGTTAGGAATTCTTCCTGTTCAGAGTTTCCATAGCTAAATTCAGGGCCAGTTCCACACGTGCTATAAGGCTTGGAGCTTCCTTGGTCACCCAGGTGTTCAGAGGACCTGAGTACATTGCCTTGCCGCTACTGAACTACAAATCAACATGCAGGAAATCTGTCTCACCAGTGCTGCAGAGCATTAGTATGTTTTTTGCAGTGGTCCTTTACTGCTACCCATGGAGGTATTCAATTCCATTAAAAGCCTAGCAGATTTTCCCTTCTCTGTCAGAATTTCTTGGAAAAAAATGCTCTTGAATCGGATGGGATGATGAGTTCATTGTTTTACTGATTCTACTGGGCTTGCAGGAATGACAATGGTACTAGATAGGCTTGTTTGCTGACCAGAATTTGAATGTGTATCTGTAGATGGCACACAAAAGACTTGGGCATGTGGAGTGAAAGAGGGTGGGGAGACTGGGGGGAAATCTGTCATTATTTATGGAAATATCCAGTATTCATGGAGCCATCTGCTGTGAATGATTCAAGTCTGAGAAGTGTCATAAAATGAGAAAGCAAAATGTAGAAACAAAAAAAATCTGAAAAAAACCCCTTAAATCTGTATCGCTCAGAAACTTGAACCAGTGAATATATAACCTCAGAATCTGTCTTTTAAAGATGCTTTGTAAATTTTCCTGCCAATTTGAGAGATAAAGATAGATGATATTTCTCAGGTTCCTTTCCTCACCCTGCTTGGAACAATTAATTCCATTTGTTCATTTCCAGTCCTTTAATTATTGATCACATCTTTTCCTTTTCTTCTTTCTTACTGTTTCAGACTACACAGCGAGAAACAGAGTTTATAAAAAAGCTGTTTAGGAGACTGCTTAGACCTCATGGCATTGAGAACATCTTTACCATAGCCACAGTTTTCTCTCTCACAATGAAGCACCACTTTTGTTGCTAGAATTTTATCAATACTAAGAAATTTTGTTGAGGGCAGGACACTCATAGCACTCCTCTGGTGTAAGTCTCAGGCGAAGACTGGTCTGCTTGACTGTGTTGTACCCTCTCAGGTAGTTCAGATCATTCATTTTATTGATTTGCACACAATGTTCTGTGCACAGTGAATATAGACAGAGAGTGGAGAAACTGAGTCAAAGAAAGAGGCGGTGATTTGCACAGCCACACAGAAAGCTACTGAGAAAATCAGGAACAGACTGTATCTTTCCTGATTATTTCCCTGAAAGGCCTGGTCCAGGTCCTTGCCTTGGAAAAAGTGGGGAATCCTTTTGGAACATTTTTTATCTTTCCTGCTTCCATGTATTTTGTTTACAGCTATAGTGGCACGGCACATTACTAGCAGATGCTGTTGTGTGGCTGGGTTTGCTTGTCTTACCATATCTCTTTTCCTCTCTACCACCTTATTCCCTGTGAACTCATCACCCCTTGCTGAAAAAAAGCTGACTTTGCAGAAATTTATCTTCAGCCTTATTTCCTCTCCTATGATGTCACAGTCCAGGACTATGAAATTTAAAATACTTCCTTGCTTTTCATTTGGTCAGTCACTCATGTTGGGTTGTCTTGACATCCTGCAATGTTCTTGTTTGCTGTGCAGGACTGACTTTGTTCTTCTAGTATTACAACCTCATGCCTTAAAAATTGCACCTCCATCCCAGCAAATTGCATAAGGATGTGCTTAAGCATCACAGATTTCTACTGATGTGATTAAGCATACTCTAAGTCCTTGCTCTGTGCCCTCTTACTTTGAACAAATACCTTTCCTTCATGAGAAAGCCAACAGAGTAGTAGTGCAGGTGCACAGCCACTGCTTCTTTCTCAACATAAGGATTCTCATTCTCTTGGATGGGAGGGCCCTACCAATGCAATACTAGGTTATAATCATCATCATCAAAACAGAAAAAAAAAAAAGAGAAAGGGATGGGAAGGTACTTTAGAGATCATCTAATGTCTTCTTGTTCTTCAAGATCAGCTCCACCTTTTCTTGTACAATGTCTAGCCTTGAAAAATGATCCATAGTAGAAGCACAGTGATTATTTTCTGACTTTCAGAACATGTCTAATCTAAATTTCCCTCAGCCATGACTACTTGATCTGCTCAAGCCATAGACAAAATAGACTGCCTATCATTTCTGCCTTTTGTAATTTTGCAAGTTGTTATTTGGTCAGCTCTGCCTTCCCTTCTGCAGACGCGTTTCAGTTCTTGAGGAGCATGTGCTCAGCCCAGCTGTAATGCTCTTAGAGGCAGGTTTCACATCTTTGAAGAAAAATGCCTTAGCTCCTGCTTCAGGAGGCAGCAGAGTTTTTCTTCTTTTTTCCACCAGTATCCTCTTAGCTCTAGAAACAACCCTTTCCTTTTGTGTATGTTTGTTACCCTTCAGCTATGGGGCTTTTTTTTTAGCAGGGAAAAACTGAATCAAGAGCACCTGCCTATGTATTACAACGCTGGCATAGTCACTGTAAGTTTTTGCACAGGTCATTTGTTCTTTCCTTTAACCATCCAGGACTTGCTCAAGCCATGCTCATGCAGAGTAGCACCTCATTCCGCAGCCTCTCAATAGTCAGTATGTCTGCAGGGGAGGAAATAGTGTGCCAGGTAAGGGAACTTTTGCTTCCCATTCCAGGCCACTCTTTTCTCTCAGCTCTATCAAAAGTTATGTTTAGGTCAGTAATGAAAACCTGATTGCAAGAAGACATCTGTGAAGTACACAATCATACTGTCTGCAGTGCACTGGAGAATGGTCCTTTGTTTGCTTGGGACACCAAACCCATTGCAAAAAGCAGTATTTGCAGCTAATCACCACAGCGATTTGAATTTGCATTTAGCCATTGTGCTAATAAAGGCAGCTGGAAAAAAAAAAGAAAAAAGAAAAAATCTGCACAAATAAACAGAGCCATAAGTACTGTCAGTTTTCAGCATCAGGAGCTGCTGGAAGTAATGCTGATGACTCCAACCCAAGAAATCTTTTTATTGTGAAATGATATATATGAGGCCAAAAGAGGAACACATTTTGTCTTGTTTGCTTAGACTCCAGAATATATCTCAGAGTCTCTGGACACAATGATTGCTTAGGCAAGTCAAACACTGTATATCACCTGCTGAGCATCTGATTCATTGACTGAGTGGATTGAAGCCAATTTAACCAGCTGGATTCTCTAATGTTGACTTCAGTGGTGTGATACTGATCTATACCACTCGGAGGATTTGGCCCAGAGACAAAGGGAGGTAGTGCTTCCTTTGGGTGACATCTTTCTGCAAGCCACAGCGAACAGCATCTGTCTTGCACACCCTGGTTGTCCTAGAAGTGGCATGTATTGCTCATATGGTACCCACAGGGTTTTGTCATTCTGTGGATATTTAGGACAGGGAGTGGCAATGAAGGACAACAGGCCACTTTCTTCTAGTTTTATCCCTCTATTTCACAGCTAGTATCATCTTACAGCAACTCTGGGACCAATTTTCCCAAGTGTATTGGCTCCCTTTGATTTCTGTAGGGGCAATAGCTGCCGTGCAGCACTTTTCTGGGGGAAGGGAGGAGGCTTAACATGGCTCTGGTTTTACCTTCCACCTCGCTAAGGAGGAGACAGACCAGGCATAACACCTGTCATGCTCTGCAGAGAGGCCCAGCAGAAACAAGAAGTATGACACACAGGCATAAAGAGCAGCAGAGAGCGGGCAAGGCAAGACCTTGATCTGAAAGTGCTGTTACAATCTTGGTGCTGGACATTAGAGTTAAGATACTACAGTGCTGTTGCTCATCTTTATTTTCTAGCTAAGTGACTTCATTTCACTAAATCCCTCCAGCTTTCATAACCAAGAAACCAGAAGGACAAAAGGTTAAGCAGAATTTCTTATTGCTCTTTATTATTATCACATCTTTTGTCTTCTTTTTAAGATTCATGAACCTCCATTCAATTAATTTATCAGAAGTCTGAAAAATTAATTGTGGGTTCATATATTTCCATAGGCATGGGCTCATTCCTATACCAGATGTCAATAATACCTGATCCATGCAAATGGAGCTGGGTTTGTGGCAGCCTGCTGCCCAATCTAATTAAAGCTGTAACTCCAGTCCACCCTAAGTAGGAATGGAGTTTGGGTTTTGCGTAATTGTAAGGCTAGGGGTAGGTATGACTAGAAATGGGGCCCTGAACCCCCGTGTCTTCAAGGCTGAAATCTGAAATGCCAGCCCTCCATTCCCAGGGACCCAGGCATAAGAAGGTAATGCAAGAGGCCGGCATTTTGCACATAAGAGGGCCCAGTAAAATCTGCAGTGCGCTGCCCAACCCTAGCAACTGTTTGAAAAGGCAAAAGGTACTTATTAGCTTTACTCAGAATCACACTCTCTGGGTTTTTTGTTTGTTTCTTTGGGGTTTTTTTCATCCTAATGCTGTTGCTGCCCCTGGGTCAGACAGTGCCAGCCTGCGCACTGCACAGCACTATTTCACATGCTGGGCTTCCTAGGGCAACATGAGGTCTTTGGTGGCTTGTGGAAGTGATGTTTGTTGTGTAAGTCCATGGGGCCATGACCATGTGTGTTGTCACCTCAGAGCCTCCTCCAGGCAGGAAGATTCTCCTTTGTTTGGGGAAGATGCTTTTTTTCAGGCCTGGCTGAGATTTTATATTTTCCAAAGAAGGTTTCAGCCAAGCACAACTTGCTTTTATTTTTGTTGTTCCTAGCATTATTAGCACACAGCTTGTTTTCAAGATAACAATGTGGGAAAACTATGCCATCTTGCCAAACTCCTTCAGTATACCGTTTGCAGGTTGTGCTATTTTATCAATGTCTTACTAGGTACACTGGAATGGTTTGTAAACCCTGTCTTGTGAGTTACAAAGGAAATGAAAATATTGAAATAAATTCCTCCCTGCCCTACCAAACAGACTTACCTTCTTCTGGTACTTTTCCTTTTCTATTATTGTGCTGTATAGTAGGGATCTTGTTTAGCATTTAAAAAGCTACTGCTGCACTCTATTATCAAAGACATATTTGTTAAAATATGCATATGAAAGGATTTGTAATTGAAGTACAGCTTTGATATATTTAATAGGATGTAAAACTGCCATTCCTTTTTAATAGGAGATGCTTTATGTGCATTAGAAGTAATATAATAATGCCTCTTCACTGAGCTCTACCCATTAGCAGACTGTTTTCTCCCTTTCTTTTAGTTAATCTTAAAGCTTTAATGTAATCTAAACACATTGACATCTTCTTTTTTCCTCTTTCTGTACTTGGAAGTGCTTTGAACTGAACTTTGTTTCAAATAAGGGATAGCAACAAACATGGCATCAATACCCAGTGCCCTGGTGCTGCCTGACAGATGGTCCATAAAGCAGCGCATCTCCTTCCCTTGGAAATGTTAACAGTAATGGGAGCGTGGCTGCATGTGCAAGCAAGGGAGCACACGTGAGAGTAACCTTGTGAAGAATGAACAGCTATAACGGCATTCTTTTCTATATTCCCATGTCTCAAATGTAATCAAATACCAGAACAGCTTTCTACATAGAAATAGAAAATGACAATCAAACCAAAAATAGTAATAGCTTTAATAGCTATTTCTGTGATTCAGTCTTGGAGTGCTTTACAATGAAGTGCTGTTACTATTTAGGAAATAAGGATGTAAACTGGTAAAAAGCAAGTGTGCTAAATCTGACTGGTGTTTTGGGGTACTTGTGGTTTGGTGTCTCATCTTGCACAGAGCTGTTCTCTACTCCTTTCAGAACTCAGGATCATGGACTAATTTGCAAGCTGGCAAATCAGAATTATTTGCCCTGGAAAATCCTGGATGTGTCATCTGGACCTTGTCAGAGGAACCCAGATAAGAGGGCACTTCTAATTTCTAGTCTAGTGCCTCACTAGCATCCGGAAGTATATATTAATCATTGTTGTTGTAGGAAGATTCACAAAATGCCTGAGATATTGTTTTGTCATGAAAAAACTGAGACCATCAAAAAGAAAGTACCTTCTCCTTGATTGAGAGGTACTGCTGTATTGGCCAAGTTCAAATTTCCATTGCAACAGTGCAAATGTACTCATGGCTTTCCCTGTGAATATCTTTTGATTCATTCATTCATGTGTCTTCTCAACATGAAGATGATGTGCTAGTGATTTACAGGAACTAGACAGCTATGAGCCATGGGTACAGTCCTTTGCAGGATAACTTTTTCAGTTATTACTCCCTGCATGTGTTCATCTTGTTTTAGTGGCAAGGGATAAGCACTGGCCTGGCACAGATATGACATGGCACGTTGTGAAGCCCATGTTTTGGTGACTGTAGGGATGCTGCTCTCATCCTGGTCTGTTTGTAAAAGGAAGTGGCAAATCTGTAACTCTTTGTTTCCCAATGAATTTTTGGAAGAATGACTGTTCCTCTAGGCTGACAAAGTAACTAGAATGGCATAAGTGGCCTGTCATCCCTTAAGTGACTCAGCCTGAGATTTCTTTACAAGAGTTGCCAAATTCCCATCTTGGGACTATAGCTGCCCAGCGCCACAGCTGCTGCTGCCTCTAGTGCTTTTCTTCAGAATGTTTTTAACCTGGATCTTCTGGCCCACACTGGAGCCCACAAATAGCCACATCAGCAAGGAGACATCTATTCAAACAATACAGGTGTCTGAAAGACCTGTAAAGCTGTGTAGATAAATATCTGAATGTCAGAATGTATTCTACTGGTATAATTCATGAATGACAGAAAAATACATTTCATATAGAGAACAATACTTTCTTTTTGTAAAGGGAGGTAGTGCAATTCATTCAATTTGCATTTGGATATTGCTGTTGTTCAAGTAAGCACTGTGGGTTTGGGAGCATATCGCAAGAATTACACAATGCAGTTTCAGTGTTTTCTGAAACTGGTTCTCCTTTGCAGATGTAAATTCGACTCCCATCTTTGCCAATATATGAATTCTAAAAAAAGCAGGTGTATTCATCAAGTGTCTAGCATATGAAAAAACACAGGCATTTTTGTGATGAAGCTGGTCAGAGATTCGGGCTGATGTAAGGCAGATTTAAATAGAAATCAAATTTAAAGAAAAAAACCCAAGCCACAATTCAGGGATATTGTCACTGTTTTCAGTGTCAGCACACAACTTCAGTAGGCACAGTTGAAATGCCAAGTCAATTGACTGTTATAAATTCCTCAGGTTTAACTAAGTTAATTCTGTCGAACTGCTGACCTGATGCGTTGGGTCGGGTGGATGAAACATTTAAAAAAACAAAACAAAACAAACAACCCCAAAACCCAGACTGGGATTTAGAGCAAGCTGTTGGAAGAAAACAAAAGTAGTATGACAGCCAATGCATCATAAAAATTCTAGTCTGATTTTTTTTTTTCTAATTAAAAAAAAAAAAAAAAAAAAGAAAAAAAAAAAAAAAGCAAAAACAAACCACGCTGGCAGTAAAGGTCCACTGAAATCCTGGACAAAGCCAAGTTCCCTGCAGTGTGCACTCTGTGTGAGACATGAGTTCATCCCAGAGCTAGTCAGACTTTGCTAGAGAAAATTAAAAGTTATTCACCAATTTCAGTCAGCTTCTGCATTATGCCTTTTCTGAACAAATTAGCTCTTACCTTTTTCCTGCAGGACAAAGCCATTGACCTGGAGAACATCACTAAACAGAAAATTAATTACTGCTGTTTGCTGGATGTAGAGTGGTTGTCACTGAGACTATGTCCAGTAGTCCTCATAGATCTCCAGGACACTGGACACAGGTAAATGATGTACTTCTGCTTTTCACTCGTATTTGGTTCTGTACTCAGGTAGCTACATTTTTAAAGCAGCCATCCTACCAAGGGTAAACCTATTTTCAGTCCGGGATTTTAAGCGTAAGTATATCTAAGGCTGTTGAATCCCTTGTAAGTATTGGGATAAATACTCCACAGAATTTAAATTTTAGCTCAGATGTTTAGTTTTTCTGCTCTCGTCTAATTACACAATAAGCGTGCGAGGAATCTGTTTGGGCAGAATTAAGTAAAAATATGCATTCTAATAATAATGTCTTCTCTATAGGTCTAGATCATAAAGGACTGAAAGTAGTACTGCATTATTTCAATATGCTTTAGGGGTTTATATCAGGAAAAAAAAACCAAAACAAATTGGATTTACTTAAGTGAGAGTAGTCAGAAAAAAAAAAAAGTTGAAATAAAGCATTCACAAATGTGTGTATGAATGACAATGTATCAATAACAGGCTACTCTGATTTAAAAGAGGAACAAACCCTCTATTTTAAGCAACTGTCTATGGACTAGTCCATAGACAGCATAGAGAGTCTACCTACTGTACTGTTTTTAGGGTCTGACCTTTCTTATCAAAGAGAATTTACAGAGCAAGTCACGCTTTAAGTGTGCTTCAGAGAATAACTGAATGCTACCTGTTGGCCAAATAAACTGGGGTGGATTCCTTAAGATATCTCTCCGTCTGCAAAAAAAAAGACTCGGTTTACCCTGAAAACGTATGCATAGGAGCAGAAAAAGCGTGTGTAGCCTTGTCTGAGACACATTCATTTCAGCTACTCTAAATATTCCCAAAACACAGCAGGAAACATACAGTTTTATACTGATTATTTTTATTCATAGGAACAATGAAATCTGAAGGCAATACCTTCGCAAGAGGGAAGGGGAGGATATAGATTCAGTATCAGTTCTCTGTGCTGAAGCACAATATGGAGCTCTATGAAGAACCTATGAGTACCCACAGAGCAGAGGTATGGCATTTCCAAAATTAGTGTTCCCCTTCACGCAAAATTAGCCTTCTGGGAATTAATTTCTTCCCTTACTCCCTGGAACGTGCAACAAATATTTCAACCTTGAAACACCTTTGTGCCTTTCCTAAGCCTCCCTGAAAATAAAGCTAGGAGTCCTAGCCCACATGTGTGAGGCTGAGGAGGTAGTGGTGATACAGTCTGTTTCTACAGAGAAATTCCACCAAGCCTGACTGATGCACAGCCCTGGACATACAGAAACAGAGTGCTCAGTCTCCCATGAGAAGTAATATAGGTTCAAACTGTCTCTGTTTTGTAAGGTATTAATTAATTTTTTTTCTTGTAATAGTAAAAGCTTATTACCTAGTTTCTCTCTTCACAGGCACATTCCCCTGGAACAACCTTTCTTCATGCTGTGTTGGCCTTGTGAAGATTTCTAGACACCTCAATTCCACTCTGGTGTGATCGACAAATACCAAACAAAAAAACCCAAACACTGTGAAAAGCAAAAGGATGCAAGACAAGATGAATAAAGGTATGTGATGAAACAGAACAGGTTAATTACAGCAGAGCAGGTATCCAGCACTGTCTGGGCAGGGGTAGCTTCTTAAAGGCCCTTAAAGTCTGGAAGACATTGCCTTTAAAAGCAGCAGTGGTGTCAAGGGCAAGCCCTGTCCTGATTGATTCCCTCTGGCTGGGCTTGCCCAATCTCCCCCCACCAGAACGTCTCAGACCCACTCAATCCATAGCCTATGGGAATTGTGTGGGGGCAAAAAAAATCCAAAGGGCTTTTATGTTCCCACAGAATTGCTGTGGAAATCTGTCCCCTTCAGGTGCCAATACAGAGACAAGACAGCAGGTTGGGTTGGATTTTGGGGAAAAGTCAGTTTCTGTTCATGTGCACAGTGGAAACTGTGGACTCTGGAAACCTGGGGCTTTTGTCAGGGTCATTAAACAGCAGCTGGGGGTCACTTATAGGAAATGGGGTGCTGTGGGTAGTGCCTGGAGAGTAATAATGAGAGCCAGGTAATGGCATCCAGTCCATTACAGTCTTATGTTGTCATTGTCTAAAATGGAAAAACCAACAGTCTAAAAGGCTATAACACTGATTCTGTAGAACATTAAACTATTACTTTATGCTGATGATATCCTACTGTTAATTAAGGACTCACATGCTTCCCCTCCTGCTTATAATGAATATTGCTCTCTGAGTACAAAGTTATCATTGCACAAAATTAATGACTCTGAGGCTGCAGTGATGCAGCTTTCTGGAGTCTGCCCTTCAGCCCTGCTCACCTCATGGAATCTTAAGTGGGAACCCAAAAATATAGTACAGTACTTCGGGGCTGATATTAACAAAGCCTTAGACAATGTAATTAAAAATCATTTAAATACAATTAACAAGCAGGCAGAAAAAGATTTGGAGGGATACCCAGAGCTGGAGAAAAGCAAATGTGCATGATTCAGTAGGCTGGATTCTGCCCTCATTTGCCATCCCATAAGGTTGTTAAAGTAAAAATGAGGACATTTTGTAAGTCAGCACCCTTGGAGTTACTGTTATAAATGATCTTGTGGCAGTATTTCCCACTGGCAGCAACAGTTGTGTGTGCATTGAGCTTACTCTGACCATAAATGTACATAAATAGCTGTAAATACAATGAGATGTTCTAACAATGACTAATAATTACATTCCTGACCCATACCTTAAAAAAAAACCAAAAACAAAACCAAAAAACAAACATATGGCTAGGAATACTTCACCTACTACTGAAACTCACCTGTTTCTTTAAAGGGTACATAGGTGGATCACACAAGGACCATATTCAACACAATAGAATGTGACAAAGCCTAATCTGTACTCCCAAATTCACATTTACCTACAGCCCAGGCTTCTCATGCTATAAACCAACAAGCTTCCTTAAAAGTCAGTGTAAAGCTTACTGAATAACTACAACAAATACAGTATATTTCAGATGACAGAAATCACAGGATGTGGGGATGAATTAAAGATGTGACACAAAATATTCAAAAAGTGCTTACAGCTTTTGGGATGAGAAATGTTACTATTCCCCCTAAATGTCATATAATTGGCCCAATTTATGCACCAAAATCTGGCAAATTTTTATGGGTTCTTTATTCCAAAAAGGGATAATTTTGAATGAAAATTGCTATGTTGTCTTTTTTCCCTGCCTTATAATGTAAACTAATATTGATGTTAAGCAGAGGTTTCATTTCAGGAGTGGCTTGAATAGAAATATCTTTCTGGAAAGCACATGAAATCCTTAGTGATGAAAGGAATTATACAAATATAAATCGATTGTTTTTGAAGTGGCTTGAACAATTAAATCATGACAGGCAGACTTATTTAAACACTATTCTAAACAGTATGATTTTTGGTCATTCAAAATGTTCTGTGGAATTAATTTTACCTCTGAAAAAAGGCAGACAACATCCATTCCAGCAAATAGGCTCAGATTTTTCCAGTCTGTTATGAGATTAGCCAGGTGGGGCAAGATAGGTGAAAGATTTTACTTGGGAAATGGTCAAAGCTGCACATGACAGCCACCTACCAAAACAGAAAGCCCGTATGTGTTAGAAAAGGCAGTGGTATGCATTTGCATCAAGACGGAGGGCTCTAAATAAAAGGTGTCAATGAAAGAACAGTCTGGACAGCAACAGGAAATATTGAGAAGCTGTTGCTCATATGAGAACATGATCCATACTGCACATTTATGGCTATGAAGAGCATATTATCCTGCTATAAAACAGCTTTCGTAACAGCTCTACAGCAAACACATGCAAGATAGCACTGTAAATGCTTAACAAAATTTGCAGAAAATATTCAGCGCATAGGAGTTCCTCTTCAAAACTGCAGCCCGAGGAATGCGTTTTTCTCTTTCCCAGGTACCCATATTCTCTGAGTTATATTCTTAGCCAATTTCTACATGGGAAATTGTCAGCTTTCTGCCCATGCATTTGAACTGCACTGACTGTGTGCCCAGAGTTAATTTCACAAGAATATCTAAATTGACAGAGGCAATCAAATATTTCTATGATGTTAGCATTGTTTAAAAACTATGGAACAACTTAAAGAGCCTCAAGGACATTGTAGTCTCTCTTTCTGATCCATGTTTAGTTGTAACAAACAAAAGGGCTTCTCACAGATCACTGTTTAAAGTAACAGACAAAAGAAGTGGGAATGAATAGAGGCAGCTTAGTGATAGATTTCCTTCAGAGCTGATTTGGGGTGAACTGGCTCACCTTACTAGTAAGAGGTTGAGCACAAAGTCTGCTTATGTTCCTAAATTATTCAAAGTTTTTAAACAAAAAATTAATTGTAAGTACTTGCAGAAAGACCTGTCAGAAATAGGCAGATAAAAGCACAGATGAGGGTTGGGTTCAATAAGTGCAAAGTAAAGCACGGAGGAAAAAAAGGTAGTGGCCATACATGCTCAGTGATATGCTCTAAATCAGTTAAACTTAAGAGAGAAACACATCAGTGTTGATCTAAAAAGTAAATAAATTAGAGGAAATGAAAAAGAACAGAACAGGAGAAAACATTTTGCTGTTGCATAACTCTAATATGTGCCTGCACCCTAAATACCAGTGGTAGTACTGGTCCTGGTCTCAGCAAGGATCCAAGAATAAATGGAAAGAGTTTGGAGTTGGAATATGAGAATAAACCAAAGAATTGGACAACTTCCTGTCCAGGAGAGATGATAAGCTAGGCTTTGGTACTGTAGTAAGGAGATGACTTAGGGAGTTATGAGGAAAAGGAGCTCAGCTGCCAGAGTAGGGGAACAAAATGGTTACTATTTGGTGTTTCTCAGAATATAAGAACCAGAGGCTACCATGTTAAATGTTCAGCATGAAGATTAGAAATAAGCAGATCACTACTTTCACATACACTACATAATTGAACCAAAGAACTATTTGTCACGTGCTATTGAAAAAACTCAGCAGGTTCCCCAGTACACTAACATTTAACTTGGGTGCAAAGTGGAATTGTACAAACACATACAATAGGACAATAGATCAAGGGCTGTGAAAGGAAAACACCACAGCTAAACCAGAAAACCTGCAAGATGTGGATCACTAGAAATTGCAAGGATATTGCTGTACAGGTACTGTCTTTGCATTGGTGTTGACTACTTGTGTGAGAGGGAGCTCTGGTTTGACTGGACACAGCTACTGTATTGGCAGATGAGGTACTTGGCTATGTTTATCCAAGACAAGCTGAAGTTCTCCTGCACTACATATTTAGTACTACAGCTCTTGGGGCTTTACTGTCTATTAATGATCATAGCATGACAAGCTAAAAATGATGGCAGAAAATTGTCCGGAATGGTTATGTACCCAATGTAAGCTTAAAATTGAAATTAAAAAGCCAGATCTAACAGAAGATAGTAAGTTTAAGGGGGCAGGAACAGATGGACACTTATTCTTGACACACAGTTTGAGGCTGAAGACAAATTATAAGTACAGCAGAGATGGAGTGTTAATCCAGACACAAAAACAACCAGTCTACATAAGTTCAGTGCTGAATACTGGCTGAAGACACAGTCAGGAGGGAACTGTTTGGAAGGGAAGAAAATCAGGAGCATGCAGTCTCCACTTCTGCTCTGCAAAGGAAATGATGCAGAGAGGCACTGGCTAAACTGACAGAACTGATCTTAAATCAGGGATAGTTTTTCATCTCAAATAAATCAGGGTGGCAGTACCAAAGCCAGAGAATCAGCTACCTGACAGCTCTTCACCAAAGTCAATACACTTTAACACTGATATACCTAAATAGTCTAGTGCTACAGAAATCAGTGTGGGTGTATTAAGTTTTACCTATCTCTGTCAGTCAGCCTAGGTTGTTTTCTTTCACCAAAAAAACCTTGAACCATCCCACTGCAAACTGGCTATAAATAAACTCACCAGAAATTCGAGCTTTCTTTGTGACTCTAGCTGTTTATGACATTGACAGGAACCAAAGTTACTCAAGATCAGGCTATAGTGTTTTATTCTACAGTACAGAGCATAGTTTAGAGTGAATATGGTAGAGTATTTCCATCACCAGATTTCTGTGCTGGAGCTCTCTTTAGTAGACACAGCATTGTGAAGTTTTGGCCTTTCAGAGACACAAGAGGACAATGGGCCTCTTGTCCCTATTTCTTGAGCTACCCTTAACTTTTCTCACAGGTTTTGGAAGGTAAACACTTGATCTCTGGGTTTTGCCCCATAGTCTAGCTTGTTGACTTTAATTGCAAGTTCGCTGGGTCTCTAGGTACTATCATTCTACAAACGATATGTAATAATAATTTCATATTTGATCAGTTGCCTTGTAATGGCTTTTTTTCTTCTGGGCTTTAAACTTTTTTATTTGATTGCATCCTTGCCCTAATTTCAAAGATGGAAAATAATAGATTTTCTAGAGAACAATCCCAAATGTCTTATCTGCAGCTGATCTGCAATTCAATATAATGGTTTTATCCTTTTTCATGATTTTTTTTTCCTTTCAGATTTGAATAATATCATTTGTGTGATGTTACTCACTTTCTCTGTTTTAATTTGAAATCCTATTTTTAATCAATTAGGAAAAAATGACCTAATTAAGGAGTAATTTAGGCCAGGAACTTAAACATTGTTTTATAAAGTAGCTGCATTTAATTGGAATGTGCTCAACTACTGCATTGCATTTACAAGTAATTTGGAAGAAACAGCCAATGAGATCCCCTGACTGCAGTTCAGAAATGATAGTGACAAAGCTGATGTCCAAAGCAGTCTGATGAACTTGGGTTTTACTAATAGCTTTGCTACGAGCCTAAAGGTCCTAGCAACTGCAGCCTCTCATTATGCTAGACACAAATAAGTGACTGCAGGCTCCTGGGAGTCAGCACTGCATGTTCTGAAATGACATGATAGGTGTAAAGCTCAAGAACCAAGAATGCAGAGAAGGGATCCAGCTTGCTCACCCACCATGACCAGTCAGTGGTAAAGGTAGCAATAGCTCTATGATGCCAGGAGTGCTCCCATCCACTCCCAGAAACAGGCTGTCACTAGTTAATGCACATGCTAATAAAAATTCCTAAAAGCTCCAGTTTTCTTTATTTCCCCTTAGTTGGTAGAGTTCCTAGTGTGAGGGTTTGTCAGAACTTTGCCTAAAGATGCCCACATGCCACAAAAGACAGAAGGCTGTTTGAAAAGCTCACTGGCATAGTTTAGGAAAGAAATTCAGCTTTGGTGCCCAGAGGATATGTTAGAGGTGACACCCCTTCACTGGATGCCATTAGTGCCAGTTCAGCTCATTCCCTTTTATTGTCTCACCTCTACACTGTTGCTTTTCACCAGACCAGCACCATAATATGGATGGTTTTAGCATCAGAAGGAGGGGACCTGTCTGACACTTTTGTGCTGTCTATGCCATGTTTAATTTTCATTTATTATTGTTGCTTTTAGCATTGTGTACTTACAGTAGCACAGTGGAAGAGACAATTATGACTCCGCTCTGGGCATCAACACACACTTGAGGGGCCACTGGTTTCCAGCTGATCACCTAAGGTTGCTTCATTGCAGAGTGGGTGCTGCTGGACAAACTTACCAGCACATTATTTATTCATGTTGGCTCAGAATTTTCGCTCAGATAACAGCTCCCAGGGAAACACAAAGGCCTTCCATACTGACAGAGCCCTTGCCACATGTTACTGCTTCATGACTGGGAGCAACAGCATTGTATTCCATTTTAAAAAAATACCCAGAGAGGGCTTGCAGGCTGAGATCACGTCAGTATTACACTAATACTTTCTGTTATTAAATTTTATGTCAGGCCATTATCTATTGTTTGAATCTTTTGGTTGAAATCTGAGCCACAGACGCAAGAGACGTTGTTATCCACTTGGTTATCTAAGTGGCTGTAACACAGACAAAGCCCCAGGAATCAGAGAGCTCTTGGCCAAGGCCCCAGCAGGAACACATGCAACTTTGTAGTGCTGCAGAAGGAACGCTTGGTGCAGGGGACAGAAGTATTGAATTTGGGCAATTTAGTCCTCAGCTACTGATGCCTTACTTCAGGTAGGGAACAGTCTTACTTGGAAAAGCAAACCATGAAACAGCAGCCATGCAAAACTCACTGAACGTCAGCTGTACAGCAGGGCTGGTGCTCTGCATATCACCTGTAAAATCACGTGTCCCTGGATAGAACAACTCATAGCTTTTGTAGTCAAATATTGAGTTACCCAAGAGATCTATGCGAGGAGAGCATGCCTCCTGCACCTTCTTTTAAGTCAATAGTAGCAATACATTATCAGATTGCCTGTTTTCCTAGATATATTATATCTAGTGTGACGAAGGTGAAAATGTTAGCTGTTTGCAGCCTGACACAGAGTTGGCAATATCCTGTGCCCTTCAAAACTATCAGCTTTGATTTTAAATCGTGTCATACTTCAGGAGAGAGGATATACAGTCACCTAACCTGGTGGGCTCTTCAGTGACAGCTTCATTTCAGCCTTCGGGCAACGTGAGCTCTGGAAACAGCAGTGCAGAATCCCAATCTTGCTGAGACATATTCACATATGAAACCCGCCACTATCAACAGGATCTCTAAATTCTCAAAGGAATTTAGTGCAAGACACATCTAGCTCTAATCTATTCATTTTACATGAATGGGATAAATTGCCCCACCTTCTGGAGGTGTTGACTTCCCCCACCTTTGTTATTGAGGGAGAAGATTCTATTCCATCACACTCTGATATTTTTAATAACTAAAACTTGATCATCCAGATTTCACCAAAAGACCCTGTAGCAGAGATAGGATCTGTTTAAGGTATAAAGTACCATTATATAAAGCAAAACGTAATATTTGTTTGCATTCAGCCCAAGCATAAACACACAAAACCAGTCTGACCTACATGGTGAGCAACTGTTTCATACCACAATAACACTACCAATAATAACCATCAACATGGTAAGACTTGGGAGCACAGACAAAAAGTGTGCAAATCACTGCAATGAGCAGTGAACTGCAATGGGGGAGACTTGGATCCTAAAAATAAGATAAAGAATGCTGGGAGATAAGATCCTCTTTTTGGGAAGAGCTGAGAAGCATAAGAAAATGAAGGGGGAATAAGACAAAACAGAGAAGAAAAACATCATGAACTTCTGTTCCAGCTTCTCTTCTGGAACAGCTCTTGAGTCTGATTTCATGGACCTTGGACATTGAAAGCATCAAGAGATGTAGTTACCAGTGTTAGTTACACAGGATCAGCCTCATTCACACTCATGGCTAATATAGAATAAGATTGCTAAACATTAATTGTTTGAATATGTAGTGCTCATGATTGATAGATCTAACCATTGGCAATGTGCATTTACTAATGAATGTCAATCTAGAAAAGTGCTGTTTTGAAGTTTGAAACTTGCTTGATTTAGAAGATGTTTAAACACTCCCATCACAGCAATTACTAATTCCCTCACTGAAATATGTATATGATGCACGGATATTCAATTGTAATAAGTTTTTATATTCCATATGACCACCAGAAAAGTTGGTACACAAACTCATTGAGATTTAGGAAGAATTTCAAGACCAAACCCCTCTGCAATTCATCCAAACACCAAAACTGAGCATTACTGCTGCATCAGCAAATGTGGCAAGCTTCAGACTTTTTTTTTTAAAAACACCATAATTTGGTGCACGGATTAAAAATCCAGTTGGATTCCGTCTGCCAAAAGATGCAGCCTCAGGACCAGGATTCTTTCCACCATCTTCAGAGGCCAATATTTTTGATGACGAGCATAGAGTGTGTTACTTCATCAGTGTGACTCCAGTGCCGGATAATCCACTTTGGAGAAGTAGAGGCACCTAATTCTGTCTTGCAGCACGGAAACTATATATCTGACCATCTGGTGCTAAAGCAAAGGTTTTTTAACAAAAGAGAAACACAGTCAAAATGACATATTCCCACTTGTATAATTAATGACTGTCACGTTATGGTACAATGTCTGCTGTACATTCTTCTGACACAGAATGGGAATGGGTTTATAAGAATCTTCACCAAGAGGGTTGGGTTCTGGTAAAAACAAGTGTAATATGTAAAAACATCTGGATGCCAGAGACAGATAACATCTATTTATAAAGCAAGTGAGGTTTTGTCTGTTTTGGTTTTGTTTTTAACTAAGGATAATTAACCACTTGGCAAAACCATTAAGAGAATAGCAAATTAGAAAAATACAATGGCCCATGATTAATGGAATAGGATAAGCAAGTCAGTTGTCCATTCTGCCCCTGAAATCAATGAGTTATCCAAACTCTCAGCAGAGGAGACAGGGGTTTTTCTCCTTTAAAGTGAGAGCAATCAGTGTTGACTAATCAGCACTGGACTAGATATTTAAGAGGATCCACAACAGCAACCTGCAAACACTTATGAATTCCTGTCTTGACTGAGCATAATGATGTTTTACAGAATAAAAAATAGGTACTTAATACACAAAGTCTGATAGTCTGGCTTGGTTTTTTTTGCTTTATATCTGGAAGGGACAGCTAATTCTTACACACCAGCTCTGACTTTTAAAGTTCCTTTAAAACCACTTGTTTTCAACTGGTGGCATCTAAACTGGCATCAAAGATGAATTTTCTTTTGTTCAATGAAAAACATTAACACTGCATCATTTTATTCCTACTTCGAACACAAGAGCTGCTTATAAACTGCACATAATGTGAAAGCTTAACAACTAAAAGTCCCTTGTACAAGCCTAAACCAAACAGAAAGTGCAGGAAGAAATAGAAAGAAAGGCTGTGTTTGTGTTGGAGGTAACTCAGCTCAGTAGACAAGCAGCTTTCCCTGCCATAACAGAGAGGTGCTGCTCCTACCTACCTGCACTAGGGACAACAGTAGCGATGGGTACTGGATCAGAAAGCCTGAGCTGTGAGAGGAGGTGGCATTACAGGTGTCAGTTCAAGTCAGAGAAATGTGCTGGTGTCAGAATGCAATAATTTAAGAGCTAAAATAAAACTAACAGGAAACAAACCTAAATGAAAGAGGATTAGATGGCAGACAAGATTCTCTTATAAACAGGCCCTCACTTTTACTTCCTTTTAATGCAGCTGGGGGCCAAGGAAACCCATGTTTCCAGTGCTAATGGGCCTTGTTGAAGGCATTAAGACATTTTACAAAGAATGAGAGGCTGAGGGATTAGGAGTGAAGGGAATTCACTGAGCGTTCATGAATTAGCATCAAAGAATGTCTGACTCCATGGAAAGTTTTAAAAGCAGAGCTAAATGGCGATACCATTATAGGAGGAAAATGGCATGAACACTTTTCTAGTTAAAACCAACATTGTTATTATTTAAGTATAGCTCATTATACATGTATGTTAATTTCTTTCCTGAACTTCAAGATACAGAGCAGACTGAGAATTTCTATTCACTCTTGCTTATCATGAAAGCACAGGGGATATTAACTTTGGTAAGAGGATTAGTGGATGCTTGGGGTCTGGGTCTAGAGTGGGACTTCATGGTGTGACTGCAGCCCATACAAATACTAAATGCTGCAGCTGTGTGTGCTAAAGAAAGGCAGAAACACACCATCCCCCTTTCCCCCTTTATTTCAGGAAAATGGCTAAGAAAAGCAGGGCTGTTAGAAGAACACTGTTGTACTAAGCACAAACAGCTACATAGGAGTAGGGTTGTGTGGCTGAAAAGTCTCATGTCTACCAGATCCAAGTGGCACAGCACCCTGATGGGTGTGCAAATGCTGAAAGCAATTTCTGAGCCTGTGTGGCTGTATGTGTTCATTGCAAAAAATGGCTCATGCTGCTTCCCGAAATGACAATCCCTGACTTTGAGAACACCGGAAACCAAACTGGTCCTTATTGCCATGACCTAGAAGAGGCAGCAGAATGAAAGAAGTACTGGAAATAATGAAAAATGTTTCTCTGTCTGAAACTCACTATTTTTCAGGTTACTGAAGTTTTTTGTGGTCCTTGAGCTGCTGCTCGCTAACAACAAGTAGATGAAAAGCTTTAGTAAGTCGCATACAGCATTGTCTATAAGACTATAGTGGCAGCAGGACTGAACCAGTGCCCAATGCAAGGGGAAAAAAATGTTGGGACTGACTCTGTAGACCTTCCAGTTTTCTCTTCCAAGTTTTAGTCCAAGAGGACTATTATTATTAGTGAGGGGAGTGGGACCTTTTATTGAAAGAGCTCTAGGGCCTCCGCAGAATGACGCAGATGATAGGGAGTTTGCCTGTGCAAACCCTTCCACTCCTGAGGAAACCCAGACCTATATTTCAGACACTATCATCACCCCCACTCTCCACCCAGCCCTGCCCCTGCTGTGAGGAGCCCAGGACATGGGGGCAGCAGATGAGTTGGTCCCTCCCTAAACTGCATTTCCAGGGCTCCCTAGAAAAGCAACAGAGCTACCCTTGATGCAGCCTGTCAGGGTTTGGAGTCAGGCAGGTCTCTCCCCATCTCCTTTCAAGGGCAGAAGTGATGTGTCCCAGCACATGCATGGTTCCTGCTTTGCTATTTATGGGGTCAGCACCACTAGCCCAGCTGCCCTGATTTTCTGGAGACGAACCCAGGACTAAACCAGCTCCTCCCTCCCTGGGAAGGAGGGCACTTGTGAGGGAGGAAACAGTCAAACAGCATCTTCAGTTTCACATGTTACACTTTTATAATACTTTCTGTGTTTATTAACTAATTATTGTTTAATAATCAGACAATATTTGCAAACTAGCTAATTCATTATTATTTATATACTTAATATTAAACTATGACACTTATAATCAAGTGATAACAGTGATTTATTTGCAACCATGTCAAGGGCCCTCCTGGTGCTGCAGAGAGCAGGAGATGAATTCCCCCCACGTAAAGGTGGCAGGAACTGGGCAAGATTAGGCAGAATCCTGGCAGTTGCCCGGCACAGGCTTCTCCCCTTGGCCAGGAGTGGCCTCAGGGAAGCTCCATAGAACGCAAGAGCTAGAGATGTCCAAGTGTAAGAAATCAAGAAAGGATGGTGAAAGACTGGAATGGATGAGCTGAGTCCTGCTAGTCAAACTGAAGGGAAAGAAGACAATGCACCAACAGTGGAAACATGGACAGGTATCCTGGGAAGTGTACAGGAACATTGCCTGGTTATGTAGGGATTGGCAGGAAGGCCAAGGCATGGCTGGAGCTGAACTTGGCAAAGGATCTGTCAGTGATGGATAAAGGCTGGACATGGGCCAGTAATGAATACTTGCAGCCCAAAAAGCCAAATGTGCTCTGGGCTGCACCAAAAGCAGCGTGGCCAGCATGCCAAGGGAGGTGATGCCCTCTATTGTGCTCTGGTGAGACCCCTCTTGGAGTACAGGTCAGAGGTCCTCAGAGCAGGAAGGACATGGACCTGCTGGAGCAAGTCCGGAGGAGGGACACAGAAATGATCAGAGGGCTGGAATACCTCTCCTATGAAGAACAGCTGAGAGAGTTGGGGTTGTTCAGCCTGGAGAAGAAAAGGCTCCAAGGAGACCTTATCGTGGCCTTTCAATAATTTCTTATAGAAAGATGGGGGCAAACCTTTTAGTAGGGCTTGTTGTGATAGGACAAGGAGTAATGGTTTTAAACTAAAAAAGGGTGGATTGAGACTAGACATTTTTTAAGATGTGGGTAGTGGAACACTGGAACAGGTTACCCAGAATGCTGGTAAGTGTCTCATCCTGGAAACTTTCAAAGTCAGGTTGGATGGGGCTATCTGATCTAGTTGATGATGTCTTTGCAGGGAGGTTGGATTAGATGATCTTTAAAGGGCTTTTAGACCACAAATTATTCTATCATTCTATTATTATAAAAAATCTGAAACGGTGTAACAGGAACAAGCAAATGGCAGGAGATGAGTTAATGTGAAAGCTACAAAACTGTATGAAATAAGGTACTACTGGTGGGTTTGATCACTAAAATCCATGACAGAGGAGGAGTTAATAATATGACGGATGAACAGATAAGACTTTGAAACACTTTCTTTAAGTGTGTGTTGGTCACAACAAATGCTGATCAGGTGGGGTAAGCAAATTCATCAAGTTTTGCAGGGATTTCCATCCTCCACAGGCAAGACATGGTTGTGAGATTATTGCAACCAAGAGGAAATAGGTGGCTCCCTTGCTTACTTTGTGGGCACTGCATTTTGGGGACCTTGGGACTGCCCCACAGATGGCTTTGAGAATGGGGTCAATGTGGTTTAACTTTGCTGCATTTTGTAAAAATCTGAGTAAGTATAATTTTATAGTGTCATATACCTTGATTGTTGACTGACAAACATGGTACTTTAAGGACTCAAAATGAAGTTGTTCCATGACTGCTCTGTGGAGTGAACTGTCTCAGGGAATCTAATGGAGCAGTCTGTACTGTGCAGGAAAGCATCTGCTGTAAATATCAATGCTCAATAACCAACTCATACCTCTATGAGTATGTTCTATATTACATTTCTGTATGGCATCCACTCACCAACAAATCCAAAAAACAAAGAGACCCCCAGGCTAAGCACATATCACAACTGTGGGAGAAATACCAAATCATTGATGCCTTTTTTTTTTTCCTCTCCCTAAGACAAATACAGGAAAGTAAAAGAAGATCCTGAACTATTAGAAAAGGAAGCCCAATGGGATGCATCTATCATGTGCCACATAGGAAAGTAAAGATGGGGATGCACAGATAAAAGGATGGTGTGTATATATATATATATATATATATATATATATATATATAGTAACTTGTGATGTGGTGAGATGTTCCAACTCACCCTTTAGGGAAACTGCAGACAGAAGGTAGAAATGTCTCTCTTGTTCTGTACCTAGCCAGGCAGTGAGCTGCCTCTCCAGAAAAACATTTGTCTCTTGCAGGTTGTACTTCCCATCTGCCAGCCCTGCGACAATGGACATCCAGCTTTAGGTGAAATGAACATCAAAACTATTTTTCAGGGCAACCTCAATGCAGGACATGCACAGAGTTATGAAGTGATCTCTTTTGCAGTTGCCTAACTCTGCGGTTTCCCTTTCTCCTGCAAAGATCAACCAACCACACCCTCCTGTTGAAGTTAGGATCTATATTCAACTCCTCCCCTGCATACATACAAAGGCATCACCTGCTTACTGTGAAATTAGGTAGGCCATCTAACTTGTCTATGCCAATTATTTTTGCTTCTGTTTTTGTGCACCACTTTAAAACTGTTTCTTGATTTTGCTGTATGAGATGTGACACAGAAGAAATTTGTCATACTTCACTCTTTCTGGAGGGATGTCTGTGCAGCTGCTGGTTTACATAAGCATCTGCCCTACCAGTGTGCGAGACCTGAATAAGATGTTGACCTTTGATGACAGGTTGTGAAGAACATATAACTTGTAGGGTGTCCTGGAAGTCTAATTCTCAAAGCTGAGGAGATTTTTTTTGTTAGCAAAACCTACCTTGCTGTCTGACATGTGGGTTCTATTGACTTGCTGCCAAAGACATGGATTTGTACTCTAGAAAGGGCTTATATATATATTTATATATATAATATAATATATATTTATATATATTTATATATATATATATTTATAAATATATT
>JAWWMP010000132.1:27878813-27932138 GCA_035047865.1 Dendrocincla tyrannina | reverse complement strand
TATATTATATATATATATATATATAATGATTTATGAGCCTAAATTTCATTTTTGAAGAGATTTGAACCAGAGTCTGGGAAGTATTTTGGAATCCAAAGTTATAAAGTAGCTCAGTAGAGGGATTATGGAAACAGCTTATAAAATCCAAATCTGCACCATGGGATGATTTTGAAAAAACGCACTTGCCAATACCCTTGAGTTCTCTTTAGTTTTCAAGAGTTCCTGAGTGAGGGAGGGGTTATTTGACTATAAAGTTGATTTTAAAGTACTGTATTTCTAAAAATGCAAACTTCCTCTAGAAGTAGTGGAATATTGTGTTTTGAAAAACGGAGGGGGAATGAAGTTTGGGTTTTTCCAAAATATGAAAACTTTAATGCAAAATATAAATGAATCTCTTTGAAAAAAATACTCCAGTCTTTATTCCTCACTTCTTTTCCAGTGGAGGGGAACAAACAACTCTGATGCAGCTAGGCAGGGAGCAATTGCCCACAAGGTCTGGGTAGGAAAGGAGGCAGATGGCCTCCAAAACCAGGCAGCATGTGCCCATGACATTTAATTGCCCAGACCAGATTCACAGCAAACAACATGCCTGCAGCTTCCAGACCTGTGATACACCCTGCTTCCCCACGAGAGTGAAATAGGCTGGCCAGGCACTGACTGGCTGTCTTAGCTGGGAGTCCTGTGGCAGCATGACTCTGTGTGCCATTAAATGTTCCCTGCACTGAAAGCTTCACCAGCACCACCACACACAAGCATTTCAGCATAACTTCTATTCATAGCATAACTCTGGCCTCAGTTTCTCACTACAGAAAGCCATATCAGCAAAAAGTTTCCCCCCTGACTTTTGCATTTTAAGCCTGTGACTAGCTAGAGCACAAATTAATTTTCTCCTGTTCCATCTCTGCAGGCAGATGGTGTGACAGAAAGACGTCACTATGCGCACCAGTAGAAAGAGATAAACCAGAAACAATATGCAAC
The DNA here is from genome assembly GCA_035047865.1 of Dendrocincla tyrannina. Lineage (NCBI taxonomy): Eukaryota > Metazoa > Chordata > Aves > Passeriformes > Dendrocolaptidae > Dendrocincla > Dendrocincla tyrannina. The sequence goes on along the minus strand of JAWWMP010000132.1, from coordinate 27,931,160 downwards.
AACTTTCATTCTCCTCATTTACAAATAATTCTGCTTCTCATCTATCCTTGGCAGCTGCAATAATTGCAGCACGGCTGCTCCTCTGTCTGTACGTCTAACAACTGCAGTGACACCTGCTCAAGCTTTGAACTGCTGAGAAGGGATATACCCATCTCTCGAAAACAGGTGGAAAGCTATGTGCCTCCCTACCCAACAGCACAGGGGAGGAAAGTGGCAGTGGTGTGTCTCTATGCTGCCTCTGTTTTTCACAATCTGCTTTTAGCCGCTGTCAAAAGCAAAAAGCTACTTGTTTGCTGCGTTTCCCCACCATGAACTACCCATGTCTATAGGAGACAACTCCTCTGTCATGGTATGCCTTTGCTAACATCCCCTCCACCCTGTTGGTACTAGCTACTTGTTACTGCAGAGATGTTTGAGTGGATGCTCCTACTCACCTTTGGAATTCGTTGCTCCTGTTGCAGGCTACAAAAAGGCAACCTTTCATGCCCAAAGACATGGCTTCTTTTTTCCAAATACTGGCTGACTTGGCTTACAGAAGATGAGAGTTAAACCTGCATGTCTAACATTGAACACTTAGGCTCCCTACATGCTCCATGCACACAGGACAGTCTATGTACCGGGAGATGCCTCAGCAATCAGACATGGACAACCTTCAACAACGACAGAGCTGACAAATAAAATAAATGCATGCTCGTGTAATGTGTGTACAAGGCCAATTTGCACAACAGCAATTTTAAATTATCATAACTTTATAGCAGTTACTTGTTTAGTGCTTTTTAAAACATAATGATGCAATCAGTAAACTTCAGCTTTTCTTTGTTAGTACACGAAGGAAAACATCAAAGATGCTAACAAGTATGTGAGAGTTAAGTGGATGATCAAAGGTTATTGACAATAAAAGTCACACACTGAAGTGCGTGAAAAATGAAATATATTTTTTATTGTCTTCTTATGAATCACACGGATAACAAAATAGGAAAAAAATGTGTGACATGCCTTATCACACTGCAGGCATTATGCCTCCGAGACCACCTCTGTCTGTCATGTACATTATTTTACAAGAATTAAAACATTATTTTAGCGACATGGTACAGATACTCTTGTGAGGTATCTTAACAACCATTCCCTTCCCAACCTACCTATTTTTCATGCTAGAAATGAGTACTGCTGCCAGCACACACCAAGCTCATTGGCATGAGCCATGTTGGGAATAAAGAGCTTTCCTCCATGGGGCAACCAACACAGAAGCTCCTTCCTGGCTGAAACAAACTGCTGGGAAAGGCAGATGTCTGCACCACAATGAGCAAATTGCAGAAAGGGGTTTTGTTACCTCTCAGGGTTGGGCATGCTCCGCTATCTGGCATCACCACTGTTGCCAGGAATGTTGCTTCAGCATTTCTCCTGTCTAGACATACCATTATTTTGCCTGTGCAAAGCTGCCTGAACCATCTCCTGCCCGTCAATCCCCCGAGAAGCCTCCACCAGACATGCCGGGAAGCTGCTGTACACACACGCACTGCTGACAGCGCCCTGTGGAGGAAGGCGTTTTAGCAGAACAGGAAAAAAAATAAAATAAGGAGACTTAAATCACTTGCACAGGGTCCCAGAGGAATGTAGGGTAAAAGCAAGCTGATTTCCCAGGTCGAAATAAAAGCTGAGGGTACACAGGAGCCAGGATAAAAGCACAGAAGTGCCAACTAGGTGACAACTCGTTTGTAGGGCTTCTGTGCACAAGGGCTTGTTATGCTGCCCTCTCTTGTGCAGGAGAAGGCTGATTTAGTTTCAAACACAGCAAATTTAGATTCAAATATAGCTCTGTTCCTTCTCCCCTGCCTTTGGCATGACAGAGGGAGAAGCTGTTGAGCATGAAGCAGAGCTTCTTGTGTTTTGATCCAACTCTACATCCGTATATTTGATGCTGTTTCTTCTGATTCTTTCTGCCTACCAGGTTTCCTCCTTCAGGAACCCAGGCCGACAGACCTATTTAATCTTTTATAATGGCCACAGTGATAACTTCTTATTAAATATTTCATATTGTTGTACTGATAAAGAACATAAGACAAAACTTGGCATGAACGCAGTCCAGAGGAGAATCTGCTTAAAAATAAAACACTTGGGAGAATGTGGAAAGGAAACAAGTAGCCATGTGTCTGGAAACAAAAATTAATTTAAGGTAAGCAGGTCAAGCCTATAATGAAGTGCTTGTAAACAAAGAAAATCCAAACATTTCTACTTATCATCGGATCCAATTATTTCACAAACACCCCCTCATTATACATACTTAGTGGCTTGCTGCTATTCTGCTTTCTAAATCCATGTGCTGTCATCCTTTTTAAGTTGGCTCCAGAGGGCTGAAATGTAGAAAAACGCAAGCATTAATTCAGCAGCCCGGCCATCCAAGGCACAGGTGCGTTAGGTGATAGCTGTGGTCCTTTGCAGCGTGTGTGCCACGGTGGCAGAGTGGAAACTGGGAGCAATATGCTGCTGTTACCAGGCGTGTGCCCTCATTTAACATGCCACAATAATCCAAGGCGGGTGCAGACACTAGAAATGCCGCTTGTGGCTCTGATATTAATGGGAACCCAGCATGCAAACAGCTGCCCCATGGCAAGTGGGACTCATGGCTGAGCTAAAGCCAAGCTTCAGACATCCAAACCTATTGCTGTAGCTTGTTGCTGCTGCCTTGTTCCACAGGGGGATCACCTACAAGATAAATCCAGGAATTTACATTCAGCAGCACCATTCTCAGACACTCCTTGATAATGTCCAAGGCTGCAGTCATCCCTTGAGGCTTTATGATTTATGCCAGGGCCCAGGCCTGAGTGTGCCACCTGCTAGACACAGACTTGGAGCTTTCAACATGCTGCATTACCCCTTTTGGGCTCTGGTGCCCACAAGAGGTAGACCTGGGAGCATACCTCAAAGCACCACTGGCTCACAGCCCTGCCCGCCTGCCCTTCTGGATGCTTTTCTCACACACAGGCTTCAGCTGCCTCAGCATAAAAAGAAAAGTTGCAAAGTTTGAAAAGAGAAATAGTCAGATAGAAAGCTTAAAGACATTGTACTCACTGGCAAAACCCAAAAGCAAAGAAAAAGCAACCACTAAGCAATTAATTGAAAAATTATTGGCAGGCCAGGCCAGAGTGTTGTTGCTGCCTTTAATGATAAATGATAATAGGACCCGTCAACACTATACAGCAGGATAATACAAACACACCCTCTAGAGTGAAAGCACAAAATGAGACATACTATTATCATAAATAGATTAATTAACTAGAAAGAGAACATTAAAGAACAAGGGGTTATTAGCATGTAGCCAATAACCTATTCCAAGTGTGAATTTGATGAATACAGGTAGCCAGAAATGCAGAGCACAAACATGGAAGCAGACAGCAGAAAAAACGTTTTGGAAACTACATGGCAATTATCTCCTCCCGCAGCTCCTCGCTCCAGCTGTGGGGGAGCTGGAGACTCTGGAGGCCACAGGGTTTCAGCATTTAGCTGGGAGCTTTCTGTTTGCACACAGCTGAAGGTCAAAGGCAGAACATGGCCAAAATATGATGAGACTTTTCCATCTGCCCACAAAATGCAGCTGCCTGGTAGGAAGGTTCACAGTAGGTGCTGAGCAATGACTTAGGATATGTAGCAGGAAGTTATTAAAGTTTCAGTGAGAAACACTTTGAAAAATGACTAGATGTCATAGTTTATTCTTATTAAGAGTTTTCCTGGTGAAAATAACACTGCTTTTCCCAACGGCAGTTTGTCAATTGTACATTTCGCATCAAGAAAAATGTTTGCCATTTAGAAATATCGAACAAAGCTCCATGCTAGATACAGGAAACAAATAATGCACCTAAATACAGAACTTACTCAAAAAATTCTCAGTCATGTTGTGACATGACATGACAGAGACACCCATAAATAACAAGTTTGGAGAGGTTACCCATCCTTTTCCCCCCCTTGCCTACAAACTCATGGGGTGCTGTAAACCAGGGAAAGGTGAATATATTTTCTCATGCAGAGCAAAAAACATGCATTTCATTCCTACATGAAAAAAAGGGTTTTTAATTCACACCTGATTTCATTTGGAGAAACCCTCAAGATGCAGTGGTTATACCTAAAATGCCTAATCCTCTTCACACTAGCACTGAGGTGAACTGGGAATAGGGTCTTAGACCTCCAGAAATGTTCACAGAAGAATTTAATCCCAAACATTTAATCTCCGGCACATCCGAATGGAAGGGGAAGGAGCTGTCCAAGTGCTTGGTCCTGGCAAGGTCTGAGCCAGTTTTGTTCCTGATTTAGGAGGAGTCAGGCCAATTCAGAGTATTCCTGAGGCTCCTGCCCAGTCCTGAATAAACTCAGTACAGCAGGTGTGATCTATGTTAACAGCAGAATGATGTAGTTATAATGCTGGGATTAATATTTGCCCTGGAGTACGGCAGCATTTCTGACAGGCTTGTGGAGATTCTACTTCTGTTATTGGAGACTGAGCAGTTTCTTTCCATCATCTTTTCTCATCCTGTGCCTCTCCCGAACTGTGGATAAAGGCTCAGCATCCTTTCATGCATGAACTGGACTCTGCAATGCAGAGGCAGAGAGAAAAAATGCATCACGTTTCCCCCAAATGTAAGGAAAAAAAGACTTCTGCTCCTTGTACAGCTGACTTATTTTGTAAAACAGATTCAGACCAAAATTAAGTGAAAACAGTATGAGCCACTGATGCTTTAAAAACAGTACGCTGCCATAGACTATCAGTATTATTACAGAAGTTCTAGCAGAAATTGGGAAATGACAGATAGCCTTCATGGCCTTCATGTGGGGGGAAAGAGAGACAGAGAGGGAGAGAAAGAGATACACACACATGCTCTTTAATATAGATGTAACTTGTAACATTGATGGCACAGCATAAATACCTAGAGACTTTACCACATCCCAGAGAAATACATCACCCAGGCTGTTTTAATCTCATCTTTAATTCTCTTTTTACCTTCCACTGAATTTATAGAAAGATTGCAGAGACCCACAGTATCTCATCACATATTTATTTATTCATTTAAAATATTAATACAGGAGAATCCCATTACAATATTGCCATATTGCCAAGCAGGAAGGACCAGACAGAAGCAGAAAGGTACTGCATACCAGCAGATACAGCTGCACACACCACCTCCCTAACATCTTTCTGTGTTTTATTTCCCCACTTCTTTGAAGCCAGCTGTGGGAAAATCTTCAAGTGCTTTCTGATCTTGCAAGGCAAATTGATTTATATTGATATTTGGAAGGGGTTTTTTGCAAAAGTTTCTGTCTGACAGGGATTCAGAATGGAACTAAGACCTCTGGTTTCATCCTCTTCAGATTTTGAGTGTTCACCTGGAGAGGTCTCCAAGGAGGAAAGCTTTGCAGAGCATATTGAATAATTTTCCTCTAACCATCTGACCCCTTCTCTGTCTCTTATTTCAAGAAGGATGTGGATTTTTTTAAAGTGGTAAGATAAAGTGAGATGTTTCACCAGGGAGAGGATCCCTAATCCCAGAGCTCTCAAGAGGATTCTACTCACTAGTCTGTATCCTGTGAGTTGTTAAGACATTTAAATTTGATCTCCCTCAAATTAAAACACTCTGATTCAGTAGGCTCACTCAAAAGCATCACTTGCAAACTTTAGGAAAAGGGTGATTTCACTCTGCCTTGGAGCTCACCCTGGAAAGTCCTTTCCTCCCAGGCCAGCTGTGGCTTATGTATCCCCTATTTGTACAATTTCATCTGAAGGAGCCCGTTGGTTTTCACTCAAGCCCCTTCTGCAGTGGCATGTCTGGCACCATTTTGCCAACACTCAGTGCAGATCTGCACCTTGCAGATGTTTATTCCCCTGCAGCAGAAACGGGTTGGGGATCACTTGTGGGGCTTGTCCCTGTTGTGCCAACAAAGTTGGGACACAACTGTGATGACAATGAGAGCTGTCAGAACTGGGGCTGGAAAAGTCAGACTCATTTTGGGATCCCACAAAGCATGCCTCTTTCCACAATGACAGTGCAGAAGGATGCTTGCTTTCATAGCTAGCAGGCTCTTTATCCCTGAGAGGATTTGGTGGGATCCTGGTGTGTCATCTAGGTACTCCTCGGGCAGCTTTGCCTCTGCCTCCCGGCAAAGGCAGAGGTGACACTGGTGCTAACAGTAGCAGAGCCCCTCTGAAGAGCTGATCCCTGCAGCAGAGCAAAAGCCAGCAGGAGGGGGAGAATCTGTAAATACTCCATTTGAGCAGGAAACTCTTCACCTAAATCAGCAAGCATGAGAGCAAATGTCTCACTGAGAAGGAGGATAGAAAATGTAGCTCTAAGCAATTAACACAATAGCAAATGTCCCTAACATTGCCCCATATGGTGCGTAATTTAAATCCTCTATCTTGTTCTCTATAAATGCTGCTGAAATTGATACATGACAATTTTAAAGCCAACTGAAGTTTAATTAATGTAAATCACCCTAACATCTGAGATTTAAAATATATTAAAAAAATTAATTAGAATGAAATCGAACACGTTCTATTCATGCTGAGCCATGCAAGGTAAAACTGGGCAAAAAAACAGATAAATCATGATATGTTGAAAGTGCAGCTTTCCTCCTCACTAAAGCAACAATGTGTGGAAGATGATTCTCCTTGCTCTGCGTAGGACATGAGGGGTGTCCCTGAAAGGTGTGCCTTGCTTGTGCAAACACAACTTGCACAGGAAAATCAATATTAGCCAGCGAAAATGGGGCTAGGAAGGTATCTACATGTGCAAGTCAAAGACTGGAAAGCCTTTCATATTCTGCTGTCCCTACTGTGAGAATATTGCATATAAATGAATGAATGAAAGAATTTAGCCAGAACAATTTACTCCACTGAAATCCACAGCCTATAGATAAAATGGGAAAGGTAGGAACGGTACAGGATGCTTCACTTGCTTCCTTAGATTGCAGCAGATTATTTGCCTCTAGGTTCTCCAGGCTCTCTGTTCCTTTTTCCTTAAATATTTGTTCAATACCTGCCCCACTCCCTGCTGCGTTGTGAAAGGACATTCCCTTCAAGGTGTAGTCAGCTCCAGGGCTCTTCTGACAGTAGGGGATGTAACTGACCTGAGGTATTTCAAACTTCAAACACCAGACCAAAGAGAAAATAAGCAAAACTGAGAAAGGGGATCTGCTATCACAGGAATGCATCTGCAATTACAAGAGCACATTGGAAACTGCATTTTCCTGTCTGGTTATGACATTTCAATTTCAGCCTTTCCTCTGCTTCAGAATGCATGTTTGCCACCTATTCTCTAAAACTATACATATTTATTTCTTAGACTTTTGGGCATGGATGGAATTCTGCGAAATAAAGATTGCTGTGAATGACTGAGATGTCCCTTAATTACTGTACTGGTCCTCCCACATGTACTCTAAAGTCTGAGCTGGTTTAATTTCCAAGGTACAACAATATGGCCTGTAACTCTTGTTTGCAGTAACAATAAATATTGTCATAATCAGTTTTCTTTAAGAGTTTGAATGTATGGGAGGAAAAAAATAACAGCAGAGTCAGGGTAACCTACAAACAAAACATTGACTTTGTAATCCCTGTTCAGTTTTCATTCTTCCATACAACACATTTGTGCATCTCTTATTAATGAAGGTTTTGCTGCTGCAATGTGCTCTATTTGGGGCAGAATGTATTTAATTCGATATGTAATTATTATTATTAATGCAACTAAGCTCACTGTAACCAATTCTCTTATCTCCAAGGTAAATTATGGTTCTCAGGTGAATTTAAATCTGTCTTGCGTCAGGATTGCTATTGATTTGAAGAGGGTTTCGTTTGAGTGCATTGTGTTATTGCTAATGGTTAATCAGTGTGTGCTGCAACACACCCCCTCCCCCCCCCAAATGGCTGCAAGTTCTTAAAATCGAAATACAAAATGAAAATAGTTGCCAGGTTTAGGTTGGTTTTAGTTGGGTGTTCTTTGGTTTGGATTGGTTTGTTGTTAACTAAAACACAGCTAGAGAAACATCTCCTTTAACAATTAAAATGTTTACATGTGCATGAGCTTAAAAGGCAGTGCTTCATTTTTTGCCAGTGTTGGCTGAGTTTTTCAAATCCACTGCTGCAGTCCTAGGAAATTCAGCTCAAATGCATCTGCTGTATAGACAGCTATTTAATACCTCAGAATGATTTCAAGACAGATTGTGGTTTTGCTGTAAGCATGAGCATTATGAATGTACACACATAAAAGTACAAATGACTGTATGCTCTTCTCCTTCATTAATGACCAGGTTCGTTCTAGCAAAATGTAGGTCATTTCGTTCCTTCTTGCTTCTCTTACTGTCAAGTTCACACGCAGCCGTTTTCTCAAGCTGTCTCTTCCGTGGCCATTTGCATTTTGCTCCAGTCCCCAGATCTTTGGTTGCGGAATATTAACCTTGCCTATCAACTGCAAGAGAGAACAGTGTATTCTCTACTTCAGAATTAATTTAAAAGCATGCATTTTTGACAAGGTAAATAGTCCTGCTTGACTGGTAAATACTGACAGTTACTTACAAAGGGGAGGGAAAAAAAAAGCAGAATGTCTGTCTGTGCAGATAGGGCTGGCACTTACCCACAAACTCATCTTAAATATCAACACCAGCACTCCTGGCAACCCTTGGAAACACACTCTAACAATAAAAACTTCAGGGTGCTAATCTTCACTCTGAACATATTTTTTCCCAAAAGCATATGTACATATATTAGAGGCATCTAACTCCACAAAATGCCTATCACACCATCTATTTCTATTAAAACAAGCACATCACCCACTACTCTGTATAGCTGCTTTTTATTTCACCTGGCACAAAAGAATAAGGCTTAGTTGAATGTTGCATGTGGTAAAGACATTTTTTTCTTCCTCCTCCTAATCAAAACAAATTTCCAAAGACAAAAGGAAAGCTTCTAGTGCTTAGTATTCTTCCTTCACCACCCATGTATCACACATAATTAGCAAGTTAAACCTACAAATTAGATGTCGTAATTTGGTAATTATGCCACAATCTGGTTTTTTTAACCTCTTTTTGTCTGAATGAGAACATTGCATGTTATCTTTTGCTATTGCAAAACACAGTACAGTTGTCTGCCCTTGCTGCTGATTTTCCATTCTCAAGTGAGAACTTAGAGGAAGGTGAAAGTACACAAGTCTGAAGTTTTTGTTACTATTGCTCTGCTTCACTTGACATCTACAGTGAGACTCTCATCAAAAGCAGTATTTAATATGCCCACAAAAGACAGTCAGCCTACATTCTACCTCAGTCTGCACATGATTCAAGATGCAAACACTTTTCATGCTTTCTTAAAATACAAAATGCAAAGAGGTTTTGCTTACAGAGGATAGGGATTATAAATGCCTAGAAGAAACCAACTTCTTTTATTCTACAGGTGAAATATCCAGATTCATTCTGTGCACTTACACAAAACTGTCAAAGTGGAGCTCTAAAATATTTGCTCGTTGTAAATACAAAGGGAACAACTTTTAAAAAATACCTCCAGCCTCTCAAAGGAGCTTCCCAGAATAAGCAGCCTTTTCAGTGAGTTATTCAGGGGGAAAAAAAGGTGCAAAACTATTATGGGCATAGTCCAGAGTTGCAGGAAAGCACAGCAGCACAAACAGCAGCAGACAAGAAGCCCTTTTGGAGAATGTCTCATTTTCCCTGACTTTGTAATCAGTCCTTTGTGAGCACCTCCTGAGCCTCTCCAGTTCCTAATCAATAAGGAACGGACGGAAAAGTGGAGAAGTGGCTGGTAGGTGTATTTATCGTGGGGTTTTTCCTACTTTAAAAAATCACCCCACATGCTGGAATGATAATTTAGGGAAAAGGAAAGTAGTATTGTGTGAGAAGCAGGAGGAAGTCTTAGAAATTATGTGCAAATGCCCAGTAACATGAGTACCCACAGCATGCCAAACACTCCTGATCTTCAGCTTATTTCCTGCTACATTTGCTATCAACATCATTGCTATTTTTTGGCTGCGGTTCTGACCGGGAAAGGTACTCAAGCAGGAACCTCTTTTTAAGTACATGAGAATTCCCAAAGGGATTAACCAGGCAAAGAAATATTTGGTGGCAGTGCTTGCTCTCCCAGACCGCAAAAGGTGATTCTCACTGCGTCCCGTGCTTCCCGTTTATTTAAAGAACGGTTTAAAAACGAAATAATTGCCTTTTCATTTCAATCCTCCACTGCACCTCTTCCCACAGCACCGGGCTCTGAACATCTCTCTGTGTGTGTTCCTGGTTACACAGTTTGGACAGTGCTATACAGGAAAGAATTTAAAATACTCATCTTAATGAGCAAATATTAACTAAGCAGGGCAAGGTGTTTTAAATCTCTTTGGATCTCTCAATACAGTCAACACAACAATTAGTATTTTTGTCTACTTTTTCATGTACTGGAAAAAGTGACCAAGAGACTTTGCTGGTTTTACTTAGTGATGCTATAGAAAAATGCTCGTTCATTCCTCTGACACAGTCTCTAATGGCACAAATAAATCAAGGTCGGTTTCCTCAAATCATGGCATAACCTGATAAATAACTGACAGCACTTTCTTTACAATACTGTAAATGAGCAATTTCCCAAAAGGTCAGGAACCACTGTAGGAATTTAAAAAAAAAAAAAATTAAAAAAAAAAAAAAGAGGAAAAAAAAAAGAAAAAGCTTTTGCATGATTAAACTGCTTGAGAAAATGTGTATGGAAAGGTGAAAAAAAGAGGTCTCAAACAAACACTCCACTATTACTTAGTGATATTAGTGGTATTTTTTAGTTCCAGGGTAATGAAAATGTGCTGCTGGAAGTTACATTTGTTTTTTTCCTTACACACTTCAGCCTGCTATCTTAAGATGGATTTTAATGCCAAGTGTTGACTTTATGGAGGAAATTTTGGAAAACAGAAAGCAAACACAGTCATAAATAATACTACTGCATTAAGCACAGCTCTGGGTTTCCTTTTAGAACACTACCTTTTTAACCTGCAGAATTACCCAAAGCTGCAGTGATTGGCATGCCTGAATACAAAACCATAATATTTGTTGCTTCTTTTAAAATGGGTAACATCAGTCCACTGGTAACAAGGAGAAAAAGAAATATCCCTCATGAAGTCGACGTGAAAATGAAAACCAATACAGGAGAGAAGCTGTCATAGTTGATTTAAGGATTATACCAGGCTGAGCTACCTGCTGGGGAGCCCGCAATAATGAGAAGGGAGACAATTTCAATAATTTTTCAAAAGCTCCTGAGTAACTGAATAAACTTGCCTGAAACTCAGTGGGTCCCGGGACCCCAAGGAGCCACATGCTTTTGAAAAAATTCCCCTCTATCAGCTCCAATTTTCAGCAGCAGCACTTTCCCATGTGCTTTGCTGCAGTGCTGACAACCACAGAAGGATTAGCCACTAAAGAAAAATTAAATATTTGGCCAAAATTCAGCCCTCCTGCAAATATATTGCAAAGCTAATCACCTCCCCTTTAGCTAAATAGTTGCATCGTCTCTGCTGCAAGTATCCCCCTCTCCTCTTTAGCTCCCTTGCTCTGCAGCTTCATAAAACTCCCTAGGTCTCATCTCCTAAAAATTTCCAGCATTTCTCCTTTGGTAATCTGCATCAGCATCAGCTTCAAATCTGTCTCCCAGTTTTGCCTCCCCCAGGATTTTGCCTGCAGATGGCTGCGTGGCACAAGGAAACAAGCAGAACAGCCCATGGAAATTATTATTCAGCCACGCTCCCTCCACCTGGGATGTGGAACAGTCAGCCTGCCTTGAAATTCCCATAAAGCAGCTGTAGAAACTTTACGAACTACTAAGTGGCAGATAGATATAATTATTCCCTATTTTGGGTGCATCTGTACTAAAATACCTCAGAGTGTAGTTCGACCAACTTCTCAGGACTTAGGACAGTGATTTTTCCCTCTGTGATGCTCTCTTCACACACACTTCTGGCCCAAGCTTTCTGTGGAGCCTCCTCACTTGGCCCTCCTCACCTCTACACACACTTCCCATGAAACATTCACCTTGGGTGGGGCCAAAAGTTGTGTTTTCACAGCATGCAAAATCCCCATTTTTCAGCTGGATTTAACAGACTCTGGGCAAAAATCCATGTGCTTGTGGGAACTGCTGCACGCCAGGGATGTTTCCATCATGTAATCTGTACACTACAACAGGGCAGGGGTGGCCCTGAAAAAATGAGGAGATTCCCATCCTGTAACTAAGGATGGCAGAGAGAAGCATCAGCCTCATGAATAAAAGAAACCAGCGACATTTCAGCAGGGGCAAAACTTAACCCAATTTATTGTGAGTGTGTATCCTTCCATTTTGGCATTTCCTGTGGATTTTCAGTCATTTCAGCTTCAGAAGAGGAGGTTGAACAACGCATAGACCTTCTGCACCTCCCAGGCTCCAGAAGAAAACTGATGGGTTTGTTTGCACTTTATTTCTTCACAGCTGAGGCAAGCGAAGGTAGGAGCTCAGGAGGTTAAAGGAGAGGAGTGGGGCTTCCAAAGCGTTTCTGCAGAGCACAAGGTTTGCGTGTATCAAACTTCAACAAATGCTCCCACAGCTGAGCCAAACTTTGTTGTGGAGATGTGCCTGTCTTTAGAAACCACAGGCAATCTGCTCTCAAGTGCCTTGAGGCAAACCTGCCATGCTCCCTGGTGAGGGGGGAGGTGGGAGGGAAGGGACTCCCATCCCTCATGACTAAAACATGACCCACTGCCAAACCACTGGCAGAGTTACCCAGTGGAGATCCTGCGTAGCGCTGCATTTTACTGGTGCGGGAAGTGCTTTCGCCTGAGGTGGCTTTTGTGGAGGCCATGTTTGCGTGCAAACCTCCACTTACAGCAACACGGGGCAGCCGAGCCAATGTTCATACAAGTGTAAACTTACAGCAAAAGGCAGGAACCGCCGGAGACGTGACAGAGCTCCAGCCAGTCAGTGTGGCGAGCAGCCTCATCTTTTATTGAAGTCCTCTCCTCAGAGGAGAGCTAAAAATTCACTCGATGCCATCGGGAAAGTGTCTGTTTTGGCTGCAGAGAATGGTTCCCGATCACGGAAAGATAAAAACATCAAAATAAGCTAATAGGGATATGCTTTGAAATTTGGTCCCAGTAGACGTGGGGCCAGGTTTCCTGGGGACACGTTAAGCATGGCTCAGGGCATTGCAGTACGCAGGCGCATTGCAGCCAAGCGGAGCTGAGGCAGACAGAGAGGAGATGCTACAGAAAGGACATCCGGCAAGGGAAAGAAAAAAAGGAAGAAAAAAGAAGTTAGAAGTAAAAAAAAAGAAGAAGAAAAAAAGATTCCCTCTTCTCTAATCCCCCAGCCAAGCATAGCAGAGTGTAGTTGTCAAGCAGGATTAAAGGCTGGACAGGGACGATATAAGAAAACTGGACCAACTTCCTCCTGCAATCTCCCCAAGAACCCCCCTGCACTCATTACTCTCACACAGTTACTCTGTTTGCCCTTATGAACCTGTTAATATACATCTTAATATTGGGTTTTATCCTTCACTGTCTTCTCCTCTTCTTCCTTCTAGATAGCTTCTCAGCTGAGAGGTTGACACAATAAATTTGGGTTTTTGGGGAAATAAAGCTTGTGTGTGCGCAGTGGTGATATATTGAGCTCACTGTCCAACTTCAACCAGTTTGTCCTTTCTGTTATGTGCTTCCTACAAGTTTCCTGCAAACTGGTGTTGACATGAAAGAGAAAAGTTTATTAGACATGACAAAATCCACATGAGAGAGCACTGGACTTGACCAGGCTCCGCTAGATCTGTGCTGATGCAACTTGTTTTCCCAAACATGGGTTAAGACTCAGAGACTCTGCAGAGGTCCATCCATCTCACACAATCCTATACAACAGATTTATCTCCCTTTTTCATCTCTAGCTCTGCCATCCACTAATGGCTTGAACAGTGCAGTGCTTTTTTTATAAGCCGCTCTAGCTCATGAGCAGACTTCTTGATTATATTTACACAACTGGCCTATTTTAAAAGATCATTTCATAAAATATCCTGCCAGAACCAAGTAAAAGAGGTTAAGAAAGCATACATTACAGTAGTGCAGCTTTTTTAGCTCAGTACTCACTGTGCATCAGCCCAAGCACTCCCTAGCATTTATCAAGCATCCCAGCACTTAATTATTGCAATGTGAAAAATCATGCAGCAGGATGATGCTGCTTTAAGATGATATCTATGATCACATAGAAGAGCTAGATCAAGTAGTCCCAAAGCAGACATTAGTGAGTGAATCCTCCCACTATCCACTCAATGGTACTAATTTTCAAAAGTAAATTGACTGTAATTCTTTGAGTCTGACAATCTGGCTGATTTTATTGGACTGCTGAATTTTCAAATAGAAAAGCCCTACCTCCTTGCAATGCCTGTGCTTATTTTTAAGGCCTCCTCACAGCAAGCTCTGAAATGAAATGTTTTCAAGTTTTTATTCCACAGATTACTCTTTTTCTTTACTAATTAGCTATGTAAAATGAGACTGAAAACACTGCAAGTGGCAAAATCACCTCTGTCCCTCACTAACATTGCTGCATTGACCAACAGCAAGACTTAAAGGGCAATATTTTATGTTCCCAGTTGCACCATATTTTATTACCGTCCCAAAAAGATGCACAGTGCTGAACGGACTGCCACCCCCAGTAATGCCCTCCCTTGCAGATGTATGCCATGATGATTCCATGGGCTTTCCTATCTGCTTTCTGATCCTCAGGTGGAAAGTGTTCTCTCTGTCATTATGATTATTTTCCTGGCTTCTAAAACAGTATAACTTGGCTCAACCCCTGTGAAACCTGCTGAGCTCTGCCAGCTTACACCAGCTGAGAACCTGGACCAGATTATCCCAACAGCTCCTATGAAAGCCAACTATGGACGATGAAAGAGAAGTATAAATAGAGCTATTTCTCCCCTCATCCATAAAGCAGTATTTCCAATCCCAAAACCACATTACCATGAGGTTGTTCCTTCAGGGGGAAAAAAAAAAGTATTCAAAATTATTTTAATTCCCTTTTAATTTATTCACATAGGGCCATATTTTTCAAGGTTTTCTCAGAGGACCTGAGCAAAAATTTGCTTTATGGTCCAGAAAGCTTTGATTCTGCAGGACTTGGAAGTTGCCAAGTCCCATCACTTAACAAGAAGATCTCCAGAGCCAGCTGCAGGGCTGATGCTTACCAAGAACACAGGAAGGGAAACAATGCCAATACAGCCCACTAGCCAAGAATCTGGTGGTAAGAAACCCTGCCAAAACATGCAGTGCCCAAAGGCTTGCAAACACAGCCTGAGCCAGCAGCAAGGACCCATCTCCTTAGGAGTGGAACTGGATGATGACATTTACTATTTCCTTAGCACGAGGTTCTTCTCATTATTTAAATTGGAAAAGCAACTTCTGAAGAAATCTCTGTCACAGAAAATAAAAGCTTTAAAGTAGTGCTGACACCTCCTGGAAAACTTTGAAAAACATCCTCGGTCACTTGAAAGTAAAGCAATTTCTCTATCACGCTTTTGCCTGCTCATTTAATTCTTGATAAAGGACATTTGCGTAGGTCCAGCAGCCAAGGTTAAAAAAATAAATTCTTACAACTAAGACAAAAATGATTATTACTGCAGTTATCAATTTGTTTCCGATCTTGTTCTTCCATGCTACATTCTCTGTGTTTCCTTTAAACAAGAAGAAAATTGATTAAAAATGAATTCTTTCATGCTTGTCAAACTCTTCTCTGCCAAGGCAGCATTTCTCAGATTTCCCCCCATATGCTGGGGCCATCACCTGCTGAATGTAGGGGTGAAGAGAAGCCAAGGAAAATCAAGAAGATGCCTTGCCTAACTGGGCTGTGGGTACACCAATCATGATCTAAGGCCTCCTTTATATATAATTTTTTTCGCATATACACACATATTTTTTGGTGCGGTCTTCCTCCTGTCTTACCTCTAGAAATACATGCTGCTCAGTGCATAGAAAAGCACCATCTCAGGCAAAGCTGAGAATAAGACATTTTGAGACATGCAAAGGTGCTCAGTGGACAAGTAAGTCACCCAAATCCCTGATGCATCCAAGCTGCCATTTTCTGTCCGTCTTTGATAGTTCCCCAGTCATTTTAACACAGCATCAATAGCACCACATATTGAAATCATTATGAGCCAAGGCCTCAAATCCACTCCCCAAATCCAAGAGTAAAACTTAAAGCATTTAGTTGAAAGTATAACATAATACTTTTCTCATTCATCTTTTCATTTCAGATAATTTGTTTCCCATTTTCAGGTTCATGTCCATATCTGCAAGTACAAGAAACATCAGGTTATATGTGAAAGTTGAGACTTATCTTGAAGAAACATGCAAATTTCAGAGAGGAGTTATGTCAGAAGCACCAATTTAGGAGACTTTTCCTAAAATTAGGAAAATAAAAAAGCAGTTGTAGTCCTGATACATTGATCATCCTACAGGAGCTGCCCAGCTTTTTTTGAAAAGGTTGAACTAAAAGCTAATCCATATTAAAGAGCCTCCTGCTGAGTAGGTGTGTGGTGGTTTGTAACCCTGGCTCAGCCAACCAGGGAGAATACTGCCCCACTTTCCTTTCTCTCTCCATCACCATCAAATCAGCTGCTTAGGTTCCCTCTTGTCTTTTTAGCTCTCAGCTGCTACTAAGCTTCCCAATGCTCAATTCACCCCCTAAGGATAAAAAATGCTAGCTGAAAATCTCAGAATAGAGAGATCAGAGGATGAGAAATGTGACCCCAGCCCATTTCATAGCCCTTTAGCCCAGACATGAATGACTGCTCAAGTAACAGAAGGATCAATTCCACAAACTGATGCATTCCTCATATAAGCAGAAACTCCGCTAAATAGATCCGTTTTTAATTTCTGTTTTGCTGGTTTTATTTCTTTTACTTCAGAAAAATGTTCTTGTCCTTCCCAGTGAGTGCATACACATTATTTATTTATCAGCCTATGAATATCAATTTGATTCTTGTCCATAATTAAACTCTGCTGCTCTATATCAAATATACCCCATCCCATCACTTCGCATATCTGTCACTGCCCTGCCACGGCAGTGTTGGCAAGAGTCGTGCAAAAAGGATGCCCCTTTTTGGTCACCCTTTGGGCCCACGGCTGCCACTGCATCTCCTGGCACTGCTGGATTTTCTCTCCCAGGCTCCCAACACGTCTTCTCGTCCTGATTTTCAAATACATGCAGAGACAAGTATTTCAAGAAAGATTTGCACTTGGAAGTTTGCCAACCCCACCTTTTTTCCAGAAATCTCAAGGGGATGGAGCCTGCAGCCCAGGTCTGCAATGGCAGGAAGCAGTACTTGTTTCATCCAAAAAACAACAGCATCAGGCAACTGATTAAACACTGATATGAGAAGCCTGGCAGCAAAATTGGTAGCCATGCATGAATAAATATTTAATCAGAGGAATTAGTTCGTTCTATTACTGTTACAAGCTACTAAAGAGGAAAAGTTGGAGAGGGAGCTCATCTGTGCAACTCTACTTTTTTTACAGAAAGAAAACCAAGAAAAAAAGAGAAAGGCAGAACTTTCTTTGTCCCAATACATTTACAGGAGCAGAAGGGACCTGAGTGGGGAATGTGCGTTTGCTCTTTTCGGGTGTTCTGTGAGGCTGTGTACTGATCCTGTTCAATTAACATGGCCAGCCAAAGAAAAGGGCTGTAACAGTTCTTTATGTGGGTGCTCACCACATCAGAAACGAACCTGTTTGTTCCTTCCCTATCAGTGTTGATTTACAAGCTCTTGCCCATATGTTGTCCCTCAAAAAGAAAAGCACAAAATAAAATGGTTTTGGCAGAGTTTGTGCTCAACATTTTGTGGCTCATACTTTGACATATGATCAGAGTGGGTAAGCAGAAAAGCAAAGCAACAGTACCTGTTTATTGTGTGCAAGCTGTCCTCTGCAACTTTTCTATTTATGTGCCAGAATACAACATGGCAACCCACACGGATTAGAAATTAAACTGTAAATGAGCCTTTTCCATTTCCTGCCTAAGTAAGGATTAGCATATTTTAAAACATACACAGGGGCTTTGCACTTTCTGTAATGAAACCTGTTCAAACAGATAATTGATATGCAGACACTAAATAAACACTAAATAAACATCTGACTGGAGGAACAATGTTCTCTCTCTCCTTATTTTTTTTTTGTCTGTAATAAATTATTCTACTCCTTTCTGTAAACAATTCCTACCAGTGACAATCTTCATTGCAGTGGGCAGTCACCACAACAAAGCTGAAGCAGGTAGAAAACCAGAGAAAGCGTCTGAGCCTGAGTAAGAAACATTGAAATCCTCAAAGAGCAGGAGATCCAAGTAGCATCTTCTTTTATCCCACTGAAAGAAACCCCAACACTTGTTCTCCACACCACAGCATGGAGGAAAAGTCCTTGTGTCTCCTTGTCAAAGGCAGCTCTGTACCAAATGGCCATACCAACAGATTCCCCACTCAGGTTCCTTCTGCTGCTGCAAATGCACTGGACAAAGAAAGTACTTCCCTTTTCTTTTTTTTTCTTGGTTTTCTTTTCCTTTGTTTTCATTTTCTTTCTCTAAAAAACTTGAGTTGCACAAATGGGCTCTTCATCCAACTTTTCCCCTTTGGTAGTTTATAACATTAATGGAACAAAATAGCAGTTTAAAGAAACTCAAGCCAAGGACACCTCTCCTTGGGTTTTGTAACTACTATGCTCCCAATTGGATTAATCCCCTTCAAGAGAACAACCTCTGCAGCCCCACAGGCTAATAGGCCCCAATATACCTTCTCCAAATGTCTTTTGCACACAAGCTCATCCAAACAATGCAACAGCAATTACCCAAATAACCCTTCCTACCAAATCACTCAGGTTGAACCTAATGAGTTTGTGAGTGCTTGAACAAACATGATCTATTGCATGGGGAACGGGACACCTGCTAGGCTACTGTGTCCTTGCCTGGCCCAGCTCCAATAGTAATTAATCTGTCATCTTTTGTTACATTGCTACAAGGCTTGTAAATATATTCCAAGTCTCACGTCTAATGAAACAGTGTCACTGCAACGACAGGGGCATTGGTGGTTTGGTCCTGATGGTCTCCAAATATCTGGGAGTTTTTTAGGCACTTTAACCTCCAATCAAGATGGGGTGTCCAGACAAGATTATTAGTTCAAACACAGCAATGAAGTATTTGTTCTTCTGGCTTTTTTCAGCTGATGATGCACAGAAACAGATTAATTACATTTTGAACCTAGTCTAGAGTAGAAATAGACACATTACACACTCAGTTCAAACATAGGTAGCTATAACAGGCGCCTTTAAAAAAATGAAATAACTCGAAAATTAAAACCAGGCATCTCCAAAGTCCCTAAAAGCAGAAGAAAAGTAAGAACCTTCCTGGAAAAGTCCTAATTTCCCCCTCAGGCTGAACGCACATGCAGTCCAGCCAATAAACAAGGCAAGAGTTTTTTTGGAGCAGGGAAATGGGTGGCTGTGTGTGAAAGCATCAGCACAGATCATGAATCTGAAGTCTGCTTGGTTAGAGTCAGCACACACCAGCTGACAGTCATGGCAGGTGTAAAAGCACATATTGCTTTTCAAAATGCAATGAAGGGCTTGATGTAATTTGTGTGGGAGATTTTTTTTTGTTTTAATCAGAAAGCATCTGCCATTCTGCCACCAGCACTAATAGCTGCCATGGTCACATGATTTAAATGTGTAGCTGTGCTACCTTCATCCCCAGTCTAATGGTGTGGGAACCAAAAAGGTAGTTTTTGGATGTACTTGCCGCTCTCTCAAATTCTTCTCTCTGTCTTAATCTAGACAGATAGAAATTAGTCCCTTTGAAAAAGAATAATGAAAGGACAAGTTTTTTGTTGGAGATGGAAAATTGAAGAGAAAGCCCTAACAGATTCAGTCAGGACCTTTCAACTTGGGCAATATCAAGTACCACATGGTTGCTAATGGGGCACTAGACAGACCTGAAATACAGTTAGTTATTTGTGTTTTATATGAACAACTTTTGAATACTTCTATTAACAGTGATCTAATTTCATCTCTCAAGAAGGAAAACATCTCTGAGGTATCTCTTTTGGGTACACACAAGAAGGACACGATTTCTGCTCAGGCAGAATGTTCCTGCCTTTCATGCCAAAGATATACCCTGAAAGTTTGCCCTTCAGCAACTTGTTACTTCACTCTGAAATATCTCTCTCTCTGTTGTCCCCATATACAAGAAATGGTGTGTACCCTACATCCAGCAAAGCGCACCTGTGATTGAGGCAATTACCATTTGTGGTGGTGAGCAGCTTCAGGAGTGTACTTTCATACACTGCTGACCAAGCAGCCAGCCGGAAACTCACTGGCATGAAGAGAATCCAAGCTACAAAAAACCCAACTGTGGTGCTTTAGGGATTTGTTCACCACAAACCATAACCATGGTGGCCCATAAGGAGTCACCACGCTCTCCTGCAGCACAAGCAAGCAGCTTGCAGGCTCACCTCTCCACAAAGTGTTCTCTTATCATGCTTCGATTATTTTTCCCTCCTCAAAAAGCCAAACAAATTTCAAAGTGAACTGTAGGTTACATCCTAAAAATCACAGCAGGTAACCCTGCTAGCAAAATCCTATTCCTTAATAAGAATATTTTCTATTTTAGTGTAAACCCATTCAGCTATGCTTACTGGGCTTATAACACTCAGGGCAAAGTGTCTGCTTTTTCCCTCACTTCCTGCTCCAGTCAGAATCCTGAAGGATGAACTTTGTTTTTAACCCAAGGTCAAGGGAGTGTTCAAATAATCTAATCACTTTTTAATTTTCCTCTCACCTATAGGATTTAGTTGAGAGCAACAACAGTCCAGAAAGGGTTAATCTAAGCTGCAGAGGTTAAAACCTGGCCTACTGACAGATCACACAAAGGTCATTTATTATGTCATGCTTTCAATGGTTACTTAAAGGAAATTACATATCATAAATTTGCAATAGCTACCTTGCCTTACTCTAATTAAATGTCTGAACACTTATTTTAAAATAAGGTTTTTTTAAAATTAGCACAAGTTCAGGGTAATTTTTTTTAGAGGGCAGCAATACCATGTTTATTACTTACGTAAATTTCCTTAATTATACCCTAACTAGGTTATCTTCTTTATTGTGTTTCAATCCTTCTAAGAGTCAGTAGCTCTTTAATTAAGTTGAAAGAGTAAGAGGTGTCTTGTTAATTGTAAATTAAATAGATTTGAATAGACAATAGATTGCAAATGGTAGATGAACTTTTAAGTGCAAGCGCTTCCTGTGCTATGGAGGAGTCGCTGGAAGACTTCAGTGTAGCATCTGCTTTGTTTGGTTGGCAAAGAGGGAACATCCAAACCCTCTTAACCTTTGCTCCAGAGAGCTTCCAGCTCACTACTGGTCCATGAACCTTCTAACAACTTCTCAATGAAAATTTTACGAAAGATTAAAAAGAAAAAAAATCCCTCCTATCAATCCAGAACTATGACAATGCTGTGAGCAGTTTAAACAGCCTCACTAAAAGTGAAGCTCAGCTTCAAATATTAATTCATTAATTTTTTTCTGCAGGAGATTTGCAGGTATCCATCACAGAGACTACCATGGGCAAGTTCATGTTTTTGTACACAAATTACTTCCCATGGCTTAAAAAGATGCCAGGGATGCTCTAAATTATAGATGCATTGAACATTCTCACATGGTTGTATGATATTGTTGGCATTAGTTCCAAGACCAATGAATCAGGTACAGTTACGTACTTAGAAATAAATTATCGTTAAAAGCTATTACTGCTAATCATTACTGATAATGTCCCAATGTTTCCAGAAAGGGAAGCAGGACTGCTATTCTGCACTAGGGCAAAGTATATACTGTGTATGTGGGGGGGTTTTTTTCCAAACTAGAAGTCAAATTGATCATCTCTGCCATTAGGAGTTATGGCTCATGGAATTTTATCATTCCTATAATGTGCTGTGAAAATGTAATAAGGGAATAAAACAGAACAGCAACTTACAGTAATTTGTTATGAAACACAACATTATTGAATGTGTCTAGAGTGTATTGATAAACAGATTTATTGTAACAACCAGTGGATATTATGATCACACTACTGTTAATCTTTGTACAACCAATTTTCCTCATGGTATACTTGGGAAGTCAGATGCCCATTACTGTAAATGGAAGTGAGGGCAGATCTGTGACTGGCGTAAATCAAAGTACCTTCTCAAAATCACTAGATTTACTGCAACTCATCCAGGATCATACACATCCCTTGGCATCTCTTCCTCCACTTAATATCTCAGTATAAGCAGCAAGAGGGTAGCACTGGCATGAATTGAAAATGTCTTAGACTTTTACTGATCAGAGTTAAAATTAAAGAACACATATGTTAAAACCTCTCAGTTTAAGATATTCCTAAATGTGCTTACTTCATTTAAAGAAACACTCTGCTTGAGGGGAATAAATTAACTTAGACAAAATAATCCTATTTTTGTATATCTAGATAAGAACCAACCCATACCTCAGGAACCCAAAGAGCATACACAGTCATGCTTGTAAAGAGCTCATACACCCTTTCAAGGGGAGACAAACCCAAGGAAAAATAGTCAAGAGAAGACAAACACTGTGCACAAATCCATTCCTCAGCATTTATAGCACAGGGGATTTTTTCACCTTGGGCACCCATGGAGATGGAGGTGGATAGGAGCAAAAGTCAGTGTTTTACAAATTATTCTCCAAATAATTGCAATTTTCCAAACTCACCAGCAGCTACTAGTGAATAATTACCTTGTATCCCCTTGGGCTACTCATTGTAGAGATTTTTTAGTTCGTTCAGAAGCCTTTTGAAATTGAAAACTCAAGTTTCCTCCATAATATTTCATGGAGAAGCAACTCAGGAATGACTTATTAACATTCACAGTGACACAAATAAATGGGCTACTTCTTTTAGCAGAAAACCAAGAGTGCAGCAACCTGGATGCCAAATCTTAATTCAGCAGTGAATGCTGTGGAGGAAAGGAGCTATTCATAGTTCACAGACACTTATGTACTATCTAACAATAAAATTTTCAGGTTGAAGAAGCAGCAGTGTGCCTGGAACCATCACTAATAAAAGACCCACATGAAATGCCACTGTGCCATCGGCACTAATGAAAATGGAGGTATTTTTCTGAGGCTTCTGAGCATTATCCATCTAATGCTCACAGCTCAGGAAAGCAGTTCTGTGTGCACTTGTCTTTCTTGTCCCAGTCCAGCCTTTGCCCCTTCCAAAGGCACTGCCGTGGCTGGCAGTACCACAAAGACATCAGAACCTATCTACCATATGGGAACACTGGAGTAGGGCTTGATCAGTGTTTACGTATCTGTTCCACCACAACTCCAACCTGGACAATGTTTTGTACAGTCCCCATAAAAGGCAAGTTAGCCTTTTATTTCAGCTACAGTATTTGAGCACTTATTCAAGAAGGATTGTGAAAAGGAAAAGATGACAGCTCTGTTAGACATGTGATTTTCAGGCTGACAGTTTCCCTTTCATTTTAAGGAGCTGAAAAACATTTCCAGTGTCAGACAGATTGAGTTTTAACAACATGATAAACAGGCCCATTTGTTGATCTCAAGTCCTCGCTATCCATCTTCAATTAACATGGTAAAAAGGTGGCTTGCATCCAGTGTCAGACATTTGTATAAGCAGCACATGCCCTTGCAGTTGGAATCAATGTTTGCCATTGATAGATCAGGCAGTATAATTTATGGTATGACACCCGGCTCACATTATCAGAAGAAATCAGATACCTTGTGAAAATATTGTTTGTTCTCTTTCAAAATCCAAAAGTATCTCTAAGATTTATAGTGAGGAAAGTAATTATGATATTATAAGAGCACAAGAAAAAATTTGTAATGTTTCACAATGAAAAAGTGTGACTGATTTTGGAGCCAGCAAAATCATCATAGCGGTTCCACTAATGTAGATATGCCAAGGCCATTTCTGTCCAGGACCTCTTCTTGATAGGCAGTCTGATTTAATTTCTTTCCTGTTTCCTAATAAAATTAGGATTGGATAGTCCTAATTTCAAATCTCATCACAACATGTGAGTCTTTTCGTAACAAGAAAAGACAGAGAAACTAAGTACATTTCAGAAGAAAGAAAGAAGAAAGCTCCAACTGGAAAGATTTCAGGATTAGCGCAGTGGAAGCCTGTTCAGAAGTTACTTGGATAAGTGTGTGCAAACCAGACATGCAACATTCAAACACCAGAAGAATACAATATCATAGACAGTGACATTGCAGATAATTTCTTCTGATTTCAGCCATTTAAACAGTTGTTCCATCAGATGAGACAGTGTTTCTTACGGCATCAAGGTGTTTGATGAGATGAAGTGTAGTTAGTGGGAGCTGAGGTCCCATAACCGTCCAGCTCTTTAGCTCTACTGCACATTGAAAATATTGTTCAAGGGAGAACACTTTCTCATCCTTGTGTGATGACCCACACAGAGCAAAACAGTACAGAGAAAAATTGTGCCATTTTCTTATCGGAAAGATGATTTAATGGTACTATTGACTCCAACACAATAATGGCAAAGTAAATGACTTTTAAGATTAAGGTGCATATTTGATAGTTAAAACTAAAAATGACCAAACTTTCCTAACGGAGTCAGCAACCCCTGACATCTTATTTATTTTAAAAGACCTGAGGGCTGCTTGGATAATTAGAAAGAATGCAGTAGTCTAGTAACATCTAGCAGTGCAAAGTAACAAATGCATACTCTAAATTCAGATTTTTTTGAGAAAATAGTAACTGACTCTACCTCTCTGAGCACAGACAATACAGAAAAGGGCTTTTAATTACTAAAACTTCTCTTATTTTTTTTTTAATACAATAGTGGTGACTTAACAGACATTTTAAAAAAGAAAATCAAATCCAAATGGTGCTTGGCAAATGCACTTGCCAACTGTCTTATACTGTAAATCAAGCCATCTGAATACTCAAATATCCCTGTTTTTCAATGTATGCAGAAAATAAAATCTCAGACCAAAATGTTTTGAGCAGAA
This sequence comes from Dendrocincla tyrannina, assembly GCA_035047865.1. Lineage (NCBI taxonomy): Eukaryota > Metazoa > Chordata > Aves > Passeriformes > Dendrocolaptidae > Dendrocincla > Dendrocincla tyrannina. Next base: position 27,906,095 of record JAWWMP010000132.1, on the reverse strand, counting down.
ACCAAAGGATGCTCATTAAACCAGCATTCCCAGTCAGTGTCTAAGCTGATGGCAGCTCTCTTGAATGCCATTCAATTCCAACCCACCACACAGAGCCAAGGTCCCTGAGGACAACATTCCCCATGGTCAAATGTTGTCCATCTCCTTCCCATCATTCACCAGCAGAGCACAAACCCCTCTTGGTGCTTGTGTGTGGGGCAGGGCTGAGCCATGTGATGCTTGGTAGAGGAGGCAGGTCATTTCATGGTGGCACCACTAGCAGTTTCTATAAACCTCCTCAGGTTGAGTTCACTCAGTTCAACATTACTATTCTGTAGCAGATGGCTATGCCCAGTGGAGCCCAGACAAATCTATTGCACAGTCCTATGTAGACTTGAAGCCTGTGATGCTCAAGCTTAAAGATTACTGTAGGAACATGAAATAAATAGTCCAAGAGTGCACCTGACTCTGCAACGTGTCTCCAACAGTGACCATGAGCGAATGTCAAGAAAGTGCTATGAACAGGATAAGCATATTAGAACCTTTTCCCGGGTGCTCTCTGTTCCTCTCTTTTTAACCAAAGGAATCTACTGAACCACTTTGTGGTTCTGCAGTTCAGTGGTCCCCAAAAGATCTCTCATTTAAACACGTAGTCTTGTCTGAAAGATGTCTATACAAAATTCAAGAAAGCCAATACTAAGTAGACAGGATGAGCACAGATATAGCTGAGACCCATATGGATACACGGCAAAAACACGAAACACAGAAACTGAATAAATGCTATGTTTGCAGTCTGGGCTCCTTGCAACGTTACAAGCTGCTTCATCCTCAGAGTGTGGGGTATTTTTAGGTCAAAATGAAATGCAAATGAAAGTATTAACACTATTCAAAGCAGCACACTGTCAATAGCATCAAAACCAATACCAAAACAACTAGTTCAAGCTATAGGAAAATTACAAAATTTGATTTCATATTTAACTAACAAAGACTTGCAACATACATACAAGTAAAACCAAAGTAAGATTAGCTTGGCACAATAGAGAAAAGCTCCCTCCAGTGTACCATTGAACCTCTTTCCAACTAGTTTCTCGTTACCTTGGCTTTCCACTGCAATAGCATGTGCAAATAATACTGTATTGCTTTTCCTTCCCCCTTTAAGTCTTTGCCTGAACTTATCCTTCCATCAGAAGCTATTAATAAAAGTGTACCAGAGAAAATCGTGTTTGTACCATATCTTACATATTTAACATAACTCAGCTGAACACTTAATCTGAACTGTGGTATCAAGTCATACTGCACCACCACATAATAAATTCTTACAAATGGCTTGATTAAAACAAACAACAAACTATGCATCATACAGACAGGACAAACTCTTTAAAGTCTACTTTCCTGATAGTATGCATCTAATCCCCAATTTCTCTTGTACCAATGGTTTGATTTAACATTCGAAAGTGCAGATTATCATCTTAGTCTCACTGAGTTTAGCAGCAACCCTTACAGTAGAGTGTTTAAGTTAGCTTTGGAAAACTCCATTTAAAAATTTAGTAAATTAAAAACCAAACAATACCTAGTGTTTCCTTTCTGCAGAAGGGAAATTGTATCATTGGTAGCTTTAATTACCTTGAAATAATTAGTCAAAGCTCCTTTTCCCAAAGGTGGTGCCTTTCAGGAAATTCAGAATTTCAGCTTTATGAAAACATGCCATGCAGAAATTATTTCATATTCATCACCAGTCCTCTTATTTCAGATACATGAATTCCTTTTTTCTTACTGCTACAATTATCTGTCCTTCATGACTGAAATTGGGTCCTGTAGCTGTGATTGTGAGGGTCTCCAAAGCATCAAGGGACCCACAAACTGCACATCAACATATCTCCTCACGCATTACACCAACTACTATGTCCATGCCCATGCTGACCCTGCTCCTCTCCCCCATTTTTTATGTGGCTACTAGGTGGAAAGCAGCCTGGCTCGTGACTCAGCCACATCTGAAGCTCCGCAGAAAAGCTGGTTCCCTGCAAATCCTTCCCCCTGGAGAACTGTCATAGAAGCTGACTCTCATAAGACAGCTTAAAGAACAGTTGGGGACATTAACATGGTGGATTCATGTCAAGACCAGAAGATCAAGTGGAAGATGGAGAGGGAGGCTGAACTAGTACCAAGAAGCAAAGGTGCTTATCGTCTTATGAAAGAGGGATATTCATGGCCAGGTTTTGTAACAGCACTAAGGTTGACTCAAATTGTTTCTCCTTCTGAAATTTACAATCCACAAACCATTAATAGGCCAAGGACCTCATTGTCCTGGATGAATAATAAGGATGAATAATACAGAGGAGATATGTTGCAAATAAATGAGTCACAAAGGCCAAACTCAGGGGGAAGGCCAGGGCTCATATCATGTCACTTGCTACCATGACATAAGTTATGGGTGAAGAGCCACAGATAGATATAAAAGTATTTTTCAAACCCTGGAGGTGGAGGAGGAAACTTCCAAGCCCTCTATGAAGCTGATTGCATCACTATGCTAATTTCATATATGACACAAATTTGCTTTCCCTTAGAAAGCAACACACAGGTGCAATTCTTAGTTCACTCTTTTAAAGTTTGGTGGGTTTGGGGTTTTTTTCTCTCCTAAATTGTGATTGGGATGGCTCCATGCTAAATACAAAGACAACCCAAACAAAACAGGTCTGCAGGCCCTTTTCTTTGGCTGCTGACACAAAGGCCTCATTTAAGGAAGATCAGCACAACTCTTCCATTTGCACACCATCATCCCCTCTATGCAAAGATGTCCATTAATTATACAGCTCATTACTGCTTAGCTGCATCTTTAAAGCCCACCTACCGACTGGATGAAGAGAAATCTCACGTGATGGTGCGTATGCTGGAGGTAGCTGGGGAAGCAAGAGGAGATTAGGTGGAAGCACAAAAGCTAACTGATCATGAACTGGGCAGAGTCCTGCTGGGCAACACTAAGCATTCAGGTGTGCAGGGTGGGAGATCAGAAAAAAATCCTTGTCTGATTCGGGTGGATGAAAGGAGTAGGAGTTTTACAGGGAGCAGCAGACACATGGAAAATATGCTTTGTTAAAAGTCCATCTTCAGGGCTTTAAAGTTAATAAGGACACCCTCTGAGGGAGTTTGGCATCCAGTTTCTATATTCTCAAAAGCGCCACATCTCACTCAGGAAGGAGGTTGCAGAGACTGCATTGGTGACATCACCATGCCGAGTTACAGCTTCACAACCAGCAAGAGAAGCCCACTTGCACACCCTCTCCCTCCTGTCCCACCTGCTCACAGCCAGCTCAGCACTTTTTATCTGGGCACCCGTGCTGTGGTGAAACTCATTGACCTTGTTTCCCGAGGACAGGGACACCTGTTCCCCTTGACCTGGAGAGGAGTCCCTGTGTGCTCTCTCCCCACAGTCAAAGCAGAGGGGTATCACAATATGGGTGCATTTTTTGTTGCATGACATGGCACAAGAAAGCAGCACTATATCTGTGTGAGCAAGGACATATAGGGAGCAGCAGAGATTACCTGTGTTAAAGCATACAACTGCCTAAACATGAGAACAAAATGTTTCAATTAGGTGTCTAACACTGGGCATTTAAATAAGACAGAAACAAAACAAAAGTAAGCAAAAAAAATCAAACAAACAAATTAAGGCAAAGTGACCATGCAAAATGTATTTGCTCATGGAACTGTATTTTGCAATTTTTGTGGATATGGAGAGACTTCAAGTCAGCTTAGACTCCTCAGCACAGCACACAGAATAAATACGCACTTGATAAAATATAAAAGACATCAATAAAATTTCATTATTGGTACTTAAACACTAACAGGAATCACTAATAGGATCAAGGAACTGAAAGTTTAGGGCTAAAGAGGCACTGAGGAATGAATATTTAATTTCATCTCTGTCATGGGCAGATGTCGCACTGTGGTTCTCCCGTCTTCCTCTAAAACTTGTAGAGACCCCGACCAACGATTTTCAAAGCAACAAGTTGTCTTGATTTAAAGATTTGAAGTTGACCAAGATCTTCTGGGAAACTGTCCTGATGACTAATTTCTGCCTTTTTTTTTTTTTTTTTTTTTTGAAAAGTGGAAAAAAAGGGCATACCTTGTTTCCAGGATGGACGTTTTCAGTTTCAGCTCCCAGCTCCTGGATTTTGTTATACAGCTCCTGGCACCAAAAAAAAAATTGCTGATATAAGGTAGCTTTTCCTCTACTGAAGTGTATCTAAAGTAGATACACTCCAGTATCATGCTGCCTTTTACCATTCTCTTACTGGTTTAAATTCTCAACCCTCCCAGAGCCCCTCATCCAGGGGGATTCATGAAAAGCCCTATTTGCAAAGAATAGAACTTTTTAGTAAAAATTACAGGGTACCAGCTCCTTCTTCCTCCAGCAGGAAAAAGGACCTGTTCCAGCCTTGTTTCCATTTAATAGATAACATGTCATTGGAGGATTTGAAAGAAGGATTTTACAGAAGAATCAGGGCCAATGTCCTAGGCCACCATGAGCTATGGGAGATGTGGTTTGGGAAAGGAGTAAAATGGAGAGAAACAAAACAGTGTAGAGAGCAAGAGAGGCAGACCAAGCCTAGGGCAAGCAGCCAGGCAATCTGAACACTGTATACCCCAAACACAGGGCTGGTGATTGCTCTGGAATGTAATGAGGGTCACACACTTTCATCTCATCTGATGTCTAGAGGTACCTTTGCAGAGAACATTATATCAGACCAATACATTTCAGAAAAAAAAAGTTGTTTTGACAAATCACTACTTTGCAGAGGAAAAATACAACCATTCAGAAAAGTTTCCCAAACAACCCTCATCTAAGCACAGATAGCAAAAGCTAGCCGATAAAAAAACATTTGATGTTACACTTTTTCTCTTCCAACCAAGCCTGGCAAAAAAAAATAACTTTACATATATTATCACACAATCTACACTTGCCAAGGCAAAAATATTCTGCTACTTTTGAGAGCAGGGTGAAGAAAATACCAAAAAAAATCCTGGAATTATTTGTTACTGAAATAATGCCAGTTCTAGGGTGGTCTCACAGGCCACCAGTTGATGGAGGAGATGCAATGTAGTTTTCCAACCATCATTTTTTCTTTTATATCTCAAATTCACCTTCTGAAACCTTCTCCTCTTTTATGCCCATTCTGGAATAGGCAAGCCACTAACCAAGACACACTTGAATTAGTGCTTCCCAAGCACTAATTTTCTGTGGGATGGGTTTTCAAAACTTCCGACACATTAGAAGCCTACTATCATTTTTGGATGTGACTTAGGACCACTGGACTTTAGTTCCTCACAGAACAAGTCAGAGAAGCAGTGAACATTTGAAGATGGTCACAGAGGCCAAAATCAATTTGCAAAAGCAGAGAAGATAATTAAGTCTTATTAATTTTTACTGATATATGTTAAATTATGGAGATTTTAAATCATGAATCTGAAAAAGAAAAGGGATACAAAATTGAAGTACAAGCTCCACTATTCATAAATCAAGGTACTGAACTAGAAGTCATGGTTACTGAGCTCTCTTTTCACTTGTGTCCTGTGAAGGCTTGCAGAGTCACCTTTTCCTCACCCCCACTTCTGAACACTTTCCATAGATCCTTTCCCCCACTACCTCTCCTTAGGCTAGTAATTCCTCAGAGCAGGAATCATCTTAGCATGTTTATACAAGCACCAAGCACAGTGGCAAAAGACCCAACAGGGTGCCCAATAGCTCCTCCCCAGAGCATCAACAAACACAAAGGAAAAGATCCCAGGACTGTTCGTAAAAGCATAATTTTCCAGCACAAAATACTCCTCAAGGGTAGGAAATACCTGCAGTTTATAAGTCTACCTCCCTCTGAGCCTTGCCAACGCAGCTGCAAGGAGGTATTTGCCCCAGTGTGAAACACAACCCTTGGCCAGCTGCAGCGCAGGGATGGCTTGGGGACAGCCTGGCCACTGGCTCCTGAGGGTATTCCTGCCCAGACAGGCCCCTCTACAGTGCAAAGACACCTTGGTGTTTGGCAGGGGAGGTCCTGTTGTTTCTCCCCCAGAAGTGGGCACTTCGTACCTATTCTTGGTGAATCCATGTCGTTCCAGCCCCTGACATGAAAAAAGCCTGAATCTACTGGTCCTCACCTGAGGCCTTTGAAATGCTTAAAAGCAAGAAAAGTATCCTCAAGAAGTAGTAGATATAGGGAGGAGGGATTTTCTTTTTTTTTCTTTTCCTAAGCTCAGGGAGTGTAAATCCACTTCCTTGACCTCTTTTGGCTGTATCTCTTTTCCCACTATGAGCTTGCCCTCTACCTTCACTGCCTTTTTATTTTTTTTAGCAAATCTCATGAGAGCACTAAGCTGATAGAAAGGATTTCTATTAAATCTGGCAACTCACAGTAGTGTCATAAGAGTGAAAAATTCCATCTACTGAGCATGGAGGTGAGGAAGAAGTGTGAGTTGGAGGCAATTACAAAATGTTAATTTGGCAGCAAAGGCACAACTTTTGAAGGAAAGAACAATATGAGGCAGACAAACAGAAAAATGTGGAAAAGTGTAGCATGAGCTTACCAAGGAGAGATCATATGAGAATTAGTTGGCAACTTCCTTTAAAAAAACAGCTCAGTTTCTAGATAAAGGGTGTGCAAGAATGGAGACTATTCAAACTGCAATAAAGCATTGGTTATAATATCACAGGCAAAATACTCAAAATTGAGAAAACATGGATTATCAGAGGGGCTGAAACCAGTTATGAAACCAACTGAGAGACAACAGATTGCACTGGGGAGGGGTGAGCCAGTCTGGAAGGTAAAAACTGGCCAGAGGAATAATTTTCTTTATTATTTAAATTAATAGCCTCTGCATGACTTCTGGAGCATACTGATGTGATTTGCTGAGGATATGATTTTGGAGTGGACTGACATCCCATGGCTAAGTTGGCACATTTTGCAGCCAAAATTAGCTGGGGGAAGGCCCAGGGGATGGAGTTTAGCAGGTTCATGGGCAGTAATTTTGGATCACTGATGAAAATACCTTCCATGATTTCACTGTGTAAAATGATGGCAGAAAAAGCCTCGGGAGCACAGGCTGATCATGAAATGATCAAATCACCTGTCTGAAGGTACTGTTAGAAAGTTAAACCTAAGAAGCTGACAGTGGATGATGGACAGGACTCCCATGGGATGGGCACAGCCTGGGAAACAGGAGAGAGCTCCAGTGCCACTGTTATCTCCTGTGGCCAAGACAGAAAACATGTGGACTAGGGCCACTGGAATAAGACTAGTGGCTGTCCCAGTTAAGGACAAGAAACTAAAATAACTTGCCATGTTTTGTATTTGCAAAATAAAATCAGAGGGGCTACACAGTTTTTCACCTTTCCTCATAAAAATTAAAGCCAGTGCTAACATAAGCATGACTAGATCCATCTCCCCCATAAATACATTTAGTCTGGAAGCATGATAGTTTCTAAAAGCAGACATAGTAGACCCTTGGAGTAGGGATAAATGGGGATGTAATACATGCAGTTTGGGAAAGCAGGAGATGTATCTTCTTTTCCCTGTTGCAGTACCTCATTTTCCTTAAACTGTGGAACCAGCAGCACTGCTTCAGATTACTGAAATATATTGAAATTGTTACATGACTTTTTCCAAACATTTTTAAACACGGAAATTATTGCTGGTTTTAAACAAATGCTCTTCAAGACAGAGCGATATTTTCTCCTGTAATTATACCTGGATATTTAAGCCAAGAGGCAAAATTACCAGGGTGAAGACTCTCCCTTATGCTCTATAAAAATAACTATATTGATACAATTAAGGCTGAGGCAGCCTGCACTGAGAAAACCACTCAAAGATGAGGAACACACTGCTAATGGAGGAAAACACTCAAAAACATCACTTTGTTGCTGATCTGTCTGCTCTGAGCCACCCGGGAGCCATCCAAAATGCCATCCAAGAGCAAACATGAGAACAGGACTGACAGCTGTAACAAGAGCTGGAAAACTCAGTACAGTATTAGTCTTATGGAACAATATAATCTCTGCCCTCTCTAACCTTGTTGTGTTTCACAAGCTATAAAAGACCACTTGTTTTTCTCCAGGAGATAGACACTTATCACCCTTTGCCGATGCTCCTTGATATTCTACAGATGCCAGCCTGCAGTATATTTTCTTTCAAAGATACTTTAACTTGTACACATCTATGTAGATTTTCAGCGTATGCTTTTAGCTTATATCTAACATTACAGAAGGCTTTTAGATCCAGAAGCATACTATTATTTTTGAACTATATTAGGTGGTTTAACAAAAGGTGTTATTTTTTTTTGCCAGCACCCTTTGACCATCACACAGGTGCTAACAAGACTTTGCTAACAAGACTTTAAGGCTGCAGAAGGTGATCTTCCAGGGTATGCACATTGAAAAACTCGTAAGGTCATGCTGGCAAATATACAAAATATGATTGGAGTTTCCTCATTTCACAATAAAATACACAACAACTCAGTGGAGAAGTTTTGAAGTTCTACTCATTGCTTTTCCAGAATTTCAGGTATACTTTCACAGCAAAAATTGCTTCTCTCCATTACAGAGCACAGGAACTCCTCTAACACTGTCTGCATAAACAGAATTTAAAATAAAGCAATAACAAGAAGACAGCTAACAACAAAACTTAAAAACAGTGGTTTGAACTTCAGCTCTTGGGAGAGGTTTGAGTTGCTTTCCAACTTACAGTGATAAAACAGTAATAATCCTCCCAGGATATGTAAGGCACAGCAGAGGCTTTAGATATCAGCACTCATTTCCTGCTTCATGGCAGAGGAGTTGCTTCATTTCTTGTTATTTATGAAATTTCCCCCATACATTTTGTCAGTTTCCTCATGACCAAGTCATCGAAGGAGCTCATAAAAATATTCCAACTCAACAAACCTTCCTCACGAAAAGTGAAATTTCAAAGTAAATAGATAGATAGATAGATAGATAGATAGATAGATAGATAGATAGATAGATAGATAGATAGATAGATAGACAGATAAATTCATTGTTATCCAAGAAAATGTCACTTTTGATCGGAGGGTCAGATTTTCTGTTGATTAATGAAAAAAAAATGCTTCTAAATAAATTCTGGGGAATTTTCTGTCTTTGAAAACATACCCTTAGCAACAGAAATTTGGGGTTGTTTCCCCTTTATACATTTCTGTCTAGACAGAATCAAGGAAGGCCGAGAGAAGAAGGGGATGCACAGCCTAACTCTCTCCCTCTCTCACATTTGTGTTTTCAAAACTAGAGGAGAAAAATTAATTATCAGTAACTTGCAATGTTCTGAAATTTCCACCATTGAAAACTATGAAGGCACAGAATTAAATAGTCCCACTTATTATTCTGTCCATTTTCCAAGTATTGAAAAGGCATGTAAAAAGGTAAGCAGCAAAACAAAATACACCCAGATTTCAATAATAGCAAAGAGAAAAGAGGAGAGGGTGACCAATTCTAAAATGAAAGTATGCAGAAGACAACACAGGCTGTCTGGAGAGAGAGAAGACTCCAATTCCTCCATTTCTCCTATTTCTACATACACAATTATATGCATCTAAATAAGATTCTGCATCTAAGAGTGCAGTAGTAGATGTGGATGTTAAGCTACAACACAGTTCCTGTTTCTTGGCTGAATTTGAAACACTACAACCCAACATGAAGGTTCATGTATGCACTACATTGCTACATACAGGGCAGAGGTACCTCCTGGTGCTAAATCCAGGGGATGGCTAGAAGAAGTCTGTTTTCCTCCATGGCATAGCTTAGGATTTTGTGACACATCATTTCCATGTATGCCATTTCTCAAGGTTAAAACTGCTCAGTCACCCACTGGTTAAACCTGGGATCACTAGTTAGAGGGATTTACTACCTGCCTCAGTGCATACCTGTGTAGTGGTCAAAGCGTGTATCGGAAAATCCGTCCCTCTGAGCAGTTTTTCTTCTTTCCATTAAAGAAAGGAAAGGCACTCCTTTCAAGAATACAGCCTAAATGTGAACATATGTGAACCACAGTTATTGATATCTACAACTTCATGGAAATATAAACAGAAACTAATACAACCAGTGAGTATTTTCAGGATGGGTAGAATTAGTAAACTAAAGAATAAACATCTGTTTTTGTCTTCCCCCAGTGTATAAAGTGTCAGTTCAAGTAAATATTTCCCCAGAAAATATCTTCTCTAGAAAATTTATCCTGCTTTACTGGAGTTTATTATACAAGTGTACATATACTTAAATTTTGAAAGATTTTGTTAGTTCTGTTTGGGTGCAGATTGTTTGCGAGCAGCTTGACATATTGGATAGCAAAAATAATCAAAGCGAGGCAGATCAGTCAATGCTCATTGCACATGGATTGGCATATAATAAATTCTCTTACTTGACAGCTGACACAGACTCTTGTCCCCTGCAAGGCTGGACTGAGTGGCAAAACCTGCTCAGAAAGCCCAGGCTGCTGCCAGTAGAACCCTTCACACACCCAGGCTGCAAATCAGAGGGCTGACCCGTGCTTCTCAAAAATAATGGGAAAAACTAGGGAGGGCTAAGTAAGCAAGCATCTCTGCAGCCAGAATATTGTGCACCTGAGCTCTTGGGCCCTGTGCTCAGCCTTAGGGTTTAGAAATGAACGTTTTGGTTTTCACAAACATGCTGTTATATTTGCTTACTTCCCACTCTTTCAGAGAGAATTCCTGCTACTCAAAGTGCTTGCTAGAGTAGGGAAGGCAAACACAAAGAACAGATGCAAAGGGAAGGGAGACAATGTCTGACACAGATGCTCTATGAAATTCATGTTTTTGAAAGAGCTTTGCTGCACATCTCAGGAGGAATTGCAGGGAGCTGAGTCCTCTTGGAAACTTGGCTCCTGAAGCCATAGTAATATTAAAAAAAAAATTAAAAAGCAGCATATTTTCTCCTGTGCTTTAGTTTTATTACTGACTTAGTGGGAAACACATTTAGGCCAATTTGGATTGTTTTTCCTGTCCCCACCCCCCAATTCCTACACTTTCTCTTGCCATCTAAAGATCAGTAGCACCAGCAGGAATTTTTCCATCGACAGCAACTTGGGTCTGAATTGAGCTTTCCATTTTCATCTCTCACTGCTATTTTCTTCCTTGGGAAATACACAGCCTAAAATTTGCAGTTAAGTCAAGCATAAAAGTTGTAAATAAAGGAAGGACGAGGTTCCACCACCACTCCTCCCCCCTCCCCTTTTTTGACCTAGACAAGACTATGTAGATCTCCATCCCTTTGCCTGGAAAAGGTGGTTCACTACCTCTAACAGGTCTCAGTGGATTGATGAGGAAAAGTAAGGTAAAGACCCTAAAGTGGCTGATCAAAATTTCCCTACAGTTAGTTTAACCAGTATGGTCCTCTGCAGGTGGAGAAGGTCTTCACTGAAACTTTACCCTCCTTCCTGCTTTAAAACACTCTTAAGAGTTAAATTCCTCTGCCCAAAGTGCAAATTAACATTCTGAAAAGACTGACTGATGTAATGGAAACACCAGGTTTATCTACAGACCCCCAAAGACTCTTCTCCAACATGTATTTGCAAACTGACAGTTGCATAAGAGCAAAAGAAGGCCTGAGAAGTGCATGTGTGATAATCACAGAGTAATCACTGCTGATGAAACTTGATGTTCTTCTATAATCACTGCAGTTTTAAGTGGATTGAGTGCCATTTAAGTGACAAGAGTGCTATGATGGATGAAATATATGCTTCCAAAGTTATCTCAGCTTCTTTGACATTCATGGCATGGAATGCTTAGTGGCATTTAATGTTTGTAAATCTTTAGAAATAAGTTAAATATGTTAATTACCACTGGAAAAATCTCTCAAGCTGAAGTGCTCAATGACTGTATCACAGTTGTCCTTAGTGCTATATCCTCTTCTTCTTATCCACTAAGTAAACATAGCATATCAGGTCAGTGATTACACTCAGGATTTGCATTTATTTTCACCTGTTAGTCCTTCTAGGTAAGTCAGCAAACTGGCATCCAGCTCACACTGGCTTCTTTCCCCTAGCCTGTATTTAGGGCATCCCAATCTGGTGGCCCTGCTTCTGCCATCTGAACAGGTTTGCATCTGTGCAAGTGCCATGTGCTCCCACCCTTGCCCTCTCACACACATGAGGAGGGCAGACCCATAGAAAAGCTGCCCCAGCCACTCTGCTGTGCCAGCACGCTCACCAACCAAGGCACAGGGCAAGCCCAGCATTTCCATTACCTCTCCCGGATGCATCGGATCATTTCTGGCTGTCACATGGGACAAGGATCACGCACCAAGCCCAGCAAAGTGGCTACACTGCTTTAAAAAAAAAATCCTATCTTAAAAATCGGGATCAAGAATGGGGGAGCAATGCGTGTTATTTGATGGCAGGCTGCAACATATCATAGTAAAAGCAGGTGACAGGACAAGGCTGGTTTACCAATGGCATCTTTTTCCAGATATAGGTCACAGAGAGGCCTGCTGGAGAGAAACCATCTGCTAGCCATCCCTCAAGGGAAGCACTCCCCACTTCTGTGCCCCTCCTGCTGCAAACTCCAGACAAAAGATTGTATCCCTCAAAACACTTTCCACCTAGAAATAAAAGTCAAATTTCTTCACATATAGCATGAGATCGTTGTGGTGAATCGAGAACAGAAGTTATCAGAATACGGCAAGTGATCAGGGTATGAAATAACTCCGCAAGATATTCATTTCTTGGTAACTCTGCAACAATTTAAAAAATTATCCAGGTGAGATTTCTCTAAGAATTGCTGGCAATGAATAAGAGCAATGGTAGGTCAAGGCAATTGACTTCTTTACAACTTAAAAAATCCTGTCTGAAAATTACTTGGGATATTATTTCAGCATTTTAAAAACAGGTAAGATATCAAAATGAAGCAGGACGTTTTGTAGATTAAGCCTTCGCAGTACCTCAGTGATTACTTTCCCTCCCCTCATTACTGGTTTCTTTAGAAGGCAAAATTACTTCATTTTACTAGACTGGCACCCCAGCTTCTTATTTTCAAGTAAAAGCAAGAGAGTTAAGGGTGCATATGCATGACTAGTCTGCAAGAAGTATGGGGTATCTGACTGGCAGGTCAGGCCGCTAATTCAACTCTTTCTTTCCTCGAATTTCAAGAAATTATCTTCAACAATAAGGCCCAAACATCCCCACTTTGCTAAGAGGGTGAGGAAAGTCAGGATAGAAAACCATAATCCATTTTAAGCAGCATTTTGAGCGCTGACCAGAAGCACAGCTTGCCAAAGCCAGCCCTTATCATTGTTGCACAAAGTGGCATGAAACTCACGAAATGAACTAATAGTAAGTTAATGCACCGACTATTTGCTACATTCTCATAACTGTCATCAGTTGTTATTTGCAAATTCCGAGCTGTGATTCACATTTTTACAATTTGAGCTTAAAGCTTAAAGCCTCACTTGCCAGCATTCTCATTAAATTTAGGTAGGCTCCAACAGAAAAGCCCAGCTACCTGGCCTGAATCAGGGATGAGGCCTCTGGAACAGGAAAGGGACTAAATATCATACTGGTTTGGCAACAAAAAGCATGTGCTTCACCTTGAACATAAGCCTATTCCTAATTTTAAGCACATGCTCAAGTGCTATGCCAAATAAAAGCCTAAAATCCCATCCTGCAAACTCTTAGGCATATTACATTACAGCAGCTTCACTGACATTGAGAAGAATTTGGTAAATTTGTTGTGAACTATTCATGAGGATGTTTTCAGTAGTGGGTCCTACGTAATTCCAGGCCAACAAGAGATTTGTAATGCTGATATTGCTTCAGAATATTTCCCTTGTAGGCTGAGCCCTTTTTCATCACATATAGACTACATTTTATGAGGAAAGTACTGGCAACTTTGATATGAAGAAAAATCCTCTGGGCTATATCATTCCCTATAATAAAATAAACTCAGATAGAAGCAAAATGGAAACCTGGAACAAGTAATGTAACTGAGCTGCATCATAGAAGCTATTTACAGGCTTGAAATAATCAGATCAATGTGCAAGTAAAAAAAAAATTACAGTTAAAGAGACAGATTTCTAAACCAGGTCAAAACAGGCATCGCATAAGGGTTCCTAAATGAGCTCCATCCTCATTTTTTAGCTTGAGTAGCTTTATACTGGGTTCTTACAGTTCCTGGTGCTTGTTATGGTGACTGCTTGATGCTGAGCACTTCTGAAGACTCAAAGAGGTCTGAAATGGCACTGTATTAATATTTTCCCCTCTGTCCATTGGGTACAGTATCACCCTGCACGGAAGACAGACAGGCAGTCACATTGGCCTGCGTTGGAGCTAATAAGAAAGAATAAAGTTCCCATTAAAGGTTTTCACCACTAACATGACGCTGTCTCATTTTGTGCCTCTAACCTACGTCTGTGGACTATTCTGTCTGACCTTTCAAAGCCTGAAGGAGCAGATTCATTTGCTCCACTCAGCAAGAAATTAACCACCAGTTCAGAAATGGTTTTAGTAACATTAACAGGAATACCAACTAAATAACTAGCCTTTTGATTATTATTACTTGAACAAATACTCCCAATGACAATGTATTTCTGAGATGGTAGTGAAGAAATTGTTCCCACACCTCATACTGTTTAGTAGTTACACTAAAACTTTTATGAGTACTTTCAAGACAAAATGTTCACAGAACTGCTTATGTGGTCCCAGTCACCCCAAAAGTTAAGCATGTGCTTCATACAAATTACCTTATTTGACTTACTGCTCTCAATGCAGTAACAAAAAAGCTTGCTACTACCTAAGGCATAAAGGATCACCGTATCTGGTTTTCTCATGGAAAGCTGTGTTTTTTGAGAAGAGAGGAAACACCAGCCACATGGCTCATGAGATATATTACTTAGGAAACAAAAAAGGGGGAGAGGGGGAAGTTGAGAGTACTGTAATGTCATGTGTTATTTTCCACAAGGGTTTATTATAACTCTACTGAAATCAGCGAGGACTTTGACACTGACTTTAAGAGGGATAATATTTCACCCTGAGTTCTTAGACACTGATCAGATCAGGTTAAAGTTTCAACATTTTCCTATTTGTGAGGAGGAAAAAAAACCAACAAAAATCCAAAAATCCAACTCATTCCTTTCTTACAGAGTTAACTCACCAAGAAAATTTTCTAACTTCAAAGATTTTTCATTCTATTCCTTTTCAGAAATTAATGGCTTCATTTGATGATATCCAAAAACTTATAAAGGCAGCCTTGGTGGTAGATTCTTAAATGTACGTATTTAAAAGTTGCATCACAATTTCTTCCTCCTACCTGCACTTGCTCCAGAGATAGAGTCAAGAATCTGAATTTTGTCGGTCCCTCCTCCAGTCAGGTGAATTTGAAATAACCAAGCCTTTTCTAAAATATATTTTAAAATACTGCACAACAAACCACGCACACAGACACACACAATATATTTTCTACCTCAAAACTCCCCAGAATAGTTTTTGGGGTAATGCTTTGAGGCTGAATCCTGTCAAATCAAGCAAGGAAAGAGAGAGAGGAAGAAAGCAGAAGGCATGGCTTGTAAAGAAAGTCTTTTCCAAGCAGAAAATCAAGACTGCAGCCTGGGCGTCTCTTCTATTGGTCTCCTGTGTCTGGGCAGCTGATGAAGAGCTCTCTGGAAGCAGCAAAGCCTTGAAACATCATATACATGCAATACTTTAATTTTGCATTTAAAAAGTTTCCTGAAATAGCCCACCATTGTTTATGTCAAAGTAATTTCTTTCAAATAGGAGTTTTCTTTCTGCTGTTTACAAAAAAAAAAAAAAGGGAAAAAAAAAAAAAAAGAAGAAATGTATTTTTCAAACCTGACCCAAATGCTTTCCTTTTCAGGATAAAGCCACACTAAGGCAAAAATATTTATACATCCACCCGTATAACTGCTCCCTGGAATTCAATTTAATTTCTGCTCTCATTTTAATAACACTTTAGATAGCATAAGGAGTTTCTCATTTCAACTGTGCATCACTTTAGAATCGCAGTATTTCCTCCAGGCCATCAGACGGGTTTGTGTGTGTTATCCTGCTACTTTCCAGCTGCCTTTCTCAGCCTTAGGCTTTGGCAAAAATTTGGCTGTGATTGACAACATGCTATTCACTTGCCCTCCACTCCCAGATGTGTCAAGTCCAGATTTTTTGTTTCCACTCTTCATTGTGTTGTTGTTGGGGGTTTTTTAATTTATTTTGCAAGTCATCTAACTTTACTCTGAATGCTACAATACTTTACAAACCTAGAAAGCATTTGGTTTATTTTTCACCAGGAGTTATCCTTCACCCTTTGAGACTACGAAACATGGTGACTATCATGTTAACTAGTGTTTAGATGAGGCAATATTCAACAGTTAGAAGATTTTTTTCAAGTCAAACCAACATATTGGCCAGCTCTCCCAAGCCTCTAGCACTTCTTGTGACAATCAGCAATAGAGATCCTTGCCATCTCCAAAAAAATGTATTTTGTTTGGCCTTTCCAAAGGCAGATCCATAGCACTGCATAGAACCTATAATTGCAGGAAGAAAAAAATTCATGGCAGGGAAGGGGCATGTAAACCAGGACACTGGAGCCATGGACACAACCAGGGGAAATCCAGATTGCCAAAAAGAGCGTGGGGATTTTCCTTAGGGCATAGTATTTGGGGAGAGGCACTGCTCCCTCTGAGCCTTCTCACCTGGATGGTACATGCCAGCAGGGACCCTGCTGCTGCTTCTCAATTTGCTTCCTGGCTGAGCAGAGCTCAGCTTTCAATAAACCCAATGGACTTCAAATGACATCGAGAACAAACCTCTTTTTCCTCCACTTTTTTCTCTCCCCTTTCTCCTTTGCCCATAAATCAAAGAAGAAAGGATCAAATGGACAAAACAACAAAGTGGTAAAGTGCTCACTTCAGGGTTGTAGCCAATCTAATTAATTTTTCATTTAGGTCTGATGTATTAGAGGCCAATCAATCAAGGATTATGTTTACAGAGTTGTAGAAAGAGAGGAGACCCAGTCCTCATTTGTTGTCTGGGCTGTCCAAATTAGTCAGTTAAACGATCCTGGGGGAGATCATAAAGGATATGAATAGGTTCTTGTAAGTACCTTTCTTTTAATTACAGACCAAACAGTTAACACTTCCCTCAGTCCTTGACTTCTTGCCTGAAGGGCAGAGCTGGCTTCTTGGAAGCCAGATGGATGGTGGGGACTTCGGCCAGCCACCTTTGGAACACTGCAGTGTTTCTTCACCTCTGAGAGCACCAAAGTAGCCCATCAGGCTCAGGATGCCTGTTTATCCAGAGCATGCAGTAGCTGCAGTCCAGCAGGTCCCACCAGACTCATTTCTTAATTCTTAGTGGGCAGAAAAAAAGAGCATAAAACTGCAATCACATTTTGAGGATCGTCTATATTTCTAAAAATTTTAGGGAAATCATGGTCAAATCTGGCTGTGAAGAATTTATGCTTTTGACTTAAAAGCCCTTTTTGGGTGTGACTTAGCAGATGGTGCCCACAACTGTCACACAAGTGCTTTGCTATTGCAGCTTCCAGTGCTTGACTTTAAATTACAGCTTCAACAGAGGCCTTCTGGTTCATTCCCCACAAAGTGCATGACTTCTGCAAGGTACCTGTTTTGTCTTTTGTAGTTAGCTGGGCTACACACACAGTGTATAGCTCTTACAATATTAATGATCCTTAATAGCAAAGAGTCAATCAGGGGACAACTAAGTAGATAGATGGCTTCAAATGACCTGATAAACAAACACGTGAGGAAGATGAGATGAAGACAGTCAGGTGATTTGGTCAGTCTGACATGACCTTTTCCTATAGTCCTTTGACATCCCAAGGACCTTTAGAGACCTGAAGTGACCAGCACTGAAAAGTCACTTTCCATGTTCAAGAGCCAAGCAGGATGCAGGGCTCCTACTGATACACACTGCTTGAACGGGGGCAAGACAGAGCAAGTCTAAAGGCAGCTCTTCTGCCCTTCAATGGGAGTGCTGAATCACAGACCTCATGCCCACAATGTTCACTTTGCACGATGGATGCCAGGCACAGTAAGTAGACCTTTCTGCTGTAATTGTTTAGGGCAGAAGTAGTTTTGATGTCTCCAAATATTTCAAAGTCTCTACATCACTATTATGACTGAAATGTCAGCAATTTACCCCATAAAAATCTTACACTAGTAAAAACTCAGTACAATAATTCAAAAGTGGCACAAAATGTCGTTCCTTAAGATCTCTCTTCACCTTTTGTTGCAATGTGGCTTGCTACACAATGTGTTACCATTTCTGTACGTGCACAGAAGACTCTCATTCTGTGTATGAGATGTGTGCAGTGTCTCAGGGAACTGGGCGCCAAGGAGCAGAGAATAACACACAAACAGAGAGGAGACTGGGCCTTTTATTAATATGATGGATTTTTATACTTGAGAACAGAGTTTGAGAGTGCCCATATCCAGCTTTTATTTCAAACTCACTGACTGGCCATGTTAAAAACACAAAAAGCAAAAGGCAGCAATAGCCTTAGATATCTGCAACCCCATGCCACCCAAAACAAGAAAAACAGTTGTATTTCAGATATGCTGACACAGAGTGCCACCCCGACAACCATCCTGTCCCATCCTTGTCAGACCCTGTCTCCTTCAGCGAGGCAGTCTAATCTGAGTCAATTCAAATTGATGCAGAGCACCTTTCATGCAGATAAACTCTTGCTTGAGAGGCACTAAAGCTTTTCTAGAAATGTCTGGGTGTCTGATTGCTTTAAGCAACATGTAAATAAAGAAAACTTCTGAAATTTTCTCAAATTGTTATTTGTATTGTACCCAAATCAGCTTTTCCAATAAGGCAACTGTACTTGTAAAAAAGACCATTTCAATTCTTTGAAAATATGGTCAAGTAGAATCACTGAATTGAAGCTACCTTGAAAATTCAATACCTACAGGCACACCAAAACCATAAAATTCTGAACATTGCAGCTAACAGAACCAGACTTAAACCAGAAAAATCACTTCAAGAATATCCATACTCACACACTGCAGTGATATGTGTGATACTGACATCACAGGTCAAAACACACATCTTGATTTTTTAAAAAATGCTTGGGATCAGACGGTGACATGGTCCTGTTTTGTGCAACCATTTATTTCCATCTCTAGTAAATAAAAATTGAGTTTAGGCAAAGGCTGCTTGTTGCCCTTGGGGAAGATGCCTTAACTGACAATTAGCCCAGGAGGGCAGATAGGGAACAGTTGTAATTATTGCAGTTGGACAAAGGTAGGAAGGGTTGGGGCCTGAGCACACTCAGAAGGGAATAGGCAAAAATTACTTGTTCTTGAAGGGGCAGCGATGCAGTGGTGGAATGCATTTACTCAGGACCTGCAATTTTATAAAGTTTTTTTTTCCTGTTTTGCTGATTTTTAATTTTTTTTTTTAAAAATGTTCCTTGCCACTTTAGGTGGAAGTGCAGTAAACGTACTCGCTGGTCCCAGTTCTCAGGGTCCAGTTTTATCTGTGCCCTACAACTGGACCTTGTGTGACATTAGAATGGTTGCTGATAGACTTTTATCAATATCTAGGATACACAATATATATTTAAAGCTGCTATTGCTTTAATGAGAATATTATAATCTGGAGGTGGACGGACCTCTGGTACCATTTATCGGCAAACTGCAGGAGAGCTAACCTCACAAATCATGCCCAATGAACTCCCAAGATCTTTAAGCAAGCAAATGGAAGAGAAGCAGCTTCTCCCTGCCTCTGAGGCCCTCGGCACCAGCAGGAGCCCATTGACAGTTAGCTTTCCTTCGTGGCCTGCTCTGGGAAATGACGAGTAATTTGACCCCACTCCATGGGCTGTCATGAGCCATGGTGTGGTTTTTCTTCACTAAATGCATTTGATGAACCTGATCTACAGGCAGTAATAATGGCTCTGTGGCAGATGGGGATGTCTTTTGGGCTTATTGCAGGTGCATCCTCATAAGCATTTGTCTGACAGGGGAAAAATGTTAATTCACAGTTGCTCTGTGCAAGGTGGTGGCTGCATAAAACCATCCCAATGGAGAGCTGTAACACAATGCGGGGCGATTTGATGTCTGCTCTAATAAGATTCATGACAAGATGGGTGGCTATCAGTCCCCAAAGCCCAAAGCCATAATTGAAATCCCAATAGGGTCTAATAAGCAATCCTCTTCCAGTCACATTACAGTTGTAATGCTATATATGGGATTTAGCCTTTTAATTATCAGTCTGGAGTAAAGCTTTAATCCAGTGGTTGTGTTCATCAAAGGAAACTGGTTTTGAAGTGACATAAATCCAAATTGTTGGGCTGAGAAAGTTACTTTAATCTTTCAGCATTTATACGAATCTTTTTTATTTTTTTTAAGAAGACCAAAAATTTGATTAAAACAAAGTATTAAAAAAAAATAAAAATTAGTTGGCAAAGTATTAATTCCCTCCCATTGTGAAGCTATTGATCAAAAATGCTAAGGTGCCAGTAAAAAGTCAATTCGGCCCTTCCTGGAAAGAGCTGTCGCCAGTGTCTTGAAAAAACAGTGGTTTCTTATCTTTGCACTTGGGACCATGCAAAATGGGAACTAAATGCAGTTGTCAAGCTAAGTGCTTCATTCTCCTTGCTTTACTCAGTTCCACATACACCCTCTCTTCTGGAAGAGCAGTTGGGTATTTCTCACCAAATCCTTCCAGCAACTACCCAGATCCCTTCCTGCTGTCAGTAGCTTTTGCTGGGGGGACCATCAGGACAGAGGCAGGTCTCATCTATACTAAATTCTTATTTACTGGACAGTGAAATAATTCACTGCACAAAACACATGAACATGTCATCCAGTAATGTTTTCTGCCCCACGCTCTTGGAAGTTTTTTGCTGGCTGGCCTGCAAGTCACCAAGTCTCTTGCTCCTGGGGTGCCAAAAACACCTGGAGCAACTTGCTGCAGGGAAGCGTAGGCAGGAACAGTGCACCAGGTGTCCTCAAATATCAGACAGCGTGACACAAAACCTGCAGAATGGGCTAAATGGTGTGTTGGTTGGCATGTGAGAGATGACAAGAGGCTGATGCAGGTGGACCACCCAGAAGATGGGTTTGAATCTATGGGGGTTGACTGACCTCCAGTAATGGTGGCAGGGCACCCAAGACAGATATTAGCTCTGCAGACCTGCACATGGCTCCTGGCCATCAGTCAAAGAACTGTGAAGTGTCAAGTGAAGCTTGAATTTTTCCTCCTAATCCTGTACTGGATCCTGTGCTAGCCCTCCCTAGACCTGGAGTCTCTAGAGGAGGTTTCTCTTCTGCACGGAGTCCCGAAGGAAAGTGGAGGAGAGGCCTGATTTCCCTGGGGCTACTGCATGGGTGTGAGAGTGAAAGCCCTTTCACAGGGCCACCAAGGCCACTGGGAACCCAGAGGTAGGTTTAATGCAGTCTGAGGCCAAGAAGCATCACAGGGGATTGCTGTTGTCAAATGCATGGTTAAGGATGGACTCAGATCCCTCCACTGCCCCACGATGGTGCCCAAAGAATAACACAAGCCCAATCAAAGAAGCCATATAGAAGTGAAAGACAAAGAGGAGAAAAGACCACAATAAACTCTCTTTGCTACACGTTCATGGCTGCCAGACCCAACAGCACTCCACTCCCAGCATACACAGCCTTACTAAGCTCATTAACCAACAAATACAGAATTCGCACTAATGCTGCAATGAGACACGCATGCAAATCTTGCTATTTTTAAAATTCAGTTTAAGGTATAATCACCAGCTTTGGGTTCTCCAAGGAGCACAGAAGGGGATTTACTTTGAGACACAATCTTTACTCTTGGACCACATCTTAAAGGCATTTCTAGCAAACATGAGGCCCAAGAACTTACTGTTCTTGAGAATAAATTAACATTAGAAGTTCATTTCTGAAAAATCTGAACTTTTCATGATGGCCACATCAGCACATCAAGCAGTCCATGTTTATCTGAGAGAACAGCTAAATGACATTTCTGACAAAGGACCTTATGCAGCTGCCTTGTCTTGGCATGCCAGAGTTCTTTAGTTATGATTTTAAGTAGAAACCTGCAAAACTTTATTTCTCATAACAGCATCTGAACCATACAAAGCTAAATTGTTTCTGTATGCATTTGCCTACTGCTCTTTCATCGTGACCATTCAATCTGTATGAAATTGGAACACAAAGAAAAAAATGCCACGGAGATGAAAGGAAGAAGGAAACCTATTCCATGGTGTGATAACCCACTACAATATTCAATATAAAAAAGCAATTGCTACCCACTATGAGCAGATGTTCTTTACAGTTCATAAGCACCCATCAAACGTTAAGTCTCTGGTCATATATACACTTCCTTACAGCTTTGATCTGTAATGTTACCCATGTGAGTAATTTCAGATACTTATAATACAACCTATAAACAGGCACCTGTTGTTATTTGAATTAAAGCAGCACATACAGATGCCAGGTAGAGATTGGGGCTTACTTCTAATAAGGTATGTATAAAGCACCTGTACACATGCAAAAAAATGGACTGACTTTCAACAGCTGTGAGCTACAGAGGTTTGGTTGTTTTTTTCCTTTCCGCAGCAAAATGGACTTCATGTCTTGTGTCACAGGCTCACACACCCTGAACAAGTTCAGAGGACCTCATCTCCAGTGCTACTGAAGATAGCCAAGTAAGCTAAAAGGCCTTAAAACCACCTTTGAGACCCTGCAAAGGATTTCCCAAAGAACCTGGTTCACACACATCCTGCTGTGTCAGTCTTCTGTG
This sequence comes from Dendrocincla tyrannina, assembly GCA_035047865.1. NCBI lineage: Eukaryota > Metazoa > Chordata > Aves > Passeriformes > Dendrocolaptidae > Dendrocincla > Dendrocincla tyrannina. Next base: position 27,883,329 of record JAWWMP010000132.1, on the reverse strand, counting down.
GCTCTCTATCACTAATGGCTATTTGAAAATAAATCCTGATTTTAATTAAGCTGGATATCACATAACATATCTGGGTGCCAACCACTATACAGTTCCTGATGGAATAAGTACTCCTTTAGTAAGGTAACAATACAGCTGGGGTTTTGCAACTGCTCAACAGTAGCACTAACTCCAGGAAAGTCCAAAGGACTGAAAGTCCTGTCGCTCCTAATATCTGGTCTGTGTCTAAAGGAGACCTGAACTCCCAAATGGCCAGATGCTGTCAGGACTGCCAAATTTATCTCGGATTCTGACCCAAATTATATGAGGAGAGCTGAACTCCCTTAAGCAAAACACATGTATTTAGTAGACTTGTGCTTTATAAATTTTTTTCAAAAGCAGAGGAAGCCTCTGCTATTACTAATACCATTCAAAGCCAACCTTTAAAGAATGAGAATCTGGACAAAGGAAACACATTTCAGGCAGTTCACCATATGCAACCTGTCATCAGAAGAGATGGATTAACCAGAGCACACACTTCTTTGACAACATAACTTACGGGGTTTGGTGAGCCCAAATTCTTTTCCCCTTGGTCTTGAGGGCCTCCATGTGAGATGTCTTTCTACTTCTCTCAGCCACTTTTACAATGTGCCTCACAAATTCCACCACAACTCCCGTACAGCCAATGAATTATGGCTGTTCTCCCAATCCTAAATCCATCCACTCCCAATGATCCACCTGATCATGCCACACACCTAAATGAAGCAAATAATTCATCTGGGTTTGGTGAGAGCAACTCACATTTTTTCTGTCTGATATCTCCAAGGATGTGGTAGAAGGACTGTCATTGTAAGAGTATACCTCCTGTCCACACCTCATGTCGGAAGGCTTGCCTGCTGCTGGACAGCAAGAAAGTTTCAGAGATAATTAACCATCTGAGGCCATCCATTATTCTAGTAAGTCTGCTGAAGAGTACTTTTCCCTAATAAAAGGCATATGGAACACAGTATCCCTCATTATCTTACAAACATGAGCAAACTGGAAAAGGGGAGAAAAAATCCTCGCGCAAAAACCAGAGAGAAGATGTAGACTGTTTCTGATGTCATGTTTTAATTCTGTGAAGACAGCAGCAATGGTAATGTTGTCATTTTCCCGCAGTGACAGATGGTGGAGACTCCTCTCACTGCAACGTTAACGGTGGCATAGTATTTGAAGCTATAGGCTTTGACAATCTCCATCCATTTGCAAACGTCATCTTCAGAGAAGAGAAAGTTGGAACAAGGGGCACACAGGCTTACTGTCAGCAGCAGAATTAATTGCCCTTAGTAAGGCTGACTCCCTCCTCTTTGCTCCTGCTCTGTACTGAAAACACATGTCAAGCTTTTCCCTCTGAAAGAACTTTTCAAAGAGCTGAGGGAATTGCTCCGAGCTAGGCCAGCACAAGCAGCAGATTTTAGGGAAAAGGGGTTTAAATCATAGCCAGGCACAACGCAAGGGCACAGCAGCACCGCTCACCATCCCCAGCTGCCTAGCAATGCTCCCATTGAGCATCTGCAACCCAAAACATAGGCAAAGGCAAAATTCTGCTAAAAAATAACAAAATGGCTAGCTGTAGTTGCATAACTTCAGATTCCCTCTGCAGAGAAAAAGAAGGCAGGATGTGAGAAACACCCTTGGGAAGATACAGAAAGGAGGGAGTCCAGGGAGAAAAAACAAAGGTGGGAGCAAACAGCAGCATTAACAGACTCAAAGAGCTGGAAAGAGCACAGATGCTGACCAGAAGAAAGGCCCCAGGAATCTGTTAACACATAGCATTTAAGTAAGGGGGTTCTGTGTGGACCTCTGAAGTTTAACACTCTGGCCTCCCAATGCCATCGGACATCTGGCCAAAGGATTAGAGAGATTATTGAGGTACACAAAACTCAGCATCAACACATGGATGCAGTACAACTAGTCTGCTAGCAACCAAAATAAATACAGACCATCCTTCCCATATGTTCTGTTCCGTTAGAATCCCCCCAACAGCCCTTCTAAGGTGGTCTCAAATGTTTTGGCAGCCAAGAAGGGTCTCTATCAGCCTCTCCTACTGAACCCCCAAACGCCTTATGCTGCATCCTAAACAAAGCAGCTGAGAAGGAGCCCAAGAGTAAGGGCTGAAGAAGGCTCTTGTTTGGTTGCAGCTGCAATGAAATAAATTAATAAGCCAAAATTAATAAGCTCAAATGCCTGTTTTGTTTGCAACAGATCTGCAGTGGGACTCAGCACAAGAGAGTCCTCAAAATGGCTGACAGTGTGCCCAGGGTAATTGTGCCAGACTGATTACTTGCTGAAAGGTTTGCTAAGCAAGAGTGGTTCTGAGTGGAATCACAAAAAAAAACATGTTACAGAGGTCATAAAAGCACTAAACCTATTATCTCAGTATGTAATAAACAACATCCAAAGCAAAGAGATTATAAAGCGTAAGAAGAGCAGGAAATCCTGATGTGCCAAGTTATTTTCAGCTAATCTGCATTAATACGGTAAACCAGCACATTAGCGCGTAGGATTAAAGTGGAACCCCAAAGTCAGGCAGTTGGAAATGTTTCATTCTGAGAGCAAAGACAATTGTTTCCAGCATCAGAACAGCAAACACAGCACAACCTACTGGGGTAGCATCCTGCACTCCTATGTCTGAGGCAACAAAGTCATGTAAAATGGCTTGGCTGCTCTTTTCAGCTGCAGGTTGAGTAAAGCAGGATAAGTAGAGAAAATAATTATATGAACCATCTAGACAGAGAGGTTTGCAAATAAACTGCTCTGTAGTCCTAGCCCCTCTTGTTCATGCCAAAAACTTTCACGATGTCAGCATGGCTTGCTTGAGGCCCTGCCTCCAGCCATGCCTATCTCTATTATGCGCCCATTTTGGCAGCCAAAGCACAGGGAAAAGACGGGGAAGGGACATGATAAAGGTGGATTGGGTATCAACACAAGAAGATCTACCCATTTTCATTTCTTACCTGCAGGAGTCAGCTATTGAAGTGCCAGAGCACTGCAGGGCACCCTTTTCTCCACTTGCAAGCTATGCACCGACATTCCAAGGCAGAGCAGAAAGCATCCAACACACCTCCTGTCCCCAGCATCTACCTATTGACACAAGCACCTCCATCAGTTACCCTCAGCAACGAATAGGCAAGTTAACAGCCAAGAATCACTTGGGTTCTTGGCTGTGGATCCAACTCTTCTTCCTACAAAGTCCCCCATGAAACTTAGGCTCTGTAAAGAAAAAACAAGTACTAAAATATTTGTTATACCAACAAGATCAAAAACATTTGGCAACTCTGATGAAAATGCTCTGCCAGCATGAAACCAGAAAGAATTATCTAATTAATTTATGGCTTCACCATTCAAGTGTGCTTTTTTAGATTTGACTCCTATTGGGCATTTAGACCACTCCACAACATCAGTATCTTCATCCATCTTCCCTAACCGTACAAAGAACTGAAGTTATTCTTTCTATGAAACATGAAAACAAGCCTATCATAGAGAGTTTTGCCCTCAGACTACAGACTGCCACCTGAGAAGCTTATGAATCAGCTCTGGGCTTTATAATCACTATCTGGATTCATCTGTTACTGCTTAAGTTTGTACTCTTGGAATGGGTAGACCCCCTTCTGCTTTTTGCAACTCACCTGCTTCTATGTAAGTTTACAGTATTTGTTTTCTATGTTGCCTGGAGGGGACGTGCATGATGTCAAAAAGTATGCTCTTTGTTGGTTATCTGATAGGCACGCAGGAACTGAGGTCAATAGCCAATAGATCATTTAATGCAGCCTGGTATATAAATGCCATTTATATAAGGCATTATATTAAACAGATGTTCCTTTTAATTAAATAAGATATACTGTCTGGGAACAGTTCGTATTCCATATGTGACAATAAATAACTGGCAAAACACTAAGTTGGAGGGGACTTCTGATAAAGATGAGAACCACTTCAATGCTCCTGAATCATATCCGGTGTAAAAACTAAATCCAGGACATGTGCAAAACTGCAATGTAAAGTCCCCTGACTCTTCACTCTAAAATGCCTCATGGAGTTTTCATTCCAGTAAGCAAATGAAGTACTATTGATTTGGTTGGTTTGAAGTTTTTTTCCCTGGGACTTTTCTTCTTCAAGGGGAATGCTGAAGCCTTTCCAAACAGCTGGGAGGATTTTATTATCAGAATATCCCTGTGGCAGGAGGACCTGAAACAAATCTGCTCCTAGCTCTCTGTTTGTTTTGACCTCTTTGCACAGGACTCAATCTGGCTTAGCAAAAACAGATCTCCAGCAGATACAAAGCCTGCAAAGGTTTTCTTCTTTGCATTAAAAAGAAGCATTAAAAGAAGGGATGCATTAAAAAGAAGGAAGAAGGAGGAGAAGGGGAAAGGGAAGAAGGAAGAAGGGAGAAGGGAGAAGGAAGAAGGAGAAGGAGAAGGAGAAGGAGAAGAAGGAGAAGGAGAAGGAGAAGGAGAAGGAGAAGGAGAAGGAGAAGGAGAAGGAGAAGGAGAAGGAGAAG
>JAWWMP010000132.1:27796524-27872169 GCA_035047865.1 Dendrocincla tyrannina | reverse complement strand
CTTCCTTCCTGTACCAAGAACTTTTAATGCAAAAAGGTCCTTTCACATTTCCAGATGCTCATTTGCAGCATCTTTCATGCAAGTCCTGAGCCCAAAATCCTGTTACACAGAGATTGGCACAGCATAATGGGAAAACAAACCTGGTAATGACTATAAGAAACTTACTCTCGCCTTAAGGCCATCTCATCTTGCCAAAGAAAGGTGAAATGACAGGCAAGTACACAACAGAAGTTTCCTCTGATTGTGTTTTTTCTTTTTAAATGAAAATTCCCATTATGTATTTGGGTTCAAGAAAATGGGAAGAAAATAGATTTCCTTTTCTTCCTTAGCCATATTCCCAGAAAGGGTTGAAAAATTTTAATCTCTAACTTTACCAAAGAATCAGCTTCTGGTAGAGAGCAAAGACTGAAAAATCACAGGACCACTAGAAACCTGCTCTCAGTTTGAATTCTTCTGCAATGTTGAACACTATGATAAATAACTCCTCAGAGTATACCAAAGTTACTGCACTGATGTGTACCCTTCCTCAATGAGGTCTGGTAAGTGGGGAAAGCCCTCTGAAGGCTTCATTTCCTTTTCTCCATCTTTTCCGGTGCTGCTGCTACCCATCCACTGCCACTTCCCAATAGAAGCAGAGAAGAAATTGCAATGCATATGAGCCCCAAGCGTGCCCCAAAAGCCTCTGTGGGCGCTGCATAGGCAGAGAGCTCTGGGAAACAGATCTCAAAACTGTACCAAACAGGACTTGCAGCCATTTCTAGACCTGTCAGGTCCAGCTTGCCCCTGAGCAATCAGCAAGCATGTCTCACTTGGATGACCAAATAGGAGTACCTGAACACACCCAAACAGCATCATCAGTGAGAAGGTTGGGTATTTGTTGGAGCAGATGAAGTCAATGATGCTTCATCAAGACCCAGGAACAAGAGCTAGCATGAGTAAACACACAGCTTGCTCTGCCTTGTTATTTTGCATTCTCTAAACTGCATTACTATGGAAATGAGACTGGCATCTCTGAAAGATTGAAAAATTCTGGGAAATTGCAAGCTGTTAGGAGAATATTTGTTGACTTTCTTTAAAAAGGCTATTATAGAAATGACAGATGCTGAAATTATAGGGGCACATTGTATTGGGTTTGTGCAGCCAGGTTTTGGTAGTGGGGAAGCTACAGCAGTGGTGTCTATGAGAAGCAGCTAGCAGCTTCCCGTGTCCAACAGAGCCAATGCCAACCAGCTTCAAAATGGGCCTGCCACTGGCCAAGGTGAAGCCCATTAGTGGCTCTACCCATAAATGTTGTGATAAGGTGTTTTAGAAAGGGGAAAACCAAACTGGACAAAAGAGTTTGCAGCGAGACAGAGGAGTGAGAATATGTGAGAGAAACAGCCCTGCAGACACCCGAGGTCAGTGGAGAAGGAGGGGGAGCTCCAGGCATCAGAGCAGGGATTCCAACTGCAGTCCATGGTTCAGAACATGGTGAGGCAGCTCATGGGGTCCCTGTGGACCACAAGGAGGTCCACAGGTGTGCAGAGATCCACCTGCAGTTCCTGGAGGACCACATACTTGAACAGGTGGATGTCCAAAGGGGGCTGTGAACCTGTGGGAAAACCACACTGGAGCAGGTTTGCTGTCAGGACTTGTGACCCCACGGGGGACCCATGCTGGAACAGTCTGTTCCTGAAGGACTGCACCCCATGGAAGAGACCCATGCTGAAGCAGTTTGTGAAGAACTGCAGCCCGTGGAAGGGTCTCATACTGGAGAAGCTGGTGGAGGACTATCACCCATGGGAGGTCTCACTGAGGAGGAAGGAGCAGCAGTGACAGCATGTGATGAACTGATGGCAGCCCTTATTCCTGTCCCCCTGTGCCATTGAAGGGAGGAGGCAGAGAAAATCAGGAGTGAAGTTGAGCCGAGGAAGAAGGAAGAGGTGGGGGAAAGGCATTTTAAGATTTAATTTTTATTTTTCTTCATCCTACTTTAATTTTATTGGTAATAAATTTAATTAATTTTCCCCACACCAAGCCTGTTTTGCCCATGACAGTAATTGCTGAGTGATCCCTTCCTGTGCTTATCTCAACCCAAGAGCCTTTCAACTTATCTTCTCTCTCCTGTCCAGATGACCAGGGAAGTGATAGAACAGCTTTGTTGGGCACTTGGCATCCAGCCAGGGTCAACCCACCCACACATGAATGCCTCGTACATGTACATTTGCATCTCAAGAATGTCAAATGAGGATTAATATTTTTAAGCCATCATTTTTTTTCTTAAAAAAACCCAATGAGCTCAACTGTCTTTAAATCTAAGGCATGTACTAATATTTTCAGCACACACTATAATATTTGCTAATTACTTACTAATTTTTCACATTTCTATGGAATTCCAGTGAAAGCAAAAGTTTTTGTAAGTGAAACACTGCTGGAATATTAAGTGACTTAGGACAGAGTACACAAGATGATCAAGAACATTTTCTTAATAGATATTTCTATTTTGAAGAAGAGATTCTGAAATTTTCCATATGATTAGTCTGGTTTAATTTTACTTGGTTGAAAAATAGATGGAGGAAAGAAAAATCCTAGTGATGTCTAAAATACTCATTTATTTCTCCTTTAATTTGAACATTCAAAATTGCATTGAAATTACAGAACCCAAAAAATGCCACAGAGCTTTGAAGTCAAATCATTCATTTTCTGCTTCTATCAGATCGTTTCATTGTGTGAAGAGAAAAAAAAAAAGTTAAAACAGAGAAAGGAGTAATCTCATTTAAATTCATATTATTTTGGCTATGGGGGGCTCAGTGGACAGCAGCTGGGCATCACTTCTATCAGCAGTGGGTGAACATCACGAGAAACAGTCACTGCCTCAATATCTTTATATTCAGGACAGCTAAAACATCCAGAGAGTGACAGAAAAGGCCATAGATACATGTGCAGAAAAGCCTAGGAGAATTTTCTGGCTCTCAGTTCAGCCCACCAGACATGCTCAGGTCTCCCCAGGGAGAGTGTAGAGGAAAGGAGAAGGGCACTCTCAGAGTTCAGCTGGTATTAAAGAAAGGCCAGTTTTCTGAGGACTGGCACTTCAGTGATGGAAATGAGCAATTTGAGTTTGTCTTGAAAGAAGAGCGAACAAAATTTTTACCCATGTGGTAACCAAATAGCAGCTGTAGAGATTTCCCTGATCTCAGAAGAATTTTTGAAGGTTGATGTCTATTGTCTGAGGGGACACTGGACAGCACATGTGGATTTCTCTCACTGTTTCTCATCAAAGACTGAATTTCACTTGCAGTCCCAGCTTATGGTGTGAAAACCGAAAGCTCAACCCAGAAGCAGGGGTCATGCAGCACACTCCAAAGCACTTTGTCAATACATTACTCCCTACATCAAAGCTGCAAAACTGTGTCAGGACCAACGCTGTGGGAAACGTCTCCTGATTTTCTATCAACAAAACATACTAAAGGCAGCCTGGAAGTATTTACATTGCAGCCTACCTTACAACTAGTCTAAAAAGCACACAGGCTAAGTTCCTTTTCATGTCATTTCACAGCACCACTCTTTAAAAAGTTCCATTTCCTTACTGAGATCACAGATGATGCAAGTATTCAAATATGAGAGGCCAGTCACACCAGATTTTGTTCAAAAAATAAGGTTTTTGTTCTATCATATGTATTCAGTGAATGACAGTCATAGTGGGACAATGTGGCCTTTGAATCCTGTGATGTTGCTATCAGGATTATTGCAACAGATGTGAAAGAAACATGGACTACTGGCTAAGTAACTCCCAAAAGTAAGGATTAAAGCACTAGAACAAGCTATTTTCCCAGACCCTGTTAAGCATTCAAATTCCCAATGTCCCATTGTTTATAGCAACAACATAACAAGAAGAAAAGTGACATAAAGATGAATCTGTCCAGGTGAGTGTGATTGGCAATGAGCTGGTGAAGGACAGTCCTGAAAATGGATCTATGAAGAGATCAGAAAAATAATTCCTTTTGTGATATAATCCTGACTCTAAGCTATAGTAGAAATGCTAATACATTAATCTATGTATCTAATGCCACTATTCTAATTCAATACACAACTAGGGAGATAAATCTCTGCATACAGTCTGCATAAATAGCACGCATTGTTATGATTTTCTTAATAAACCATGGAAAATTAACATAGGCATTGATAGCAACTTCATATCCTAACACAAATGCAATTTATTGTTTTGTGGCATGTAATGCTATACAGATATACAGACAAGTTATGATATTACAATAATTTTTGTAGACAGCCCTGAGACAGTTGACAAACTAGAAAAGTAATGTCCTGTCTGATCCTGTCCCTTCCTGGTGCAGCTCTTCACCATGAAGTATAACAGGACTGACAATGGACCAGCAAAGGACATTTTTAGCTGAAGAAGCAGCGTGGAAGATGGCAATTTGCCTTGGAGTTGATGTGGCTGCAGGGTGGTAAGTTTGGAAGGCAGGAGACAAGCACACAGATGTAAGCTGCTCCCTGCCTCCAGGGGAAACGCTGCTCGGGCCCTTTCAGCAGGGAAAGACAGAAAGTGGTAGGACAGATCATGTTTCTGCTTTATGCATTCACAGCAGATCTTTTCTCTATTCAAACCATTTGTATAGTAGGAAACTGCTGCTCATCCTAATTTTACATGTGAAAAGTAGAGGAATGTTTTCACTGCTTCCAAAACATGATGCCAAGAAATCTGCTGGGCTCCTAAGCAGGTCTGCCCCATGGCTGGATACTCCAAAATAGCTGGACTCTGATACAAGAAAACATACCTTGCAGCAGAGGACACTGAGAGTAACAGCCTGGGAATGGGGCCAGCTCATTAACACCCTGCAGCACCATTTTATTTAATCCCATAGTCCTCCCAGTTTGACAGTGCCAGAGAATGAAACAGGAGACATCCTGGGATTAGGATACAAATCCATGGTACCTTGAATACTGCAAGCAGAACTCACATCACCTGCCAAAAAAATTTTGGTAGATCTGGGCAAGTTATAAAGAAGGGAAGCAAAAGTATTTAAAGGAGGAAAATGGCTTTTATGCAGAGAGGGACTTAAAAAGAATAGGACTCCAACCTGGAAAATATAATATGGTAGAAGTGTTTAACAGTTGCGAACAGCATGGAGAGGGATGTAGGGGATGACTGCTCAGTGTTTTCTAATGCAAAAACTCAAGGCTATCAAATTAAATAAATAAAAACCCCTCAAACACAATAAAATAAAACAAAACCCCCAAACAACAAACAACAAACCAAAACAAACAAACCATTAAGCTCAAGAACAGACCAAAATAGATACTTCTTCACAAGACGTATGGTTGAGTTACACAGCTGAGCCATGGGATACTATAAATGCCAAAACCTTTCTGTGAATTTGAGAAATTAATGAAAGAAAGATCTTTCTCAAGTTAGGAAAGACAGGGGTGCTACCTGTGGGTTAGGAAATACTTCAGCTAGAGGCCAGCAGAAGGTAAGGAGCTTCATCCCCTGCCCAAACACTACACCAGTCTGCACCAGTCTGACCGAGACAGACACTGCAATCTAGCAAGGGCTGCATCTCTGCCACCACACTCAGTAATATTTGACTCCTTATGCATGCCTGAGCCTCAGCTCACGAGCTGGGCGGTGCTGAGATGTCAGTACATACTGTGCAGTGTAAGTCACAGCATGGAGGATGCCCCCATCCCTTAAAAAAGAAATGACAGACCTCCACCTCCACCTCAGAGAAGACTCACCTATTGTTAATAGCACCTTTAGAGTCGTTTGCCAATAGGAACTCAGGAGTACACTGATGGAAGCAGGGAACATATTTCAGGAAGCAGTGGCTTTGCCCTCTAAGCAAAAGCCAACTGCACTCATGCTTCTCATTTGCCTCCCTGAGGATCATTTCAGGCTGAGCTCACATCCCCAGGAAGGGATAGCAGGGCAAGCTGTGGCAAGGACAGGCACACCCAGTGCCTTTTTGCCCTGGTTCCCTCTCTCAACCAGTCCAAAGAACAAAGTATTTCACCAGTGTGCAGCCCAGACAGGGGAAAAGGCTCAGAGCAGAGCCTAGATTTGTGTAAATCTCATGTTTATACAGTAGTCTCCATTGCACTCTTTCTACTATTATGTTTCCAGGCCCAGGAGGTGCAGCACTGGAGAGATTTGCCATTAAGTGTATGGTGCAGGGGCGCTGTAATGTTTCTATTCAGGACAGCAGTGCTTTTGGCATGTTTATTTTCCCCCTACATAGATACAGCTCTTTTGATTGCAGTAATTGTTCATTTTAGAAAACAAAAGCAGGCACAAGAATCTGTTCTGTCTGGGAAATACTGTTATCATCCTGGAGAATGCAGATCTGCTATCTGATAGCACACCTTCAGCCTAACACAGCAATGCACACATTTGCAGAAAACCCCACAGACTTTCTAGAAATGTCACTATCTAGTACTGGAAACAGGCCAAGGGTAGCAGCATCTCTCAAGCAGTACCATGTGTAGAGCACTGAAAAGAAACAGGGAGAAGGAGAAAGGGAAAATGGGTGGTACTGATGAACTGCCATTCTTCTGGGATGCTGAAGCATGGCACATCACCCAAGTTATTAATTATTTCAGAGTCAGGACAACAGAAAACAAATAGGTTTCCATTTTTGTGTCTACGTGTCTTTTCTTTACCAGTGAACTTAACTTGAAAAAACTCCGAGCAGTGTATTGTAATCCAGATGCTGGCCTTCAGCTGTTTGCAGTGTTTGCAATGAGTAGCCCTGTATTTGTGATGCTGCCAGCTCTGCTCTGCTGCAGCCTCACCACTGCTGTTGTCCACACTCAAATCCGAAAGGTTCTGTGCTGAACACCATAGAGGTCCTCACAGTGTGGGACAGTGGCAGTGCAGTAACAGACTGGCATTTCTTTTTACCAGGTGTGGTGAGGAAATGCAGAAAGGATCCCTCTATAACAGCAAAACTGCTGCATTTGGGTAGCACAGATCTGGCTTTGTGGAGCCAAACTCTACCAGCAGCTGGCTGTGAAGCACAGCAGCAAGCCTGGACTTCCTTCCCTGCACAGAGATGCAACTGCCAAAGAATTAATCTGCACTTGTTTTTGCATTCTTTGGCCAAATGCTGTGCTACCATACTGCACAGAATTTAAGTCAGCAGGGTATGTTTGATCTTTGCCAATACTATGGCAGGTTTGATTTATTCTCAACTATAACACACACTCGGACTGTGACTTCTGGCAGCTTAATTTATTTCCAGATCAGTGAGAAATCATAGTGGAGAAGCAGACTTGGGAGTGGATATCATTGCCCTTTGGGCATGGGAAGCCAGGATTATTCACACGCAGACAATTCTCTCCAAGTTCTGTTAGGAGTGCAATGGCTGAGTTTTAGGAAAACTTCTAAAATTAATGCAGAAGATGAGCCTCTTTTTCAGGGTCATTCAGATGGATCTGCCCCTCCCTGACAGCACCAGGCATTTCAAAGAGTCCTACCTGGCTACACAAATGCAACTAGATCACAAAATTTAATTTAAATATTGAAAAAGAGCAATTATCTTTTGTTTCTCCTGTGCTTCATCTAGATCTTTTCTGAAGGCTTTATAGAGACCTGTGCCTTAAAAGTTTTTTCCATGGGCCAACAGAGCACACAGTTCAGTGCAGTTTGTAAAGGTGAATGCAATACAGTTAAGGGTTATACAAAATTTACACTTGGGGGTTATCTCAGGTGAACGGATTTAATCATAAGTGTGTAATTCAAAGCACCTGGATTTTCCATCATTTTGTGAAGTCCAAATTTTAAGAGAGAAAAAGATATGGTAGCAGACATGTAGGGGAAAAAGAAAATCTATATTTCTACATTGTGGGAGACTCCTGTAATTTCAGCGTTTTATTTGTATTCAGAAGAAAGCATTGAGTATTGAAGCTTGGAATACAATATGAGCAAAAAGTCTCCAATGTTTCATTTGGGGCTGAAACACTTAATCCAACTTCCAAGTATTTATTTGTCAGGAAAAAAAAATAGGCAAGTAGAAATGTCTAAATAGAAAAGTGGCTCCTCAACTAAACAGCACTTAAAAAAAAAAAAAACCCACAAGATTTTACTTGCTAGAAATCTGTTATGGAGGAAGATTTTCATTTTTTTTGGACAAGTATGTGAAAAAATAAGCTTCTTGGATAGCTTCTTTGAGAATCAATTTCAGATAAACATTATGAAACCACAAGTAGCATGATAAACATGCATGCCATGTTTCTTCAGCTGCAGCTGGAAAACCAAGCAATAAATACTATTTATTTATTTTAATAGTATGCTTAGTGAAAGTATTACCAATATTTCCTAAGCTTAAATTCATCCATGAATATATTTTATCACGAGGCTCAGCATTTTTATAGTAATTTACAACTTTAAAAGGGTAAACTCTATTGCTCTCTGTCAAACCAACAACTGGGTAAGTGCAGAACGTTACCATATGAAGCATGATGAAATTTATTGCTGCAGTCATTAGTACATATTGATTTTGTTTATAACAACCCAAGGGGAATACTAAACTGATTACGCCCATGCTAGGCTCTCTCTTGCTCCCTGACAGGACGCAGACACAGCAATGCCAGCTTGCAAACCACCACTGCTGCTCGCTTTCCTCCGAGGACGGGGCTTTGTGGGAGATCAGCATCGCTCCTTTTGTCAGTGCATCCGGTTTTGCTCCAGTTTGCAGCTACTCCATGTGCAGCTTCATTTTCAAGAATTCACAGCTCTCAGACAGCCTAGGCAGCACAAATACTGATTCATTATTAGTCAACACATGATTAAAGCACATCAACTCCTTGTTAAGTGCGATTTTTACATTTTGGGTATTTACAGTGTTAAGAGTCCGATGTCTAGCCTTGAACCACAGGTACTAACAGAAGTACTCATTAAGGACTGTTTAATTATTTCTGCAAAATACAAGTTAAAAGACTTTTGCACAGGAAAATCTGAAGCAGAATGTGTTTTCTTGGTTTGGTTTGTGTGGCAAAGTAGCATTTTAGATGAATGCTGATTTAATTTTTAACTGATCAAAAACACGACATTTCATACTTGTGTAGGAAAACTGAGTATGGAATTTGATTTAAAGAATCAAAGAGCTGAATTTCAATATCTAATTGAAAAATAATTATTTTCAATCTGCAATTAGGGCAAAATATATGATGAAATAGAGTTTCCCATACTCGCAGGATTTTAAACTTTGGGGGTAGCTCAGAGATTTCCTGTAATTAACCAGAAAAGACTTGATACAGTTATTTCATTTTGTTCTTCCTACCATTTTTACTTAAAAGTTTTTTCTTTAATTGAACAGAAAAGCAATTTCATTATCAATCATATAAGTCCAGGGAATGGAGCATTATGACCAAAAAAATACTGATTTAACATGAAAACTTGAAACTACCACACTTGTGACTGCAGATCCAGTTTAGGAATCACCTTCCTGCAGCCAAATTCAGCAGCTGGGAGGCTACAGATGTGCATCTTAAGCTTTCAAATTGCAATAAAACTACTTCAAGGTGTGCATTTTGCTTTTTCATCCCCTCCTTGCCAGAAGGAGGTAAGACAGCCCACCCCACAGATGCACCACCCTGCCAGTAACGTAAAGAATGGGGTAAGCACAGGAGAGCCATTGGCTTCAGCTGAAACAGCAAGAGCCACTAGCAATGCCAAACAGCACAGACCCAAAGAAGAGAAAGTATCTCCAAAAAGCAAACCTTTTGCAGTCAAGGTAGTCCTGTTCTTCCAGATAAAGGAGTACTCGCTGTGCTTGGTTCCCCTCTCCATCTGGCCTGTTCCATGCGAGTTTCCCATCACAGACTGGCAATCTCTTCCCTTTGCATAGGGAAAATACAGCTTATGATAGTGGCCTGCAGTTGCTTGAGATGGATATTTCATGGTGGGCGGCCTTCATGTAAAAACCACCTCTGCCTCAAACCCCTCCAAGGTCCTTCTCTTACTGTCCTTCAGGTACCCCTTCTATTTCACTTAGTGCTAAGAATGTGATATTAGTGTTCATTTGTTCATACTGTCATGTATTCCCACACTGTGACTATTGCAAGAGTTCATTAGAGGCCACTAGGGTGAGAGAGCACAGAAAAAAAAATCACTGCAACTGCAACAATCCCTTTTTATAGACTGCCTCTTCCCGCTGCTTCTGTGCACACAGTCTTGATAGCCAGCACATTACTCTTGCAGCAGGCATAAGGAGACAAGTCACGCCAGCAGCTCAGAATGCTGCCTTTGGGCAGTTTCCCCCTCACGCCCCTAGGCTGGCTTATCTCACTACACAGAGCTATTTCTTACATATTTCTATGGGGGTCACAGAAACCTCAACTCACAAGGCAGAAACTCAGTTTACACAACCTTAAGAAGCTAAAAAAGCTCCCCATCGGGCAGAAGATTGTTGCAATTCTGCTCTATATTGTTCCCTTCTTTGGTTTGTTCCTCCCTACTCTCCTCCCCCTCCACACACACACACATTGTGCTGCAGCACAAGCAAGGACTAGATCCAACAGCTTCGAACAGGAACAGTGCAATAACCATGATACAACGTCTATGCAGGGATCTAACTCAGCACCCAATTGCAAGTAAGTATGTTCCTTTCGGTATGTCCTCCAGTGAGGATCAGATAGCACAGCAATGCACTTTCCCCCCTCATTTTTCATCACAGCTGAGCATTTTCCTGTACACTTCCAGGCAGCATCATACAGCAAGGAAACCAGACACACGCAGCACACAGAGCTGCAGGTATGAGGGATAGCACCTGTGGGAATGGAAATTGGAACTTGTGGAGCAAGCAATCATTTTAAGCCCTGCTTTTAAAAGCAGGCTAATCTCTGTCCTTTGCTTCACACACATCACTTTTTTTATTATGGGTGCTCAGGACAGGTCATGTACACTGCAATGCTTTATATTAGAGCACATACTCTCCCCCAGAGTCCACTTTACCGGAGATCAACCAGCATCCTCAAGGGAATAACAAACATTGGCACCACTGGGAAGTTATTTGACTCAGTACATTTGTAACAGTATGTGAATGGCTGCATCACACATCTCTGCTTGGAAAGTAACCACCTAAAATCAGGTTTTCATCACTCAGAAGATTTTTGTTTTCCATCCATCTTCCCAGATGTATTTCCTTTTCTTATTTTTATTTTTTTGTAAGTGTGTTTTGTTGTTGCTTGCATTTTTTTCACTATTGCTGTTCTGTTTTCCTTCAGTTGCTGTCATTCTTCCCTTACACTCGCCAGCCGGCTGCTGGACATTCAAAATCCTTCATGAAGTCACTAAGTAATGTCGCCACTTACTGTTTTCCACCTGCAGTCCCATCATCACTAATTAGAGCTTCCATAAATTAGTTCATTGGTGACATCTCAATGAAGCCATTTACAAATTGCAGCAATGCCGAGCAGCCCAGCTCCCTGGTACCGGTAATGACTACATGCAAACTTCATCAGGCTGCACAGGAGGGATCATGTGCTGCATTCATTGTTGTTACTGTCCAGCCATGACAGCAAAGATTTAATTTTATCTCATGCATATAGGATTTGCCTATGCTGCTCAAAGCAGAGAATGTGTGCTTAGATTGCCAGTGCTCTCTGCATTCACTGCAACCCAAGAGAAAAGGGGGAAAGCACCCTGAAATTGGAGAGCTTCAGTTCCTGGCAAAAGCATTTAGCCCTTCTGTACATAAGCACAGAAACTGGAGTTTGACCTGCCTTGCTCCCCCATACAACATCGAGATGCCTCAAAGAATGATAGCACAACTTAGAATAAAAACTCTCATCTTGTGACCTTTCTAGCCTCCCTGTGAGATTTGGCACAGAACTGGACATCTTGGGAGGCCTCAACCACTGCAGACTTCTCTAAGCAGCCATCTAGATGCAAGAAGAGGTTCATGCTGCCAGTCAAACTGTATCCAATTGTACATCTCAAAATACTTCCCTCTATGAGCCACCCAATGAAATCATGGTATTCCCTAACATTTCCTTAGACAGCACATGCAAGAGAGGTGCCCACCCTGCATGACTTTGGGGCAGTCATGCTCAGGTCACCCAACCCACACTACTTCCAAGCAGCAACAGCCAGTGACAGCTGCACAGCTTGGGGGAAAAAAAATCACTTGGTGTCACTAAGGTCAGTTAATACTCATCAACCCTTTGGGGAAACTTTCCCCCACACCACTTTATGCTCTGTCTAGACTGTGCTGCAGAAATGCAAACTTGCATTGCTAGTGGTGGGGCATCTGGGGCTGGGAAGCCCTTGCACTCTCATTGCAGAAGGCTCCAGTACCATATTCCCAGCCAACTTAGTCATGTGAAATTAAACCATGTCTCACACTACAGGACTGGCAAGCACAGAACAATACACTGCAGTCTTTTGTCCAAAAGCCACAGTTAATTCAGTAATCATTTGCTGCTTTAAACCCAGCCCCCACAACACACAGCATCAAAACAGAATAATCAGTAGGCAGTCATTCTGCAAACATCCACACCACAGACTTTCGGTGAAAGTGTGGTAGAAAGAACAACACAAAAGAAATAAATTAAAAACAAACAAACAAAAATACAAAAAAAACCAATCAAACAAACAAAAGAAAAAAAAAAAACAAATACTAGTTTTGCCATGGATTCTGTTCAAAGAATTTGAAGTAAGGTGCTTTTTGAAAACAACCCTTCCAAGTACATTGATTGTTTCTTGCTTGCAGAAAATCCCAAGTCAGGGCTCCCATTGATTTATGTCACATTTAAAAGCCTAGTTCTCTTGAGTTATTCCAATATATTTCAAGCCAAGCAATTAATTCCTGTTTTTTAAAGAACTTTCTAGTGCATGAAAAGTTTTTGGCGCAACACATAGCACTAGAGAAACGAGTTTCTTAAAAAGATGCTAAACATTCCTATGCCAACATATTTCACAGATTGAACTGCTCTGATACTAGCAGCCTTTGTAGCACATGCACACATAAGTATGACACGTCTGGAACATTTTGTCACTTCAGTGGTGTTTGGATGCCTAGTGCAAAAAACTCATTGGCAGTCACTTTGAAAGCATGTCCCATTCTTCTGTCACATAAGCACTTTAGGTGCAGAGGTAACTCAGATGAAAAGGAGTTAATTGCTTGATCACACAGATACAGGAACATTATTTTTTCTCATTCAGTTAAAAATTCATGGAAAAAAAAATAATTAAAGGGGATACATTTTAGTAGCTGAAATAGTGACACTTGCATGTGCTGTTGACCTGCAGGAAACCTGCAGCTCTGATTCTGTGATCTTGTGAATGGTTTGGCTGCCATTCCCCTCATCATCATGTGCAAGAATTTTCTCTGTTAAACATTCCAGTCCGTATCTTTATTTAAGTGCTAAGAGAAGCTTTTTCGACCATTTCAAACCTGTGCTTAACCATCTACAGGAGCACAGAGTACAAGTACCCTCATCTTGCCCAAAAGCACTCACTTAACTTCTTTCACCAGGCGCATTCCTCACAAGGGTTTAGGTAAGAGGAGCGTGCCAAGAGCGGCACACAACATAGAGACAGCATCATTCTTAGCCCTGAGCTTCAAACTGTGGTAGTGAAGGCGGGTTCAGAGAGTAGCCACAAGGAAAGTTGCATCAGCCACTCAGGAAATGCCATGACAGCCACTCAAAGACATCCTGTAGCAGTCAGTCTTTTCCCAAGGATGTTTACCATCCTACATATGCTTAATTAACAGCAGAAAAAGAAACTGAATCTCCCTCCACCCAGCCCGGTTTCACCAATATAAACATCTCACTGCTATGGGACGGTTGCATGTATAATCATAGAAAATCCTGAGCTGGAAGGATCACAAGGGTCAGCAAAGGATCAGCAAAGTCCAGCTCCTACCCCTGCACAAGATATGTCCAAGAATCACACCATGTGCCTGAGAGCATTGTCCAAATACTTCTTGAGCTGTCAGGCTTGGTGCCGTTACCAGTTCCATGGAGAGCCTGTTTCAGTGCCCAACACCTCTCTGGGTGAAGAACCTTTTTCTAATATCCAACCTAACCTCTCCTGGCACAACCCCAGGCCATTTCCTCAGTTCCTGTCCACAGTCACCACAGAGAAGAGATCAGTGCCTGCCCCTCCTCTTCCCCTCACAAGGAAGTTGTAACTGCAGTGAGGTCTCCCCTCAGTCTCCTCTTCTCCAGCCTGAACACACCAAATGCCCTCAGCCAGGCCTGGCAATGCTTCTTCAGATCGTTATTTCCATATCTCCCTGCAAAACAGCTAAAAACCTCCAGTGTTTTCCCTGTAGGGAGGTTTTCTTAACTTAAACAAACAAACAAACAAACAAACAAAAACACAAAAAACACTCACAAAACCAAAACCAAACAAACAAAAAAAAACAAACAAAAAATCAAACAAAAATTAAAACAAAAGCAAAATAAAACAAACAAACAAACAAAAAAGAAAATACCCCACTCTGGCTGAATATAATCTCTATTTCTCACTGCTCAAGGATTCTCTAGAATTTGCCTTTTAGGTTCACGTTTTTAAAGCTTTACTTTGCAGTATCTAGAAACGTGTCTTCTATTTATTTGCTTATTTTGAGTGCTGGAGTCCTCTGCAGGAAACCCTGCAGTTGCAGGACTCCAGCAGTCTTTCAGAAATCAGCAAGAACCACTAGAGTGTGAGAATGAGAACTGACAAGACTGCAGGTCTGTCACAGCAATAACAGGTTTTTCCTCTGTGATTGTAATAAAATTTATGAATTTACATGAGCTATCAACTTCATTTGCTGTGTTTTAATTTGTTCATTAGAAATAAGCCTGGATGTTTGGTTGTAGGTAGATACAGGAGCTGGCTATATCTCTGTGAGAGGGTTGCTGCTCTTTTCCATCAATGCTGCAGGACCAATGAGAGCTATTGAGCTCATGACAACCCTTTCCGCTAGAGAGTCCTTCATCTGCCCTGTTTTTGGCTATTCCCTCAAGTATTTCTAAGGCTTCTGATATTTCTTGAGGGAATTTTGATGTTGCTGTTTAAAATACTTTCACTCACAGCTGCCTGTGCTGGAGGCAACCCCATGTACCCCCAGGAGCAGAAGGAAACCTGCTCCCAGACCTCACTCTCTGAGTATAAACCCTCTGTCTTTGTTCCAAGCACTGACAAACACCACTCTACACCTAGACAACGTGACTGACAACTGCCCAGGTGCCACAGGTATATGATCCCTTTGGCAACTGTATGCAAATATAAAAAGACATGACAACTAATGCAGCTTTCCCTCCAACCACACAAAATACATATATATTTGCTTTTCTCTTTGGATTCAGATTGTCATGCTGAGGAGGGTGATGAAAGGACACGTTTTGAGGGCATGGCCTGTCTGTGGGCAGGGTGAAAGCCCTTTGCAAAGAAGAGCAAAATCTGGCAGCATAGCTTCCCTTTGAATTATGCTGAGGTACTTCTTGCCTTTTTGTTCCTGAGCCCTCCAGCCAAGGTGGTGACACCTCTGGGAAAACACATAAACTTCATTTTTCCCAAGTCATGACTGTTTTGTCAGGGACAGTTACTGGTAAGTGATCTTCCTCTCTTTATCTTGACCTGTGAACCCTTTTTTTGCCCCCATCCAGTTGGGGAGGGGACTGAGTCAAGTCTGGGCAAGTCAGTCACTGCAAACCTGCCACACCAGCATCACAACCGCAATACTGCAGAGAGAGGATCCAGAAGGAGCTCCTGCATGTGGAGGAATTAAAAAAACAACCTAGTCAAAGAAAAAGTCTGTGACTAAATCTGGAGGTTTACAGCTTGCAAGCCTTTTCCAGGGACATTTATGCTTGTGGTCCCACTGCAACTTTGCTGGTTCTTACTTGTAAGGAGGCCAGCATCCCTTTTCTTTTACATCTGCTTGTTGAGGGACTGGTGTGCAGCCTGACTTACCACCTTACTCTAAATTCCAGGACTGTGGAATAAAAATCATTTGCTGTTAGTCAACCAAAGCTGTCGTTTCTCTCTCTCTATTGATTACTCCTGAATAATCAATTGACATTTGGCACAGTCTTATTTATAATAATTCAAGTCAGCAGCAACATAATTTAGAAACTGGCTACTAGGCATGTGTTGGTAATGAATCGAATCCATGGATAATTCAAATTCATAGACTAAAAAATTATATTTAAATAATGTTAAGGTTGTGACAACCTGACAAAAGACTGCAAATTCAATGTGAAAACTTTTCCTCCCTCCGTGACTTAGGGGAAAGTCTGGAGAAGACAGGAGAAGGGAGTGGCATTTGTGCCTCCCCCATGATCCTGCACCTTTGAGTTCATACCTAACTGACATCCCCTTTGTCCTGAGCTGAACTGCATCCTGGCTCCTTGTTCACTCACTTCCAGTAGTATCATTTTATCCCACAGGAAGGAATGGATGCATATTTTTACACAACCAATAGCTTGGCCTGGTACAAAGTCAATAGAGTGTGGTGTGTAAACCTCCCCTAGTTTTGTGGATTATGGAGCTGTTGTGTGGAAACAGAAGAGACCAAAGCCCTTTGCCATTCCCTGCCGGGCGTCAAGCTTCCACCAACACCCAGCTCCTATCATAATCCCAGAAATTGTCTTTTTCTTCTTGTTGCAACCTGTGACAACTTTTACCGTTAATAGAACCTGAATCTAGCTGAAAGATTCTCCTTAAACCTGTAGCAGGACATACATGGAAATTATAGGTAACTCCATACTGAGTAGACTAATGGCTCCTTAAACCTGCTCATTTTCCCATAGTATTTAAAGGCCACAAAACCCCATTTGGTTGGCTAGGCATACCTACAGCCAATCCAAGGACAGGTATTCCTGAGAAGCAGGTGCTGCCTGTCAACCACCAGCCCTTCACACTGCACTATCACCACACGATGGGTGGGTTTGTGCTTCATGCAGGATGTGTTATTGGCACCTGAGCTCTCAGGAACATGCAATCCACAAACATAATTTCTGTGAAAGAACTGGGTTTCCATGACAAATGTCCTCCTGCAGTCTTTGAGAAGCTATTCCCCCTTGGAGGGTCAGAGCCAGAGACTTAGGCTCCATACAAATTCCCTCCCCTTCCCACACCAATGGAACTGACTCTGGTATTTTAAACCCCCTGCACCATCATCTTCCTACCTGCCCTATTAAGACTGAACTACAGCAATAAACATATTAAATGAATTATTAGACATTTTATGCATTCAGCAGTAGGTTTATAAAAGGGAGCCCTCCATAGTAACTCTCTCTCTCTCTCTCTCTCTCTCTCTCCCTCTCTCTCTCTCATTCTCTCTCTCTTGATATATATATATAATGCCACAAAAAAAATCTCAGCCAGAGAAAGCTTATGGCTGTGTGCTGGATTGCAAACACTATGGGGTTTGCAGAGGAATTTCAATTATGGGAAAATGCACTGTCAAGCCCTCATTCAAACCCTTAATTACCAGTGCTTAACCACCACATACTATTGAAGGAAACTATAATTCACTTTGAAAAGGACCTGGTTTATGCCTATAATTAAATTAATCATAATTAATTCCAGCAGCTACTGCTATAATTATTGAAGAAGAGAAATATTAAAGAAATGCATTGTCAGGGACTGCTTACAGCACTGTTATGTTATGATGGAAAAATAAGAGCTCTGCTCCACCTTTCTCATCAGTTCTGCATCCAGATATTTAACAAAACACACTAAACTCTTCAGTTCATTCTTGTTTTTTGATGTGGCCTTCTCTCTAGCTGAAACCACATCCATATCTTGGACATTCACTAGGTAACATTTCCTAGATCTGGCCTCCCATTTCTGTCTGTCAAGTTCATCTTTTGCTGGAGCTATTCTCTATCCCTTCTGCCAACTCCAAATGCTGCCAAGGGATCACCTTTCCAGCCTGTTGTTTGAAGCAACTGTCATTCCTCCTTGTCACCCTTCAGCTGGAGCTCTAATCCCATGCCTGAGGGCCCTTCACCCTCTGCTGTGGCACAGCCTCTTTCCCTGAATGTGGGAAATGGCAACTTCCCCTCCATCTTCTGCTGCCTTGCTACCTCTGCTTCAATTTTCTGTGTATTCTTCCATTCCCTCTGCAGCCTCTGAATACCACTGGGAAAGGCTAACTGGAAGGAAAACCCAGGCAGAAGGACTCTCTCAGAGAGCAGCAATCAGAGCTAGGGGCATGTAATCAGGGAAAAGAGCATGGATAGAAGTCACACTTTGTTCTCTTTTTGTAAGCAAAATGACAGACAGACTGAAGGGCAGAGAAATATTCCCAGACAAACTCTGGGTTATAGCGGCAGTGTGGTGCATTAACAGATTACAGCATTTTATTGCAAAGTACTGTTAAACAGCAGGAGGCTTTTCAAGCATCAGCGTCAAATATCATGTAATCTGCTAAGTAATAAACTATTAGAAGAATATGGGGCACATCATATTTCTTGACTTGCACAGTTTGCTCATTGGCTTTTATGCATGTCTGCTTTCTAATTTCACTGTCAGAATGCATCAAGCAGCTTTTATTCCTTCCTTTCAGAGGACTGGCTTGTTTTTGTTTTCTGTTCAAAAGGCAGCTCCTTTTAAGTGTATGGGTTCATATCCCTTAACAGTCTTCAAACAAATCCAAGTCTTTGGGACTTTTGGTACATCATTGGCTGGCAGAGCTGCCTGTATTATTTCTTCTTCCTTGTAGCTCTGCACATTGCTTCTCTGGCTTCAGCTGCAGTGAAATCAAAATCTTCTTTGTTCTCTCATGATTTCCAGGTGCCCTTTCTGGTCTGTGAATGGGGTCTCCATGAAAACACATGTGTCTGAATTTTTTAGCAAGGTCAAAGAAAGGACATTTGTCACTTTAAGACCATCTTGCAGTGCCGACTTGAGCAAACTGCTCTTGTTTGAAGATGTGATTACTCATTAATGTCAAATTAAACATGAGCTGACATACTTCACTTGATCAAGGCCTGAATTGCCCATACCAAGCTGTCCTGAGAAGGAGCTACAATCTGAATTCCCTGGCAGAGCTCTTGCCTATTTCACTATTGGAAGGATTACTACAGTTGACAGAGAAAACTGTAAGTAAAAATCTTCTGGTAATTTAAAGGAGAACTTGTCTCAAATATCCCACTCAGTCCCACTGCCACGATCTTGTTGTTTCCATAACCTTCTACCCTCTTCAACCACTTACTTCACCTATGCCTAAACTCATGTATTTCAACAATTTTTGTTGAAAAGATTGAGGGCCGTCATTGCTTTTTTAATCCCAAGCTGGGACCTTTTCCTTCTGCCGCGACAATTCCAAATCAAAAACTTAAATACCCTAATTTCAGAATAAGAAGGTTTTCAAATTTGTTACCACTCAGAAATACATTGCTAAAAATAAATGTTCCCTACCAAACTGTTACCCTCCAGAAAGCCTTGCTATCCATGCAAACAGTGCTAATCCTACTCAGAAATCCAGAGGAGCATGCTAAACAAGTCTTTCTTTTTGAAAATTATTCTCCTAGAATGCTCTCCTGACCATTTCATGTTGAAACTTCTTCTTCTGTTCCAGTTATGATTACTACATCTTGAACAGACCCTGCAAGTGAAAGCCTCCAAGTTGATTATGGAAAAAATCTCTTAGGAAGCATGTTTGGTCATTTCTTCAGGTGCCTCCAAGACTGTAGTCTGAGTGAACACAGCCTAACTTGACTCAAGTCATCCCGCAGGTATTTGTACAAACCAATGAATGAACTGCACGGGTAAAGAAAACAAATCTTTCACCGTTTATCTGCACTTTTCCCCAAAGGCTTTGAAACAGATAGATTCAGCAGGAGGTAATATATCAAGATGAACAGCATCAGTTAGCAAGGTGTGAGGTCTGTGACTTCCCAGGGAGTTGTGCACATGCAGGTGAGAGATTTCAGCCTATCTGATAAGCCCGCTGCTGGCAGAAATAAAAAATTTCCTTATAATCTTTCCCCAATAGCTCAGCAGGACAGGGTTGATCTTATGCTGCTGCTTTTAAAGACAACTCTTTGAAAGAAAACAATACAGACACCTGGGCTTGGAGTAGCAAACTAGTAGAGTGACAATCACCTCTCCTAAAGTGAGCATTTATCATCACTGTTGAACAGGTCCACTCTTACCCACTGCAAAGAAGAGTGAAGAGAGGCATAAAATGATCACTTGTTGACTGCCGAGGGCCAGAGGCAGTTTGCCTGTGGGATACTGTGTGTGTTTGACACATTTTGAGTTCTGCTTTTAGCCTTGTGTCACACTTTGCAATGACAAGGCAGGGTGCTTTCTCAGCTGGCAGTACCCACAGACCTTTTTGTCTCCAGCAGAGATAGTTCCCCAGATTTCAGCACAACTGCTCCACTTCCCACTGGGTGCGACCTTGGCCTGTCATTACTGGGCATGGTGCCTCACAAGAGATCCTGTGGTGCAAGTACCAAATCTAAAAGGCAGTGGCCGATCTATTCTGCAATGTCACTTTGATTTTAAAAGTACTATTAACCTTCCACCTGGAGTTTTTGTTCTGTTAACTTAGAATATTCACATGTACCCTTAAAAGCTGAAATGAGCTGATGGCAGTGATTAATTATCTACAGCAGTTCTGTAATAGATGGATGCATATGATATCTCATTTATCAGGGAAATAACTACTTCTTTAAACTCCTTGATTAATCAAGTGAAAAGACACAGGATTTGTTGACAATGCCAGACGCATTTAAGATGAGAAGGTCTTTAGCCAGTAAGGAGACTGCTGTTTTAAAGAAATTATTTACTCGTAATAATGAAAACATGGTGCCACCAGCTCCATTCTGTCCTCTTTCCTGGTCTAAGTGCGTTCAGTGAGAATTCTGATTATAATCAGCACATCAAACACTGAATGTGAAGGGTAGGATTTTTGCCACAAATGGAAGAATCATTTATTTATTTGCCACTTATATGAAGGTTCCAGTAGCCAGTCAAAGATGCAGGTTGTTTTGATGTCTTCTCTAATTTTGTTACTTATACAAAGCATCACACTAGACCTCTGAAGAGACCAGAGCTCTAATGAGATAGTAGAGCATCCTGGTGCCTACAAAGTACCTCTGAGTTCAGACTTGCTAAGATGCATTCTAACCAAAGCTACAAAAAATTATGATTCAAATTTTTTTACCCTAAAATTGGGCTTGCCTTCTGTGCCGGTATTGATGGAGGCAGAGTTAATTTTCTTCACAGTGACTAGTGTGGGGCTATGATTCAGATTTGTGCTGAAAACAGTATTGATAATATAGAGCTTTTTTGGTTATTGCTGTGCAGCGTTTGCACAGTGTCAAGGCCTTTTCTGCTTCTTGTACAGCCATGTTGGTGAGGAGGCAAGGGATACATGGAAAACTGGGAGGAGATAGAGCTGGGACAACTGACCCAAAGGATATTCCATACCGTATGGAATCTAATGAACACATCTTGTTCATTAGATAAAGAAGGGGGAAGAAGGAAGAAGTAGGGGATATTTGGAGTTATGGCGTTTGTCTTCCCAAGTCACCATTCCATGTGATGGGGCTCTGCTCTCCTGGAGATGGCTGAACACCTTCCTACCCATGGGAAGCAGTGAATTAATTCCTTGTTTTGCTTTCCTTGTGTGTGTGACTTTTGCTTTGACTATTAAACTGTCTTTATCTCAACCCACAGTTTTTATAGCTTTTACAATTCCAATTCTCTTCCCGATCCCACCAGTGGAGGAGTGAACAACCAGCAGTATGGTACTGAGTAGCTGTCAGAGGATCAACCATGACACCTTCCAAAACTTGAGAATGTAAGTGCAGATACCTTTGTTAGAAGATTTATAGCAAGGAGGTTAGAGCTTGTTTCACTCAGGAACACTTTCCTGCCTAAGAAGGACCTTCCTCAAAGATAGGAGGATGTCTGTTTCCACCTGCATTCCAGAGGAAGCTTTCAGGCTCTGTCTCTGGTATAAGGAGAGATAAATCCCCACAGACTTTATGGGCCTTTGTATTTGGAGTGGGGAAGGCCAGGGGGAGGCAGCGGTGATAAAAGCCAAAGAAGAATGGAGGGGTGTGTCCTTCTCAGGCCTGGTGTTCAAGCACTGTTAAGAATTTTCCCATGGCCATCTAGCATTCTCAACTTTGGAATAAATTTTACTTGAATCCTTTCACTGCCTGGTATTTTGGGAGTACCTGCATGTTATCTTACTTCACAGCGTCTTTCATTACATTCCTTCCCTGATGAATAGGGTATATTTTATTTTGTTCTTCTTTTTTTCGTTATTTTATTTAGAAGATGTTGTTTTCGGTGGTAAATTTCAAAGGTAATAATAGCTTTGAAGCACCTGTTCTGAAATACCCCATTTATTTTGTTGTTCCAGGTGTGAACTAAGACTGGAACTGAGTTGATTGAAGGCAAAAGGTTTGTCTTTTGCCAGCTGAGTGAGCTCAGGGATCGAGGTTTCATCTGAGTGACTCTTAAAACGTACATTTTATTTTGCCTTGTATCTGCCCATGTTGTATGAAACACCCTTGTCGCATCAGTCCATTCCTCTTCGCTCTTCTTTGTCTACCAATGAAATATAGACAGATTATTTTAAAACAACAAAGTCCCAAGGAAAATAAAAAAAAAAAAAAAGAAGAAGAGAAGGGGAGTCTGCAGTTCATGGGGAATGGGCTGGTGTGAGCGAGCTCCTATTTGCAAACAGTTTAACTCCTGGCTCATCCAGTGCACCAGGTAATATCACCTCATGAAGGAAAGTATTACTCAGTGATCCTCTGTAGGAAACACTATGTTTGGGGTGCTATCAATCCTTACAGAGTGTGAAAACACAGCAACCTGTGTGGTAACCTCAAGTGTCATTCCCTTCATCTGTGCCAGGGCGCTGGGATGCCCTGCTCAGAGCAGCACTGGGGAAGGTTTATCTTCTGCCTTTCTCTGTGACCTTGAAAAGGTTAGCTGCACCCGCAGCCCATACAGCTCTCAGATGGACAGTTTTAATTGTACTCAGGGGGATTTAATTTTCAGGTGGTTTGAGAGGGGATTTGGATACCAAGCTGCCTTAGCATGTACAGAAAACCAACTCAAAGATATATAAGTAATCCTGTTAAACAGATTCCTGTCACATTTAAAATCAGGTATCTGCTCAAGGAGCTATTTTTTCCTGAGTTCATTATTTTGCCTAAGAGTTCATTGTTATAGGGAGCCTTGCTACAGGCTGACTCAAGCTACCCTGGTGCCTCGCAATCACCAGGTCCCCTTCAGCTCCATTTGTCCTTCACATATGCTCACCCACACATGCTCCATCATCTCCAGCCAGACTGGGTGTTTGCTAGACCCTCCTCAAGTCAGTGCTGCTTAGTAAAACTAACAGTGGAAAATACAGCTATTTTCATGGTGGGTCAGTGAGATGAACTGGATCCGTGTCATGTGCAATGGATGTCAAGACAGGTAGAGAAATGCATGGATAAGAGCTGGGGTAGGGACATCTTCCTGCCAGGAAAATGGTCTTAAGACCAACTCAGTCACCTCACAGAAGGGGGCCCCTAGACTGCAAACCCATTTGATGGGCTTTCTTCTTGAACCTGTCATGGTGGGAATTACCCAAAGGACCTCTTGAAAAGTCACTCTCAACTGAGGTCTCCACCTGTGCAGTCATACAAACAGGACTCACTTGTAGAGAGGAGGAAGAGCTCATAGAAAATCCAAGGAAGGACCCAAAATGGATGTATGTGTTTTGAAACTTCATTAATCCAGGGCATTTTATGACAGTGTAATTAGCACTAGAGGCTGAGAGGAGTGGCAAAATACATTTATCTCAACACAGGCAGACAAAACCTGTAATTCTCACCTGAATTATGGTTTTCAAAACCTTCACTAAAGAGACAGATGTTATGCCAGACCTCACTATTGTAGATTGCATTTTTCTTGAAAATAACAAATAGCTAATTAGTTATGGGTACCTCTTGCATAACAATTTTATTGCAGGGAGAAGTTTTGATAATAAACAATTTCTTTGCTCTGAGGTTAGCCCTTTGTCCCTCTGGGTGCACTTCCCAATGCACAGTGATCACAAATCACAGCTATGGCAGGGGTAAAGGCAGTGCAAAGCTGCCATTTGTTAAGAATATATCACATACAAGAACCAGGGAGCACCTGCACAAACTGGTACAGAATTTGATTAAAACGGTAAACAAAGCAAGTCCCTAAAGGGTTAGACAAATTCACAGACAACATGTGAATGGTGCAGTCTCTGAGAATCATATAGGAATAGGGTCTTACCAATATGCATGGATACGACCTTAAATATACCTAATGAAGTATCCCTAGCCTCTTCCCCAACAAACACACACATGCACAAAGTCATGGCTACCAGCAGTTAATGACAGATTTGTTAATTAACAGCATGAGGCAAAGCCAAGGTTGATGTTCTAATAAACAGGTCATTAACTTTGGTAATGACCAATTTGGGAAGATGATTGCTCTTACAAACTGTATTCCACAGCTTATAAAATGCAGCAGTGCAGCTCTGAAATACATCTGGCAGACAAGACATTTAACAGAGCAGTTGGTCTGAAACACTAGCTGTTCCCTGGGAAGTTATCATCCCCATTTTTCACCAGACACATCATGTCACCAGGAATCAGATCAAACGTATTTCAAGCTACAGCAATTAAAATCCATACAGATGTAAAAATGAAATAAAAACCAGCTTTGAGACAACTGACCATCTTTGCCAAGGTTGTCAGAAAAAGTACTTGGTGTTCATGACTGGCTTTTAATTCAGACTCTGCTGCCATTTAATTCAGACTTTTCACTGTATTTCTCTTGCAGGCCAAAGGACACACCTGTGCAAGAGACTGGGTACTCCAAGGAGAAGTGTCTTCATCAGCAGCTTGTCACTGTCAGGGATTTGTTTCATCTCTGCAGAGGGAGACAGGGTAGGAATGTGTGCAAGGACTGGGAAGAATAGCCAAGCTACATAAAACAGCCGTGGGGAAATGGCTTTGAAACAATAACCTGACTTCCTACAACACAAAAGAATGGAAGGCACCCGCAGTTTCATTGCACTACAAAGCAAGCCCCAAAAGAGACCTATTTAGAATGATTTGAGATCAGTGTACTGCAAAAAAATCTTCTGGTCCATGAACAGAAATAGGCTGAGATCATGTTGCAAAAAAAATTCCTGTATTTGTAGGACCTGTGACATTTTTTGGTGTTACTGGAATAAGAATCAGAAGCAAAAGAGTCCTATAGTAATGTGTGCCATGAGCCAGAGGATCCATTAGTAGCACTTTGAGTCCTTTTGGGGGATAATTAAACATCCTAAAGAACTGTCACTTAATATCACAGCACTTAGAAGTTACTAGAGAGTTAGTAACCAGATACCAGAGGGAAGAAATTACTCTTTCTATAGTTTACTATCAAATTATTGTAAGAAATAATTCAAAAGTTTTGTATGTGTGAATAGGAATGTATATTTAGTGAATAGGAATGGTAGCACGGATTAGATCTTTGCAAACTGGAGTAGAATGGAAATGAATGGTGTTAGGGGAGCAGAGTTCATGGAGGACACTTACTTCAGTAAAAACAAAGCACTTGAACACCTTTTTGGGAATTAGTCCTGACAGTGGCTGAAATTAGCCAGTGGATCTAGGGTCTGGCGTTGTGGCACAGAGATAAGAGGCATACACACACATGGCCCTAAAAGTTCTGCAGCTAGTAGTGCTGTCTACAGTAATGCTGTTAAAACATGGCATTTAAAAGGGTAAAAGAAAACAAACTTTCCCAAAAGATATAAGAACTGAGCTAAAGGGAAATCTGCCTGTGACATGCAGAAATGACATTTGCTTGTGGCATGTGCTTTAGACTAGAAATGAAACTACGGTGCTTTACCAGCAGGAACATAGGTTGTGTATTTTTCTTTTGTCATATTGCCCTCTTGCATTTCAGCCTGGCTATGCAGCTGTGGCTTTAAGATGAAAGCTATTTTGGAAGAGAATACGTAAGTAAAATTTAGCGGACCTGGAACAACAACCCCACCATTAGGCAGGGATTGCTCAGTCCCCGTGATGGACAACTATGTAATCATGAGCAGTCTCGGGAGTTGTGCCAGAACTCCTTCAGTACTTGCATCCAGTTATTTGAGTGCACAAGGACTGTTTCCTGCTAAATACTCCTATGGGTCCTTCCTTCCTGAAAAAGAATGAAAAGACATTCACCTATTCATTCTTACAATAGCTCAGCATCATGAAAAGCTACATAGGCAGCTATATGGATTTGGACTCAAGGACAAAAAGTAGCAAAGAAGATTATTAGGATTGCTTTCATACCTGAAGAATCAGATCCAAAAATGCTACATCATTTTTATTAAAATACTTTAAAATATGGACTTCTGACTTTCAGTGAAATCTAGCTGATTTCTCATCAAAATTTTCTTACTAATATTTTATTTCTTGAAGTACTTTAACGGGCTGAATAGACTAACATGATCAACTTTGTCCACAACTCTCTAGAAATTCTGAGATTACTTATGAATATCATCCTTATTCTGATGAAAACATTTTCTCTTTCTGCAAATGTAACATCACTCTGGAAGCAAAAAAAACATTGATAAATTGACATGCATAAAAATGACAACAGAGGCGTTTCTGTAAACAGACCCTTTCTGTAATTTGTGACACAAAAAACCATGGGAACCAACATAGACGAAGACTAAATGGACAGAGGTTGACTATATCCATCCATCGATACAGCACTGAAAACTCATTTTGAGTGCAGATGGGAATTTACCAACAGAAGACAAATGAACCCATAAGGCAGAAGAGAATGTTACTGAAAATA
Organism: Dendrocincla tyrannina; assembly: GCA_035047865.1. Lineage (NCBI taxonomy): Eukaryota > Metazoa > Chordata > Aves > Passeriformes > Dendrocolaptidae > Dendrocincla > Dendrocincla tyrannina. The sequence goes on along the minus strand of JAWWMP010000132.1, from coordinate 27,845,378 downwards.
AAAGTTAGAGATGACAAAGCACCTGCTATCACCTGATGTAGCAATCAGAGCTGACATATTCCAATTGTCCATCCTAAAAAAAATGGGCTTTATCACTAAAGAAGGTCTCAATTCATTATTTCTTCATTGATATTATGTCAAATATGTAGGTCACGTCATCAGCCTGCTGTCTAAGAGTGAGAAAAAAACAGAGAACTCGGTTAAGGACACAGAATGAATAAAATTTACAAGAGTGGTGGAATTACTTTTAAAAGTCACAATCAAGTAGAAATAAAATTCAGCAAGAAGAGAAAAGTGAGCAAACACTCCCTCTTTTTCTTGTTAAATTTCTGACTATAGAAATTGGCCTAATATTTCAAAGTGTCTGCATGTTTAGATCTTTTCATCTTTGTGGGCTGAACTTGTGGGACTAATAAATAGGCCAAGCCTTTGTACAGTGCCCCAAACTGAGGCTGAAATAGCTGAAGCTGGATATACTCAGGATAAAATAAGAGATGCAGCACTTAACAGAGAGGTGGCTCTCCCTTGGAGAACACCTGCTGATGGAGATAGTAGCTTCAACCTCTTTTGAGTGGATGGTGGGGGTTTTTGACATATAGACCTTTCCATTCTTATAGCCTTTGATTTTGCTCCACAGGAATCCTTTCTTGTCATTGAACGAGGGAAAGACTAACTGTAGAAATTTAGCATTATCAAGGCCAGACCAGGACCAGAATTTATTTATTCCGTAAAAGACAATGCTGGATGAAACTAGATGCATAGTCCAGTATCTTGTACACCCCACAAAGCTCTTAGCAGTGGCTTATCTGTGTTCGTATGGAAATTTATATTGATTTCACTGGGATGAGATTTAAGACACCACCATGCCCCAGCTCTCATGACTCACACAATATTTGTTGTCTTTCTTAAAAACACCAGCTCCTGGACTCACGTGATCACACAGGAATTTCAAATGCAATCAGCACTTTGGGCTATGCAGAAAAGCTTGCAAAATCAGTGCACTCAAAGGGACCAAAAGTTAGCAGAAAGCAAAACCCACATGATTTAGATGGGTTTTAAGCCTCAGATATGCTCTCTCCTTGCAATCACCATTCATCCAAGTCAGGTGAAATAGTGCCGGGCAATTTGCCTAGCCAGGGAAGGGAGACAGGTGAACAGAGGGACATTTGCATTGCTACCTGGCATCTAGAGGCCATCATTTTGCTTTACACAGAAAAGGACTCTATCTGCAATATAAAGAAACCTGCAGCCATATGAAACAGGGGGCAACGAGGAGCAGGATTTATACTTCTATGTGGAGGGGGGAAACAAAAATTATACTCTCCTTTTCACCCAGACTTGAGAAAGATACATTTCACTCCAAAATTGAGCTGAGGCTCAACACTGGTAGCTGTGCTATTCACTCAAAACTGTTCTTAGCAAAGGTAACAGGGAAGGTGCCAAAACCATGAAACACAGGTAGTGAGTGCAGACGACAAACAAGAACATACCACAAGGTTGCATTCATGCTCTGGAAACACCGTGCTAGGCCAGTGATTTGCAGCTCTGACAAATGCACAGTACAGCATTTGGCTCTGAGATTGTATCTGTGGTCATTGTAAGAAACAATTTGATCGCATCTGGGAGAATTGGGATTTTTAAAAAGGGAATTAATCTTCACAGGATTCAATGACCTTTGTTAACTTCCGAAAAAGAAAATAACTCATATGGATTTTTATATTCAATGTACATTAGTTTCTCATTCTCTCTGAGGTGATTTGCTTTCTTTTTTCCCCCAAGTTTTATTTGCATAAAACACATTCTGCGTGAAAAGACAAGCCAGCAGGCTTTGTATGTGCTTACACAGGATTTTGCTGTAATATTTTTTGTAGGTTTGGGGGGGGGGGGGTTAATGTTTACAATCTCCCATCATTTCTGTTCCAGAGAAACAATTTATTTTCAAACATAGCTGTATAGAATCCTCTCAGACACAACATGTTCCCCAGCTTTCCAGTGCTGTTAAAGCCAAATCACATTTATATTTAACAGCTTAATTTTCCAAATTGGTTTTATCAGTGACCCTGTTGCCCTGTGAAGGCAGCACAGGGCGGGGAGATGAGACCTGAACCATGTGCCCAGCTGCATTGCTGACCTATTGGCTGACACAACAGTGCATCCCTATGCCTTTTTCTCCTCTAAGCTTTTACCGATTTAAAATGGTAAATCCCTCAGAGCAGGAACTACCTTTTACTGAAGGGCACACGAGGGAATCACTTTATGCCCCACAAAGTGACAAGATGGCTAGCAGTGGAGGAAGCTCAAGGTAGAGGTGAGGTAACAAGCCTACAGGAGAAAGGCACAGACTACCTGCAAAGTACAAACTACAGTGAGCAACTTGTCTCTTGCATGGCTTGCATGATTCCCTCAGTCTGACAATGCTTTTCTTCTCATATGAGGAACTGTAATTCATTTTCTGCTCTTTGGCTGTTCGATATCCAGGTTATTTTTCCTTATTACACTGACAGGAATTACCAACTGCTCTCTCTTTCCAGTCCTGCCACTTCCTGTCCCAGCCCAGCTCTAGATATTTTAAGAATATCTCAAGCATTTCTTTTTTATTTAAGTCAGAAAAGAATAAAGAATTGTGAAGAAAAAAAGAAATAAAACAAACTAAACCCACATTGTGGAAGGGGGCATTTTAAAAATGTCACCCATAACAAACAGGTTGAAGTCTTTGTCTCTCATTACAGAGCAGAAATCTCACATCTTCCTTGAAGGGGTTCAGAGCCAAAATACAAATAAATTTTGAGATGAAATTCAAGCAGTAAAGTGTAAAACAGTAGGAAAAATGCTCCTTGGTGAAGCAGTAGTGGCCATACAGCAGCATGTGTTGTCCTGTGTGTAGATACAGAGAGATAGACCCCTAGATGATCCAGTCAGTGGCACACAGAAACTACCTACAGTCAGCCCAGTAAGCACATGCCTATGCTCAAAAGAGATAAACCCCAACACACCAATTTTGAGAAGTGCTAATGAGGTCTCAATTTCCAGGTTATGCTTGGATGTCAGTCTTGCATTGACAAGAGCACTGCCATGGAAGGGAAATATTTTAATTTCATGTGTGCCAGAATCCTGTCAGTTTTCAGACATCTCTATTTCTTCACTCACAAACCCTCTTAAATTTTTTCCCCTGGGAATATTGCTCAACTGCAAAGTGCCAACCAGAAACTGGAAAGAAAAAACTCACTGAAAACATGCACAATTTCAAAGCCAGCAGAAAATTATACTTGCTGGAGATTGTGGCACTGGAAAAAAAATAATGTTGTGGCTTATCTGCACAGAATAAGTCACGGGTTTCATTCTGCCAATCTTTGCTCACCCTGATCAGCACTTAATTGCTGAAGTGCTGACGATCTCTGTGGCAGTGAGTGGCTCAAAGATCAATAGTTGGCCTCAGTCAGTCAAGCCAGTTATTCCATTTCAGACTATGGAATTACTGCTGCCCTTATTCTTCTTTGCAGCTGTAGTTTTGGAGTTGCTAGCACCCCTTATGGGTGAGAGAGGAGCAAAGGCTTCTGCCTGCAGGGTGAGAATAAAATGTGTGAGACCAAGGGCCAGAGGCAAATTATAGGGACACGTGCCTGTACACGTGCATAGGCGACATGACCCTACAATATAGTGTTCTAGACAAGACAGCCGTAAGCCCTAAACATTTGGGATATATAGGGCACAGGGAAGGACAGATAGGGGAATCTGGTAAAGAGGCTTTCAGGGAGACTGGAGTGTTTGGCAGAAGCCAAAATGGACAGAAATGGCAGATGAGCTCATAGAATGGCTACGGTAGGGTAAGCTGCAATAGCTTGAACATGCCATGTGATATGTGATATATGACATTCAGAGCTGTCTGAAGGAGGGATCTATGTGCTGGGATTGATTTTGCAATTTTCACACTGGAGGGTTTCTTTTGCTTTGAACTGGAGGGTTTCTTTTGCTTTGAACAAAATAACCTGCGCATTAGAAAGCATGTTAAAGTTGCAAATGCATCCAAAATTGTCACTGTAAAGAAGTATAACAAGCAGCGAATTTTATTGCTGATTTTTTTTACCAGAAGTAGAAACAAATAAAAAAAGGAAATTAATAGAGAAAATTTCTCTTCTGTTTAAAGGAAAAATGGACATTTTGTCACAATGCCTTCTTTTCAAAAGCATTCAAAAGTTTTTTCTTCATCCCAGAGATGTTCCAAAGCTGAACTGTTTGCCCTTCAGACTGTCCCATCTGCAGCTTTGATAGCTTTTTAATGTATTGTCTACATAATCAATATTTATATTTCAGTAGTAACTAGCAGCTTCAACAGACAGTGTAAGCCCCATAGTGTTAGGGTGAAAGAGCGCTGTTCCTCTCTAGTCAGATAAGACAGACAGACTGCAGAAAGGGAAATATGAACAGGTAGGTAATAGAAATTACTTACACAAGGTGATTCATCAGCTCAGAGAAAAACCTGGGATTAAAGCTGAGGTTCCCAGCTTTGATGCGGAGCTTTCAGGACTCCAAACGAAGTACCCAAGATCAAAGTTTTCCCCAAGGTCTAAGTTTTCTCCAAGTCCACTGAGCTCTCAGTCTTTTCCAAGCCCAGTCTTAAACGATTTTTTCAGAATGGAAAGGTGAGCACCACTCAAATTCAAGCCACTACACAGTTTTAGGCAAGTCACTTAACTCATCCCTGTCTTTGCCCTCATGGTTAGAAATTACGCCACAAAAAAAAAAAGATCACAGGAATGTTGCGAGGCCCAAATCCACTGTTGACTGTCATGAGTGGAAATACATGAGACAGATGGACTGACATGGACAGAATCACAACTAAATAACTAAATTCAGATGTTCACAGTACCAGTAGTCCCAGATGGACTAAGGCAAGCTTCTTTCATAGTCACGAAAGCAAAACCAGTTGCTTTTAGGATTTAATGCATCCAAACTATTAAGGCAACTAGATTAAGTCAAGATCATCTGAAAATGAACAGCAGAATTAATTAGAAAAGTATTTGCTAGACTGATGTGTGATATGGACATGGATAGGTGACTTCACTCCAGTAACACTTTTTGTGATGTATTTTTTTATGTGGATAGTGCATGGCACTCCAGAGGGCACCCTTACACTTGTGGTGGTCTCTGCCCTTGATGAGGTCATGTAGAAAGCTGCTGTGCTTTCCACCTCTGTTCTGTGTATTGACTACTGTAATAAAGCCATTGAGGCCCTCTATAGACACAGGAAAGTTATAGGAAGGCACTTTTGCACTTTTTGTCAGGTGAGAGATGGTTGAGGCCCAAGTCCAGTTGATTGATAGATTGAGCAGAGCCTGTACGCTTAATGGAAACATGGAGCCCACATTACTTCTGTCAAGATAAGTTATTAGTTGGTTCAATGGAAACAAAAAATTTTAAGACATTGTGAATCGATACCTTACTAATTGTTACATTAATTACGGTTTGCCAACATCTTCCAAAGTACTTTCTGCAGTTCATATGTTATGAAAGTTATCTAGCCATCTTGCTAGAAGCCTGTAGGCAATTTTGTCCATTTTTAATTTCACAAGTGAGGAAGAAACCCTCCTTTTGAATGCACTCTTATGGTTTCCAAGTGAACTGTTTTCAGTGTTTTTTTTTTTCAAGTTTCATAGCATGATGACCTAAAAGACAGGGTGGGAAATAAACTCTCAGGGTTTACCTGTAGGTGAAGAAGAAAGAGGCACTGTGCCTTTGTCAATAAAGCAGAGGGCAAATGTTCCCAGGGAATATACATTACAGGAAGGGTCAGAGGGCAGGTTGAACTGTGGCCCAGAAGATCTCCATTGTAACACTCCACCGTAGCATTGAAAGGGAAGTGCAGAGCAGCATTCAACATCATTATGCCCTAGTCAAGGTCAGATTACTAGGAGGGTTTTGATTAATGCATAAAACGCAATCAAATTAGCTGAGTCGGCACACAGCTCTGATGTTCGTTAGAGAAGCTGCCATGCTCATTAGATGAAAGCAAGACACCTCAAAGGTCAGAGCTAATTTTGAAAGCCCTGCTAAGATTCAGGGTGGCAAAGGAGGATAAACCTGGCATGACAAAGAGAGAAAGAGACAGATGCCTTGGCACTCAAGCACTGCCATTGGACTCCGTCACCATGGTTTTCAATGTGTGATGCTCATCAGTGGCATTTATTCCACCAGCAGCCCTTAAAAAAAGGTTATGCCCTCACCAGGTAGAGACCTCAGCATCACTGATTTGCTCAAGGATGCTCAGGCTATGACTGAGCTCAAAGTTAGTCCCAGTTTGTTGCAGGACATTCCCTGTGGAATGTGAAAAAGCCAATGCCCCATTTGTAAATGTATCAGTGGTGGGCTGAGAGGAGTGCCAGGCCATGTGGCTTCAGGTGTGGCCTCAACCCCAAACCAACATCCTGATGGTGAGGCAACCACTGGAGTCAGGCAACTGTCAATCAACTACTTTATACTATAAAAGTCCAGTCCACTTTCACATGGTCACATACTTCTGACTTGACCCTTCTTGGATGCATGAGTGAAGATTCCTCCCTTGGGTGGGGACATCCTTCAAAGACACTCCTCAAGGTTGAGAGAAAGAGATCTCCCCATGAGTGAGTGAGTGATATGGGTGAGTTACATTGATCTCTACTTAATTATTTCTTTTTGCTTGTTCTGAGTAAGATCTTTTGTCTGATCATTTATAATAATAAATTATAAATATTCTCAGTTTGTCATCATTAAAATCTGCAGGACAAAGTGATTCAATCACACCTCTATAATTCCTTAAATTTTAAACTATTGGCAAAATCTGGGGCTAAGATTGGATCCAGGTGCACCTAGACTCCTCTCTCTAAGAAGGAGCTTAGAAAGTAAGGGTCCTTCCTGCACCTCTTGACTCAATGCAGGGCTTCTTTAATAAATTTTGTCTAAAGGTTCCCATTCCCACCTGTGATGGCTAAAAAATTGTATTTTGAGAAAATATAATTTTAAATGTTTGCAAAAGTAAAAAAGACTCACACTGAAATTGTCCTTAACACTAAAAGTAAAAGGAAGCAGGGTATCAGCAGAGCTCCTGTGACTTTAGCTTTACTACACATTACATTTAGGTACAGCTGTAATTATGGGCAGAGCAGGTGAAGAAATTGCTCAAAACTGCTGTAAGTATTAAACTCACACAGACAGGTTGGAAATCATATTTCTCAGGATCTCCATTAAGCATTGAACAGCAGACACCAGACTAGGAATAATAAACTGTAAGGAACAAACGGATATGATAAGTTTTTTATTGGAATAAAGGCAAGAAAATTGCTGAATTAATGGTGACCTTTGTAAAATAATAAAGCCACAAAACCATTGAACAAAGATTATAGCAATAATATTTAATGACCACTGAGACCATTTCCCCCTGCTGTATTTCATGAGTAAGATATAGTATGACATTATGGATGAAGAGATTTGCCAACCAGGCTCTCGACATTGACCTGTGTTACCTATGTTTGAAAGTGCTGGAAGATGTTAGTTTTTTAGCAAGCATCTACCATATTCTCATCCAGATGTATCCATATTTGAGTATTTTGGTCAAAAGGGAACAGGCACTCAAATCTTTATGTGTAGACATTGGGCAAGAAAAGAAATTGGATGTGTATCCTAAGAGGAAAGGGAATAACCCAGGCACTGGAGAGAGATGCATTCAGGGATTCCGTACTTTAAACCATATTTATCTAGTCTATCTGGTGACAGTTCATTCTGTGAAAATGAGTTATGTCATTTCTGACTTAATACAGTCAAATGATACTGTTTGAGAGGTACAGATTGAAACAAAAAGTCATTTTGAAACAAGGCATTGAAATACTCGGGCCGAAAAAAACTGACATGAACATATTCTGAAGTCACCTGTATTTCAAAATGAAAATTTGAAATGCCATTGAAATGCTTCCCTTCTCCTTTCAGCTTACTGTCGGTCTCCAGTGAAAAACCATATACTGTTGTGTAAACTCCTCAGCAGCGTCATTGATGAGTTTATTTGAGGTGCACTTCTCTAGCCCTGATGTGAAGCTGAAGTAACACATTTCCCCAAGCTCACTGCAAAGGCAGGAATGTGACGCAGTCCACAGGCTTAAGCCCTAAAAGAAATTTGGCTTTGGCAAAATTAACACAAGGCTGAAATCTGCTCTGTCCTTACTAAAATCCCCTGCAGTGAGATCAAACTCTTCTCACTGTAGCTATTTTAACAAAACAATAAACAAAAAAGTAGGATATTAAATAGAAAAGCTGCCCCTGTTCATTTTTCTGTTTGCAGTGGCTAAAGAAGATGCATTTAATATATCTTTCAGTCCTTCATACACATTTCTGCTACACCTCCACATCAACATTGCAGGGGGAGGGGGACCATCACCCTCATTCTGCTATTAAAATGCTAATAATCTGGAAGTCTTTTTCTGATTCATCCAGTCCTCCCAAGATTGCTTTGCTTAAATTGGAAACATAGCCAAGTAATGTCACCAGCTGAGCTATTCACAAAAAATTAGCTCTGCGGCTTCAGAAGCCTGTCACAGTGACAGGTCACATATCCCTTTTTCCAAAGTAGCATTGTGTGCATGCGAGTGACTGCATGCATATATATATTTCACATAAATATATATACATATGTATATATGTTTCAGAAGATAGGCAGTATCAGGAGGAATAAGATTACAGTTTAATAGGGTAAAAGCAAGAGTTCTTTCTACCCTTTGTTCACAATAGCAACTCTCTCTCTCTTACATGCAAACACACACATGCACGCACAAAGGGAGGAAAAGAGAAAAAAGAAAAACTCTTAGATCATTTTCAACCAGGTCTTCTCCAACAGCAAGAGCAAAGCTTTTATCTGCTAGATGGGGATAAAATACTATTCTAGCAGTTCATTGCATAGGCATGCATGGACTTGTGCAAGTACACATTTTCATTCCCCTGCCTGGGAACTTAGCACAATCTATAAGGAAATGCCTGATTACTTCCAACATAAATATTTGTGTCTTACTAACAACTTCCTACTTCCTAACTTCCTAGAAAACTAACAGCTTCCTACTTACTTACCACAGCACTACATCTACATTCATACATATACAGAGACATGCTACGTACCAATTTATACTTCAGTTTCCCAGCAAAAATAAAATTGAATTAGAGGGTAACAAGAAAGATGACAGCATCATATGCATTTTCCTGACATATATTTTTTTACTGACCATGACATTTTTTGGCAGCACTTTAAGAGCCCACCTCTTAAAGTAGAGCATCACGATCACGCTTTGCAAGATGCTATACTAACACATGCAGGATATTCATAAGTCAATTATACATTTCTAATCCTTCTTGAAGACCCCACAGCCTGAGGAGATGAGCAATGCTTGCTTGGGTCACATGAGAAAAATCCACTGGCATCATCAAACCCAAATTAAGCAAAAAATATCTGCGGTTTACAAACAGGTCACTGCAACACAGGGAGGTTAAAGGACCCACTCCTGGATACGCAAAAAGTTGCTTACAGAGAGGCTTGAACATAAATCTCCCAAGTCCCCCTTGATGTCTCAAACGTGACCTATTTGCCCTCAGACGGGAACCTATATTGCTCTGTCTGCTACTTTTCTTTGTGTCTCTTTTTCCCTCTTACTTGAGAGAGCAGCTCCACTCTCTGAAATATGCTACTACTATTATGAAAGAAAATAATGTATCATTCACTCTCACTTAAGGCCTGATGTCAGAGATGTTCTTTTACAACAGCTATACCTATAATATTTTGAGTACCTGCAGAAAGCTGTTGCCCAGGCTATGACTGAAGTTGTAACTTCTTCTGTAGAAGGGATCTGACTTGCCTTATTTTTCCCTAGCTTTAAACTGAGACTCCACTGATTATTGGGTAGCAACAAAGTGTGCCAATCATCAAGTAAAGTCGTTAAGAAAAGGCACATTTTAGTGGCTTTCTTGGCCAAAAAAAATATGGGTATAACTTGCTTTCCCCCTTGTGTCACCTCCTCTCTTACTACAGTCAGTGTGCATGGTGGTCCAAGGAGATTTCAGGGGTAAGGATGCAGAGAAAGCAAGATGTTGCTGAGCAGACCTCATCATTTCAAAAAATGCCAGGGAGGCTGAGGTTGTGGGAGAGATGTAGCTCCTTACTTAATGAGCCCCTTGGACCCACAAGAACAACAGTGGCAGCTCACTGATGTGCAGCAGGTTACAAGGGGACTTTGTAGCTCCCTCCTTACCAGAGCCAGAACTACTAAAGTACTTACCAATTTTATACTGCTTACTGTAGGCATGGTTCAGCTGCTGACCTACCTGTTATTTCTTCCTCACATACTAAGTGTGCCAGCTTGCCAAAGCAAGGCAAGTCGCTCTTACAGACAAGAGAATGTTGCTTGTTCTGCTGCTGTCCTAGCACTCAGGAGAGCCTGTTCATTTGCAGAAGAATGATTGATGACAATAGAAGCGTGTTTTCTTTGGGTTTCAAGGTCATGAGACAAGTCTAGATGGCATGCAAATAGCTGAAGCTGGAGAAGGTCTGTTTCTATTTTGATCCACACACTAAGTATTACAAATAAATCAAAATTTCAGATTTTACTCTTTGAATATATAACATTTGCAGCAACACTAAGAAATCCCATGGTCTTAATTACTATCATTTAACAGGCTACTTAGCACTGCTCACTGCAGCTCTGTGACCACGAGCTCCCAAACTGTGCATGCAGTGAGATCTCAGGCACATCTACACAAATTGCATTCCCACATTATGCTGCAGACAGACCCACAGTGAGAGAACCAGCTGATGTCCCTCTCCAGTAGCTGCACTCTTAAATTTTAGTTTCCTCTCCTAGGAGAATGCTTGGAGTTTTTTCTCTCCACACTCCCCCATCTTTGATTTAACACCACATTAAGTCACCCTGATCTTTACCTCTCGCACTTTTTGAAAATGCATCTCTGCTCAGCAGAAGACTGAAAGGGATTGGTAAGTAAGAGCAAGTTGCCACCATGCCAGGAAAAGTGCTGCTGTATTCAGTATGCTCACGCGCGTCACTTGTTTATATGCTGTCATTCATGCTCTTGCTTGTATAACACGGTGATTGAGCATTTCCTCTGAGTAAATGTGTGCATATCTTCTTTACTGAGGCATCCATGGATGCACAAGGTCTCCTTGAGGATGTAAATTCATTTTCCTGTCTTTTTAGCAAGTGGCTGATTTTAGTGTCATTAGCTGATCTGCACTGAAACTTCTTTGAGCCATTTGCTGAGGTAAATGTCTAGGAAGGTAAAACTAATGTTTCTTGTTCCCATACAGGCTGAACCAGTTCATTTACTCAAGTCAGACATATTAAGAGCAGTAGCCTACTTAGCTCACAGCCAAGAATTTTAGAAAGAGGAGGCAAAGGGGCACTCAGCAAAATCAGCATTGATTTTTCAGCACTCCTTGGAACACATCCAGGTCTCACAAAGCCAGAATAAAATAAATACAGGACCCAGGCCTAAAAATTGTTAAAAGGAATACTATATACAGGCCTGTCAGTCAAAATCAGTCTGAGCAGGTGAGAGGAAATGAAAGAATAAAAGGGTGAGATAATTAACCTCTCTTAACATGGGTTTATGAAGGCAGAAGACCCTGTCACATTAATGTAATACTAATTTTGAAAAAGTCCTAAGGTTGCTGCCGCAAAGATTGCATCCTACTCAGACTTTTGTGCTTAGGACCACAAGGCACTTCAATCACTAAAGTCTGGAAGCAAATGAACAGATTGAATGGATTTAAAAGGACTTAATTGATGAGTCTTTCTTGGGGGGGGAGAATCATCCACAGACTAGGAGGTGCTGCTAGGTGGGTCTTAACACATACTCACTTGCAATTCTTAGATACAGAAGACAGGAGCAAAGTCTCAAGGAGAAACTTCCTCCTGTTTTTGTCTCCTACCAGGCTGGAGTGTCATCTTGTGCAACTAACCCTGTCAGCCTGAAACATCCAGCTTGTTTTCACTGCCAAAGAAGTTATGGTAAACTTGAAAACAACTGGAATATCTCCAGACTGCTGCTGTCCCAGCAGACTTTCCTCTGCTATTCATTTCTGACTATTCTTAATAATTTATCTCTGTGTCTTGGGCTTGATTAATACTAATTGACTGTCAAAAATGCAGCCAAGTGCCCAGTGCTCTCTATGCTGTGCTTAATGGGAACAGGCTGCATGGAAAAGAGCTTGTTTCAATGAGTTCCAGCCTTGTCTCCACCTAAAGCATCAGTCCCCCACAGAGCCTCAGCTCCATAGGGTGGTCAGGGGGCTGCCAGGATGACAGGACCACAGCACAGAAACCATTGCAATCTGCCATGCACACCTGCAGACTGAATGCATAGTGAGATGCAACTTTTGTGTGCCTTACTCTCAAGCCTCACCTTGCTGAGCACCAGTGACTTGGCCTTTGTCACTGCTTAGTTATTTTCCACAGCTGTCTTCAGAAAGCGGTGTTATGGGGTCCCAAAAATGCCCTGAAGGTTCTCTTTTTGGTCAAATTCAACTGGGCTCATCTGAAGGTGTTGTATCTATGAAAAATGTTCCATTTTTTTTCTGCAAACAGCTGGAACAAGTACAATTGAATTTATTTAAAGACTGGTTTTGTTTCCGAGCTGATGACTCACATTTGTGTCAATTTCTCATTAAATATTATCCTTGTAAACGACATACACATTTTTTCATATTTAATTGTCATGGCTGAGGGGATTTAATCTATGCACCAATTCAATAAAATGTTATCATCAGGTGGCCACATGAAATGCAATTTGAGTGCCATTGCACACATGGCTACGAGACATAGATGTGCACTCCTGCTTTTGGGAGAAGGCATTCAAGAGGGCATTTGTTTCACCCAAAGAGAAAAAAGTTAAACTGGTGCTGCATTCACAGAGCCAGATGTCTTATACACAAACAAAAGTCACAAGAAGTGAAAGAGTGATCCCAGTACACTGTGATATTTAATTGATGCAAGTTTGATGTTCAAAAAATCAGCAGGCAATTCCCACATATACATGTTCACCAACAGGAGGAAGAGCAGCTGGGGTGCTAATGGCATTATCCCAGCCCTTCTGAAGGCAATGAAAGTTATTTTTTAGACACATCTCTGGGACTTGCCTCATGTCAAAAACCTAAGGTTTTGAGCTGCTGAGAGCTGGACTTTTTGGCTGTTTAATTCACACCAGTTAGGCCAGGTATCTCCTCACCCTGATGTAATTCTGACAAATTTTTTTCAAGTGCCTCTTAATTGCTATGCAACATGCTAAGAGCAACTGAAGATTTGGCAACTGTTTGCTGTTGAAGCTAGTTAGGTTTAGAAGTGCCACCATATTACCTTGCAGGAAGGGCATTTTCTTCAGCCTTGGCATCTGTTCAAGCCACTGGGTGGATTTTGAGCTGAGCTGGCTGCTCATACTGAGGAATCCCTGCATCCTGCTACCTGGGCACATCAGCATATCTGCAACATGGGTTATGGATCACTTGCCTACAGCCCGTAGAAAACCCATCTACCACTCATTTCCAGTGTTTGTGGAAATCCCTGCAAGTTGCTGGAAGAACACAGGCTATTGCATCTGCACGAAACCAAGTGAGAGTATACTCCTCCCCAAACCATCTACTGTCCAAATGAGATCAGATTGTTCAGACTCCCATATGGAGGGGCCCGGCTTTTGCAATTGCAATGCACCAGGAGATAATCATGAGTTAATATAGGGCAATGGTAATGAACAATAAAGAATGCTTTATATAGTTTTATAATCATCATACGGCACCATTATTCCCAAATGCACCCATAAATCTGCCAAAGGAGGCAGCTCTACAGCACAGACACTTTTATATGTATTTAAAAAATGGGATTCAAGTCATATCAATCCTTGGCAGACCTAATTTAGCATCACACAACATTTATCATAGTACCCGTACCATTAAACTGTATGCCCACTGCACCGTCAGCTGGCAGCAGTTTATTGCAGGCTAAGGAGAACCGGCACACTGTCCAGAGAGGCTTTGCCAGCAAGAATAAAGCACTTCTAAGGTGAAGTAAGGAAACCAACATTTTCCTCTGTGCCATAGACTCTGCTAAAGAAAGCTAATGGAGGTCCAGGCACTACAGAGATTTTCAGCGTGGCCTGCACAGAGATGTCACAAACGCAGATGACTCTTAAGAAACACAATGTAAATCAGGATGCAGCCCAAGTGGCAAAAGGAGATGGTGCTGCAAAGGGACTGGGCCCCACCTATCAAAGTGCTGTGGTAAAATCCAGTACACATAGCAGGACTTTTACCACACATGCTTGAAGTAAATCAGGTCTGGAATGTTTTTCCTAGCCCAAGCATTCACAAATGACAACACTAGTGCTCACTATCAGAAAAATCTTAGAGCTCAGGGCTTGAGTTTCCCCAATTAGGCTGCAGAGAGCTGGTTGAAAATTTAACTTACTTACTTACTTACTTGAGAATAACTGGACTTTCAGCTAATCACAGGCTCACACCAAAAGATCCATTTTCAAGTGAAAACCAGTGTCTCCTCTTAAAAACTCAGCAAATGGAGAAGTACATATTGATTCATGGAAAACATATTGCCTACAGGAAACCAGAAAAGCAGAGCTCTCGAGTACCATTTCCATAGGCCCTGAGGTGGTGCTTTGAGACAGATATTTAGGCTTTTGCCTGTCTCAGTATTTTACATTTCTGTGTTTCACATAGGCCACAACATCATCTATATGGTAAGTATTGAACCATTTTTCCCTGGCGCACACTGGAAAGGGAAGGTGTGCACAGCATAAATGGTATGTACTGACACAAAGCGCTGCTTCACACTTGCAAATATTGCTGTGGATTTTACTCTTCCAACTTAAACTCTTCCTGACTGTCAGTGTAATCACAACCATTAATCAACTTCTCCAGGCTCCCAGCCGGTGCAGAAATCCTCATTTCTGACTTTCCAGAGAGGTCCCTATTTATTTTTCAGGATTATTTGCAAACATTGTCATCTGCTTCTTAAACACCCAAGGTACATCTGACTAAATATTTTCACTCACTGGTTTGTGACCTAAGCCAGAAATCTGAGGCTATTTTAAGCAATGCTTTAATAGTTGTATGCATTCAGTGAGCTGAACAATCTTCTGAAGAGTGACAGAAACGCAGATCTGGAAGAAACCAAGCCCAGCTTTAAAAATGGAAACCAAAAAACAAAAGTCCCTGCTAGTATTGATGCAGGCAATCCAAAAGGCATGTCTGAGCTGCTTCTAATCATATCAGCCCTGCTCCCCAGCAGGAGGTGAGGGACGAAGCGTGACACTAAACTGACAAACATACCTTTTATTTCACATCAGCCAGACTACCATGCTGAGAGACGTGATTCAGGCTTTTCTTAGGAAAAATCACTGTGCCTATTGGGAGCATCATTTTAGCAACCGATCAGTGTGATCCCAATTAGAGAGAGAAGTCAAAGCCTGCGACAAGCCCCTCCACAAGGGTTGGATCCTGCACCACAGCCTGCAACCATGACTGTCCCTCCTGGCAATGCATCCACCCACAAAGCTGCCTGTCCATGTGGGCTGCTTTACCAAGCAATGTGTCCTGTGCCTCCAGGGCAGGTGGGAAGGATGTGACCTCAGTGTTGCATGGAGCAAAAGGAGACCATGGAAAAGGGTCACAGACCTATGCACTCCAGAGTCTGCTTACGGTAAGTGGTTATACGCAACTGTGAATACATCAAAAGTAATTTTAATTTAAGTCAGACAAATTTGCAGCAGCTCAGCAAGTGAGAGCATACACGAGCCAAATGGCCCAAGTCCAGATTAAGCAAGACCACATGTTGCATGGAGATGTCTGCAGCTATCACAGCACCCTGCAGCTGGAAAGGACACTTTCCAGTAAGAGCCACCTTGCTGCAACTTTTAATCACTGTGTGCATTAACTACCTCACCTTTACAAGACAAAAGGGCGCTTCATAAAGACAGACTAAGTTGACCACTTGATCATTTAATTGCCCTTGTTTAATTATTGCAGTCTGAATCACAGAGGTATTGATTTTTGAGAAAGGCCCTCCAGACCTTTTACTAGGCTCTACCTCAAAGTGAACTAACAAGTGTTGGGGAGCGAAGTCTGCAATATAAATAATTTAAAGTGCTGTATCATCCATGGACTACATTAAAGAAGAGTCTAGGTAAAACAGGAATATAAGCCATGGCAATATCAGTGAGGAGGACAAGCTGTCAATCTTTGATTTTCCTACAAGTAAATTTTAGGGGGTTTCTTCAATGGCCCAACTCCAAACATCAGAATCTCAATTTTGGTCAAAAATAAATAAATGAATAAATAAATAAATAAATTAAAATCTTTGGGCTCTGACAAAGAAAAAAAAAAAAGAAAAAAATGCCATCAAAAATCAAATACAAGTAAAAAAGGGAAGAAGAATTACATAAAACATCCTAAGACAGATAATGATTATTCTGAAAAATAAACTAAGATTGCTAAGCATAAGCTGTGTTTTTCAGTCCATTTCTGATCACTTTAGATTGGCAGAGTGAGGACATAACAAATCCCAGTACCTTCCAAGTTCATCACTTGCTCAAGAGGCCCAAGTACAAACAAATTTAGCAGAATGGATGGGAAGGAGCAAGACTTTGAGAACACAACAGTGAAATGGTAATCAATCTCATCTTTGTTTTATTTTGTAAAGATTCTTGCTACTTTTAAAAATAACTTTATTTCATCAAAGGACTCAGTTGCAGAATTATTGCATGTCAACCTAAATTATGGCCTGTCGACAGAAGCAAAAGCCTTAAGAGAGGAAAAGACATTGTTGCAACCTATGGCAGGCAGTGGGAAGTAGCCAAGATGGTTTAATATGGGAACGTAGGTGGTGCCCTGCACCCTTCTGGTCAAAATCAATGAGCCTGAAGTTTAGTGAGCTGCCCAGAAATCAGCATAAATGGTAACATCAGCACTGTGGTTTCTAATCAATGCTGCTAACATCATGGATGGCAGATCTATGGCACTCTTAGGCCAGCAGGCTAAGGGGATACAAGGGGAAAAGGATTCTGCAAGGCCAAGGGACAAGCCCTAAACTCTTCCCTCAGTTATGCAACTGTAATAAAATACTCTCAGCAGAGAGTCATTTTGCTTTTCAGGTGCCAGTTATCTTTATGGCAAAGTAATATTTGAAAATGTTAAATGAATAACACCTGAGAGTTTAGAAACAGGGAGAGATATTTTAAAATCCCAAAAGTTTCGGGGTTGGCACTTGTTGGGTTTTCCTGTGCTTTCTCATCTCCACATTTTGAGGGAAAACCCTCAGGATCTTTCTGCTTAATGTGAAATCGGTGTACATTGGAGTGTATTTCCTTCAGCAGAACTCATTCTCTGCATTAACTGTGCAACATTCCAACTCTTTAGATCTGCAGACCCGCCACTGAAGAGCAGTGATATTCATGCAAAGTCATAGACCCATTTAATGGAAAAAAGGGATTTTATGGTTCCCGGGGTTGCCACATATTTTGGGGGAAAATCAGTTTTGCCTCGATCTGAACTAACTCCCAGGTGACTTCCAGCAGCAACTGAGACCCCTAAATGTTTTGTGGATTAGTGTTTTCCCACTTCTGTAAAACAGGTGCCTTACAGTTTGGCAGGCTGGGATGCTCAAATACAAGTGGAACAGGGACCTGTATCAATACCTGGAAGCAAATCAGTCCCTCCTACTATCTGTTACTACACACCCCTGATAGCTCAGGCCAGCCCCAAATTTTGACTCATGTCACAGAGTAAAGCACTCACCTCGAGTTCAGTTTTGCCTTCTCCATCTGCATGTGGGACAGCCACAGTGCTAAGAATCCATGACAGGCCCAGCAATTAATCCTTATTTTTCAGCTCTGAGCTGGGTATGCAAGGCAAGCAGGTAGCCAGGGAAGAGAAGACACAGTGTCCATGATGGAACAGGATAGGATCTGTTCTTTAAAGAGAATTATCAGGGGAAGTAGAAATTTGGATGGCTATTATGGGGTACACTGTGTATTTTAAAGGGATGTATTTTTCCACAGACATTTTAGTAAAGAGCAAGTGCAAAATACTTGTAACATACCTGTCCACTAGCTGGCACCTTTCAGCTCTCCTTGCTTCAGGCAGCAAGACATGAACAACCAATTCAAACAGCTCTTCCACTTTTCTCCTAGTATTTTTTCCAAATGTTTAAGCATTTTCTACTATTACAGGAGAGAAATTATTGTATCCATAATTAGAATCAACTTATTATCAGTTGCTGTAATCAACACAAATCGGAAGTTTTCCTTCCTGCTGCTCTGTCACAGGTTTGCTGAGGAAACATGCAACACACAGGACTTCATGCAGTAATGCAACAACAAATGCAATCTGTTACGGCCCCTGGCATGTCTTACTGCTGACCTGCTCACGGCCATGGAGCAGGTACTCAGTGCTAAACTCAAGCAATGCTTAAAACATTGTTATTTTAGTTACCTCCACATCAAGCAAATTGAAGTGATCCATACATAATCAATATAAAAGACTTGGAGATACACAAAGAGCTACGCATTTGATTGCATCGTGGTGATATGAAAAGGAAGCTCATGGCATATAGGAAATGACCAAAGAAATTACACTCAGGAAGAATGAAAGTTGTTTGAAGCAAAGATTTAGTTGTATTTGGAGCATGAAGGGGAAACTGAAAAAGGCAGATGAGTAGAACCATGACAGCTACACATGCATATACACAAATGTGAGGCATTGAATATGTTTATGTTTGTATTTATTTGAAACAGTTTTCTTCAATGAAAATAAAAGAATGCAGTTCAGTCTACAACACTGGAACAGATTTTGCAGGAATTAGGTGAAAAGGATGAGAAAATACGAATAGCTATTCACTTAAGACTGCAAAATGTCCAACAGATAAAAAGCATTTAAGACTCAAAAGACTGCAAATAGTTAACAGAAGGGTGAAATAATATAGATATACATTTTATCTATATTCTAATATATAAAATTACATTCTATGTTCTATATTTGTATATTTATGGAGATGTATGGAGCAGAAATGAAAGCCAAACTTGCTCAGGGTATTCTATGCAGTAAATCCCAAAAAGCTGGATCCTAAAAGAATCTTAACTGCTCTGATTTCAGAAATT
This sequence comes from Dendrocincla tyrannina, assembly GCA_035047865.1. Classification (NCBI taxonomy): domain Eukaryota; kingdom Metazoa; phylum Chordata; class Aves; order Passeriformes; family Dendrocolaptidae; genus Dendrocincla; species Dendrocincla tyrannina. The sequence goes on along the minus strand of JAWWMP010000132.1, from coordinate 27,826,199 downwards.
AAAGAAGAAGGGTGACAAAAACATTTGAGGCCAGCAACATTCTTCTTGAATCCTTCCTTTTCAACTCCCTAAAGCAAAAACAAAAATTTTATTTTATGGGACTTCAGACATAATAGTAATGAAATAACTAAGAATCTTTCCAAATGATATCTCACTTCTCCTCTGAAATTATCTATATAGAAAATAAAGACTCCCAGACACAGTCATAAGAAAAGCCATTTAGATTTTTAAAATTTGATATTTTGGCACTTTACTATCCCCATTCAAATTTCATTCATCTTTAAATGTAGGACTTGTCCAGGTAGTGTGTCTCACATTTGGACCTTGACAGGCTGAGGGACATGCCTGAAAGCGAAGCATCAGTGGTGCAGGTGGCCCTTTGTAGGTAGCAACGGCTGTGTCTTGACTGCTAATTTCAATTTTACAGGCTGCAACCAAATCCCTGAACAGTACTGTTTTCTTTTCCTTTTAGTAAGAAGGAAAACCCCATGTTACTGCTAGAAGCAAGCCAGGCAGCACAGAATGTGCAGGAAGTACCTGGCAGTGAGGTGACTGCAGCTATCACACAGGAGACAACTACTGTGCTCTTTTGGAGCGAGTGAGGATTATGCCAAGCTCTAATGTTCCATATGAAGGAAATTAAATCACTCGACATATTTTACAGCTCAGGGAAAATTGTTGCTTCATTTTTCCTCAAATGAGGTATTTAGCTGTTAGCTGGACACTATTACATTCATTACCATGTCAAGTCTGAGACACCAACCGGTCTAACTCAATACAGTCAAAGCACTATTTGGAAGGAGGGGGAGCAGTGCACACATTTGAAGTGGGCAGGAATTCTTTAAAACTGCATTAACAACTCTGATAGAGTTGACTCAGTAAGGCACATTAGCAGAATGCAACTGTCTTGATAGTTCAGAGGGAGACATTAGATTAGAAAACATCATTCCAGTTTAGAAACCCACATATAGTTAAGCATAGGAAAGCTAATATACAGAGTAGCAAATAATGCTACAGCTCCCACTTCTTACCTAAGGGCAAGCAGAAGTGTTTGGGGCCCTGTGCAATTTGGACTTACACGTGGTGTTTTCAAAGGTTGCTTGGGCTCTGGATTTAATAGGATATGAGTCCCCAAGTGCACTGCATTTCCTTAGCTGTGCTAGGATTGGTTATGTTCTAAATGCTTGAAGTTCAGAGTCCAATACCTGTAATGACCTGCTTTCAAGTAGTTGTAGAGAGTCAGAAGGTCCTCCCTGAGCCTCCTTTTCTCCTGGTTAAACAATCTCAGCTCCCTCAGCCACTTGTCATAAGTCTTGTTCTCCAGACCCTTCACCAGCCCCATTGCTCTTCTCTGTACACACTCCAGCACCTCGAAATTCTTCTTGTAGTGAGGGGCCCAAAACTGAATACAGAATTCAAGGTGCATACAGAGGGTACAATCACTGAGTACAGAGGGACAATCACTGTCCTGCTCCTGCTGGCCACACTATTGCTGACACAAGCCAGGATGCCATTGGCCTTCTTGGCCACCTGGGCACACTGCTGGCTCATGTTCCATGACTGTCAGCCAGCACCCCCAGGTCTTTTTCCACCAAGCAGCTTTCCAGACACTCCTCCCTCAGCCTGTAGCAATGCCTGGGATTGTTGTGACCCAAGGGCAGGGCCCAGCACTTGCCTCATTGAACCTCGTACTGGCCTTGATCCATCGATCCATCCTGTCCAGATTCCCCTGCAAAGCCTTCCCATCCTCCCGCAGATCAACACTCCCAGCTAACCTGGTGTCATCTGCGAACATACTGAGGGTGCACTCGACCCTCTCATCCAGATAATTGAAGGTATTAAACTGAACTGGCCCCAACACTGAGCCACAATGACTGGCCTCCAGCTGCATGTATCTCCATTCACCACCACTCCCTGGGCCCAGCCATCCAGCCAGTTTTTTACCCAGTGAACAATGCACCCGTCCATGCCATGACCAGCCAGTTTTTCCAGGAAAATGCTGTGGGAAACACTGCCAAGGCATTACTCAAGTTCAGGCAGACAACATCCACAGCTTTTCCGTCATCAGCTATGTGTGTTACCTTGCCACAGAAGAAAATCAGGTTGGTCAAGCAGGACCTGCCTTTCATAAACCCATACTGGCTGGGCCTGAAGCCCTGGTTGTCTTCCACATGGTGTGTGATAACACTCAATATGATCTCCTCCAGAATACCAATATATAATGTAATAGCTCTAAAGTACAGTTATGTATGGTGTCCCATAATACATTTTTAGTATCGCTTACAGCATCAGTGAGTGCTGTGCCAAGCCCCTGCATCGCCATAGTAACACCAGGATACAGTAAGGGACAAGGCTGGCTAAAAAAAGAATTAAACAACAGGCTGTAATTGAAGATTAGATTGTGAAGGGGATGATTTAATGCGAAAGGGAGGAAAAGGAGGAGGTGCTGTACTGCTGGGCAAGGAGAAGCAAAGAAAACCAAAAGAACCCAGCACTGACTAGACACTATGAAGGACAGTCTCAATCCCATTTATCTAGTCAATCTGTGATCCATTTTCTGGCCTAAGGACCAAAAATCAGCACGAGTGGTCTCCAGTGCTTTATAGCCCAGTGATACAAAACCCACAGCAGCTCTTGTGCTAATGCAGAGCATCAACACACTTTACCCTTACTGGGCTAATATTTATTTGTGCATAAACAGATGCCAAGTCTGAAATGGTCATGGTGTGTCATTTAATTCAAGAAGCAACAGGAATGACCCCACTCTTATGAATGGCTCTAAAATCAGGATGTTGCAGGACTCAGGTGTTTTGCATCCCCTGAAGTGTTTTCCAAAAGGTTTGGAGAGTGGATGCTGGGATGCTAACCAATCCAAAAAGCATACAATACTGAGTTTTGGGAGGAGGGAAGCAGGACTAATGAAACCTTACGAATGTGCTTGATGGTTTCCACATCCAGGGCATCTTTCTGAGTGACAGATAATTCATCTTTTACCAGCTCCTATTGCCTAGAGATCAGTCTCTTGGTTGTTTTCAGTGAAACCTACATAAGCCAAAGTATTTTCAAAAAGGAAACCAGATGTGATGGGGCCTGCCCCAGCCTCTGACAGGGACACACGGGTTAATTATGATTGATGGCTCTTCATAAAGCACCCACTTGCCACATCAGGTGTTTTTACTGTCATTTATGAAGGGATGCTGGAGATGCCAGCAACCCGTATCTGGGGTCAAGGAGAAAGGGACAGCAGTATGAAATAGTCAATTAAGTTTTCCCTGCTTGCCAGGAGGAGGAAATAGAAATACACATTAAACAAAAGCCAAATAGTGATCTTTCTCTTGTGTTCTCATGCTGTCTGTAGCCCCACCATGCCAACAATGCTCATATTGAGGAAGACTGGATGAGAAGGAGGCTGCCAGGTTAAGCTGTGGCTCAACACGGATGAAGCTGGGAGGGGGACACAGAGCTACGTGCCTGCTGGGGACTGCTGAGGGGCACATGATCACAACAACAGCTGTAAAACCAGCAGCATTTCGGGTATGACTTTGTCACACAATTAACATTGCTTCTCTAGGGGCTGCATGCTTTTGAACATCTCTGCTTTCTAATCCATCTTTGTAAGGGACAGTTCTAAGAAGCTTAAGTATATGTGAATTAGTGTGAAAACACACTTGAGCCCTTGGGATTTTTCTCACTTCTGTCCAGTAATGGATATATGTGGCATGCATATACACATACACACATGCAGAGAAACACAGATCCTCTGTACTCAAGTGTTGGCTGGTTTAAGACAGAAGCAAGGCCTGGACTTGGCATTTTGCAAAACAAACAAAAAAAGATGCAAGCCTCTCATGCTTAAAATATGTTCACTGCCACATGACATGCTTAATGCATCTTCTTTTGCATACTAATCCCCCCTACAGCAGCTTTCACACAAGACATATCTAAGACACTGACACGAGCTAGTGTTGCTGTGCTGGAAACTAGTGAAAATAAGAGCAAGAAGTGCACCAGCATGCCAGGGAGTAAAGATGAGGTGCTGTTCTCTCCTTTAACTATTCATGATTGTGTAACACTTCTGAATTGGGTATGACTGAATATGACAGCTGTATCTGTTGTCTTCCGTGAGTTACAAATATGGATCAATGGTAAATGAACTATTGTGCTGCATTTTATCTGTTTTATGAGTTAGACCAACTTATTGTATTTTAATGAAAAATCAAGATAATAAAGCTCATAAATTAATAAAGGCAATAGGATCTGCACAGCCTGGTATTGAACGAGCTGGGTAATTTCATGTGTGGGGTTATTTATCCTCCAGCTTGAGTAATCTTTTTTTTTTTTCCTACTATTTAAACTAATCAGAGCCATTTCAGGGAAGGAACAAGGTAAAAAGAGGAGTCCTACAATTGGTGAGCTCTCAGCTGAGGGCCAGGACAGAAGGAGCTATTAGACAGTCCAGAAAGCTTTGGCACATTATTGTGAAGTTCCTTGTATGACATTAAGGATAAACAGAGCACAGCTGGAGAACACTTTTAGCTCTCTCATACATGTCCTCAACTTGAATTATCCAGCTTACCTTAGCAAATTCCATGTCCATGTGTGTACATGTGTGCAGAACTGCTAAGGGGGCCACTTTGGGAGTGCCAGATTTGAATGGCCTATGCATTTGCACATGCACAGGATCCTCAAAGGAGGAAGATGCTTAGTGTTCCCCCAGGTGAGAGTGGGTCTCTGGGGAGTGCCTGATGCCGATCTGCAGGGAGACAAGGTGATCTTGGATGGGTCTGGGAAGAGCAAAGAAGGCAGAGGAGATTGCAGAAAGTGCCCCCGTCTTCCCAGCCAGCCCCATGCACTGAAGCATTCAAAAAAGCCTTCAAGTGGAGATGCAGGTGTCAGTCAGCATGTGCCATCTCCTCATTTACCCTGAAAGTGCATTTTCCTTTGGATATTTTTTCAGAAGTTCAGGTGTTGGCTTGGCCTCCTAAAACTCAACAAATAAAAAATAAAGCTCATGTCAGAATCTTAGAATCATAGAATCACTGAGTTTAGAAAAGACCTCGAAGATCGTGGACTCCAACCGTTGCCAATCAACAAATGTCCAGCCAAGTCCCACCAATACCTGTCTCGAAACTCAAAATGTGGCTTGTCCACATATTTCTCCAACTAACTTTTTGATACATTTTATCCCAACCTTGCAGACTTGACATTCCTTCGGAGAGAAACAACCAGTTCTGAAACCAGGGATCATTTTTAGCAGATCACCTCTTTGTGTGTGTGCGTGTGTGTGTGTGTGTGTGTGTGTGTGTGTAAAAATAAACAACTTCCACATCAGTTGCAGAGAAGTGAACAAATGAACTACCTGCTGTTTTCAGCCAGTCATGAATAATTCAAATTCCCCTGTGTCGGTGGATCTAATTAGTAATCATCCAAACTATTCTTAAATTATCTAGTTTTGAGTTGCTTGCATAGCAACGACATTCATTTCCTATAGTATTATTAATCCATTTGCCAGTGTGAGATTGCCAGGGCAGAGGCAGTGGGAAGCCATACCATCAGTTAATGTTATTAATGTTTCTTTAACAATTAACCTATCCGGTGCTCAGGGACAAACAGCATATGTCATGTAGAGATATTTTTAAAGCTCTGTGGATATGTGCCATACGTCCCGCTGATTCGGCCACCTTGAAACGCAAGGAGCTGTCATTAGCGGAGGCTTGACCCTGAATGTGCAAACTGCACAGGAACCAAGAGAAAATACAAAATAATAGAGTTACCAAGATATCATAGAAATAACTAAGATGTGACTCACTCCAAAAGGTGACTTTGCAAATGCAAGTCTCATAGAAGTGCTTCTCATTGTTTCCCACTTAAGTAAAAAATATCTGCAATTTGTTTTTCACGTTGCTGATTTAAAGGCTCCTAAATGCAACCCAACTCTGAAGCTCACTTGGGAGGTTCCTTTCCCACTTTGCCTATCCTGTGACTTTGCAATCAGTTTTTTGAAAAGATAAATGGCAGCTTCAAAATGGCATGGTAAATAGCATCATCAAAAGATGGCACAGCTGGGAGCGGTCAGAAAACTGTATATTTTTATTTAGTATAATTTAGTATACGACGAGTGTATCATGAGCTTTCCCTGTGCACCAGGTATTCATAGCAAAACACCTGCTTCAGGATTGATGTGTAACTGTGCAAGATCAGGGTGAGACCTTTGCTTAAGGAAAATAATCCCACATCTATTGCTGTGGGAGTTTCATATCTTATTTAGAAACGTCTGGCATGGGTGCTTGTCACAGTTGGGATACTGGGTTAGGCGAAGCTTAGATTTCATGCAAACATGTTTCCAAACTTGTTGATTTTTAAAAGGCCTTTTAAAGTTACTGATTCAACATTCCCTTCTAGAATATCCTACCAGAGAGGCAGTGCCAGCTTGCAAAAATGTTATAGTTTGTCCCACAGATAAGTCCTGGTTCTCAGACAAGCAGCATATGGGTCTCTGGGTAGCTCATTGCCTCAGCCCAGTTTCCAGGATAAACCGAATGAATACCAGGAGGGCCATGCTAGGGGCAGCTACCAGTCCTAACTCTGTCCAGGGTGCAGCACAGCCACCTAAGGAAGCCACTCTGACACACCAGCTACCTTGGCTGCAAATACAAGCAACTCACTTCTACAGATTTTAGTACTTTCTTCATAACTTTAAAGGAGTCAGCTAATTTTGAAACAAAATCTTGCTTTCTCAGTCACTTTGGGGGCTTCACTGGAAACTGGTATTTGCAAGCACAGTACAGAAAATAATTTTAAAATCAGTAAAACCTAATATTCAAAAGAAAAAGGAGAACTGAACTTCTACCAACCCAGAAAAATCAAAGAGACCTGTCATTATTTAGAATTGTTTTCTCATTATGGCAATATATTGTGCTAGAGCTGGCCATGTGGAAAAGTTCTGGATGATAAAATAGCACAGGAGAGAGCACAGCACATTTTCTATTAAATAAAAAAGTAAATACATTGATGCCACCAAAGGAAAAGAATAAAGTTGTAAACATATTTCCCAGACTTCAGCTAACAGCAGGAGTTTACACTTTTTCTGCAGTGGCCAAGTATAATAAAATTGATCTGTTGACTATACAGATCCATAAAATAGTTTACACGGAGTTACAGTTATTGCCAGTTGGATCAGAAACAAAATTCTTCTGAAGGAAAGTGGCTTTATAAGCATCCTTTTTCCATTACATATCATGGCAACTGCAGGCTAAATGGGGTCCACGTTTCCTCAGAATTTGACACTTTAGGATATTCTGCTTTAAACAGCTCTCAAGGACCAAGTATAGGAAAATGACTGAAATGGAAAGGACTGCAAAATCCTTGGACATTCTCCTCCTCACAGTAACTGCAGGTTGTGGACCTTCCCCAGGCATTACACTTGGCAGCAGAGGCAATGGGACATGCTCTCTCCAAACACCTCCAGGCAGACAACGGGGCAGAGAGCCGCAGATGCAAACAGCTTACACCACCATCAGCTAATAGTGGCATTTAGCCTCCAAGTCTCTGCCCTCAGTCTGAACCAAATGTTCCCCTCAGAACTGTGTCCCTCAGAAAACCCCACCAGGCTAGGCTTTCCAACCTTGTTACTCCATGTCATCAATTCTGATCTACTATTTGGGACAAATTAATTAAATCCTAAAGAGAAATCTTTAAAAACTCTCACATAAAAACTCATTACCATCCAGCATGATGATATATGGTTCATAATCTTGATCCAGGGATCAGATCACTGCAAATGGACAACAAAATGAATGGGAAATCAAGGAGCTGTTCTTACAAAATCTGGGAAAAAGGGACGTTTAGCCCAGAAAAGGAAGGCTACCTTCTCTCAGGACTAAAAATCCATCTCTTTGACGGATCCTATCTCCATTGCACGTGCAAGGTTAAGAGACCTGTAGGAAGCAAATGCAGAACAAGAAACTGAACCTAAAGCTCAAAAATGCCTAGCTAATGCCCTAAGCATTGGAGTAGCCAATACATTAATGCATGCCTCTTTTCCCCAGCATTAGTCTCACTGTGACTAAAGAAAATCAGCATATAAAATATGCAAAAACATAATTCACTATTTCACAATGCAACATACACAAAATCCTCCCCAACACACCGGCATTTAGTTTGAAATATGCCAAGGTTAATAGCTATAATGTAAAATCGTTATCTGCAGCAGAGTATTAATTAGAGTCCTCATGCACAATGCATTAATGATTTGCATGCAAAGAGTGCTGCAGTGGTTCTCCACAGGAGGCTCGGAGCACATTATAGCCCTTGGAGAGCTGGAAGACCTCAGGGAAAGCTTCGCACTGAGCCATCTCACAGCCCAAAGCAGGGCTCTGGGCCAGTGCCAGATCCCTCTCTCCTGCCCTGTGCAGTTTTCCTGGTCCTCACTGCATTTCTGGGCACGCCTCTTGGTGCACGGGAGCCCCGCAGGCACTGGGATGTACCTCAGCATCGGCTACCACAGGCAGCTTTTTCCCAAACTGTGCTGGGCACCTGTCAAAGCCTCACAACACTAGGCCTTTTCAGGTTGCAGTGCTGTACATTTTTGGAAGAATGTAATTTTGATGCAGAGAAGGTCTGATTTGTTTAGCGCTACTATTAACAGAGCGAGCCAGCCCTCATCTCCTCAGATCAGTAATTCAGCAGAAGCCACTTCCACAAGTCTGAGAGAGAGACAGACCCCAAAATTTCTGTAATTTTTGTGAATTTTATAAGTTTGAAGGGTCTCATAGTCTCCTATGCACAACGCTTGAACACTCAGTCTTGCAGGGCAACTCTAGGACAAAGCATCAAAACTCTCACCATGGATATGAAACTTGTTCAACTGCAGGAAAGGAGCACATTCCTGCTTACAAATATTCACAGAGAGCACATGTTATCTCTTCATCCTTCTTTTTCCTATACTGATTAACCACAGTATCTGATTTTTGTTCTCATCTGTATCTTTCCTGTTGTTTTCCTGTAGAAGTTACTGGTTTGGTTTTTGGAGGTCGTTTTCCTTCAAAAGTCAATGTAATGAAAAGCATTTTTCCAAACAGCTGCTTTCCACATCCAAAATAGAAAAAATGGTTTTAAACAACCACAACACACAATTGGATGTCTCAAGCACTGTGCCTAGATTTTTATAAAGTCTTCCTGAGATCACAAAACCACAAGAAAAGGGCCTAGATGGAACTTTGTGAGCCATCATGCATACCTTCTCCCCCAGTGCAAGCTGATCTTGATTCAAATGGCTGATGCAGACCATCTTGTAGAAGAACACACACACACCTACAGAGGGCCATTGACTTTATGGACTTTCCATCAGGCTGGCAAAGAAACCTGGGAAAGGTTTCTTCAGAAGAAGAAAAAGAATCTTCCTTATTTTTAATCAAGATTCCTTCTCTCAGACAGTTTTCATCTGAAATGAAGAAGTGCTGTCCTAGCAATTTGCACATATCCTTTTCTATCTTCCAGCTAAAATACTACAGTTGATTTGGTGGTGGTGAATCTGAATGTCTTATTAATGTGATGTGTCACCAAGCCAGTGGTTAACATATCAGTCTTTTTACAAAGGCTGTTATCTTGTTGCTGAACTCCAGATAGGGCTGTGTAACTTGCAAATTGCTGAATACAGTCCATGAGGCAAAATTCCTCTAGAACATTCCTGCTTTAATCAGGCCTGGATTTGACACAGCGAGACAAAACCATTTTCTTCCAGCATTTTTAGGCTAACTTATGAGAGAGCTCACTCAAGATATAGCATGTGCCAGGATGTTTGCAAATGGTGCTGGCAAAGTTGAGTGACTCCAAGGTTTGTACAGTGCCAGGAGTGAGCCACCCATGAGTTTTACGATGGATCTTGATAGCCATATAAACAAGACTGCATAACAGGGTTGCAAACAACTGGGGGAAATAAATCACGACCACCCCACAGCCCTATTCCCCAATGGGGTTTAATTTGTATCAGAGCATTGGGAAGAAAACACCAGATGTCAGGTGTATTCTACTCCTAGCAGGTGCCACAAGATATTTAACCAAATGCTTTTTTCCCCCTTTTATTCTTCACTAAAGCTCTCTCTTCAGCTCTTTCTGGAGCTCCTTTTTCTCCCCAGCCAAAACCTGCTAGAGAGTGAATATTGGTGAGGCTTCAGGCAGGGCTCAGACAACTGTGGGCTGAGACTCCAGCCTGGAAGGACTGGTGAGAAAGCAGGAAAAATAAATCTTTGCATGTAGATGCCTGCCTAGCTTGTCACCTGCTGAGTCATGCCTCTCCAGGGACCACTTTGACTTTTTAAGGATTTGTTTTATTTTCCTCCTAATAACAAACATACAGATGTTCTGTGTTTCAAATTACTCCCATTCACTCTTCCTTTCCTTTTTTTCCTCTTGTTTCCAGATTATTTAGGGCAGCAAAAGCATTTGACGTGCATGAAAGATGTCAGTCAATGGCCTTTCATCCTTGAACCCCATGAAAAGTACATCCCTCCAGCTCTGTTCCCCCACTCAGTGATAAAACCCTGTCCCTTTTCCTCTTTGGGCTGTGACTCCCTACTGTACCCTTTTTCAGCCTTTTGGCCCCTTGCATTGGTCAGTATTCTCAGACTTCAAAGTCGCCAGGGTGTCTTTGAGCTGCTTAACCTCTTCCTGTCACATACTTCCCTCACCACCCAAAAATGAGGCACAAGATGAAAGGAGTGGAGATGAAAGTGCAGGAGAGAGAGCTCAGTCCCTAAGCAAAGGTGGATGCAGCAAAAAAGCCGGAGCACAGCCATTGGTACAGGCACCAACAGAAAACACAACTTGCTCCCAGTAAGAAGCCACTTTGCCGCAGGCAGTTTTTAGACATGTAGGGAAGGGATGCAAGCAACAGAGTTCTGCCAGCTAATGCCACCCTGTTCTGATCCATCAGGGTCAGGGAAAAACTAGGGAGCAAATCTGCAGGAGGAAGAAAGCATGACAGCACCCTCGCAGCCATAAAGTCAGATCTTAAAAACTGCACATTGATGGACCCTGAAGTCCATGAGTATCACATAATTCACATGAGCTTTTTGCATTTGCCTTTTGAAAACACTCACACCATCTCTAGAGGCTCTGAAACAAAGTTCTTTACAAAATTCCCAAAAAGCAACGAAAAAGTTCAAAAAGGTAATCGGAGGTCCCTGGGGCACATAATGCTTTTTAAGACAAAAGCTGTCAGTAACAGCAGCCTCAAATGAAGTTTCACATCTAAATAACAGGCCTTCCTTTCAACAGCACTAGTCACTGCTGGGAGCTCTGCATAATTTTGTAAAATCAGGCATCATGATGAATTGCTTGAATATACTCATTTTTATACTAAGAATCTATTCACTATGCCAAATTCTGCTCTCATTTCTACCAGGGGTTACTTGAAATAATGAAGTCACCTCTTTTATCTGGGTAAGTTCAGGGTTGTCTGGCTGATCTTTTCGAATAACAGATATTCAAGCATTTTTCAGCATCCCTTTTTTCAGACACAGGATTTTCATTTAGCATTTAAATATCCAAAATATAGACCTTTTTTTTCTTTTTCCAAATGGCCTGGGATTTTCTTGCAAATCATGTGTGTAATGTCAGACAAAACTATTTTGATAATTCCCTTTGGTGACAACAGCTTTTTGATGACAAAAATATTTTGTTAACCATTTGAATGATGCGATCAGCCAAAAAAACCCAAAAAAACATACAAACAAAAAGAACCCAACCAAACTTATTCAAAAGTATACAATTTCCTGACAAATTTGGGCAACAAACTACTTAACTATTTGAAATGCTACAGCTTGCTTTAAAACACTTCCCCTCTCCAGTCTGTGCTTAGATATCTTATTACATCCTGACCTACTATCACAGCAAAAAAATACTTCAGATTTTCCCCGCTTCACAACTAAAAAAAAAAATGAGAGGACAACAACCCTGGCAAGTCCTGAAGGACAGAACAATTGGATTCAATACAGTGACCCCAACAGTTATTTGATTCTGTGAATATCTGTAGAATTGTCTGCCCTCAAACCCACCACAAATGCATTCCAGATTTACATACTTATTTTCCAGGGTTTTTTCAAAAGTATTACCTTGGGGTCTTTTTTCTTTTTATGCATGGATTCCTACATTAAATGTATGAAAAATACTTCAGCACACTCAGAGACTGCCTATGAAGTTACAGAGTTGCTGAAGAGCCTTTCTGGAAGGAGCAGTTCCATTAGAGCAACTCTCTGCCCAAGCTTCGCAAAACTACTTGGGTCAGTGATAATTATCATCAAGGTAAATTATATTCCCTGTCATGTCATATCACAATTAGCCAAGCAGCCATAATCATCATCTATCTTGCTACTCCTCTGAAAGGGCAGTTTGCTATCTGCTGTTGAGAGATAAGATAGATGCCCACATAGCTGTGAGAAACGTCCTATTTTCTAGCTAGACACAATCCATTTCCAAGGCAATAAATGCCCAGCAGTGTGCTATTTTGCTCTTTGCCATAACCTTTCTCTTCCTGCAACTTGATTATCAGAGGTGGCTTCCTCCCGGCAGCAGCCTCGTTTATCCACTTGCCCATCATTTCTCCAAGTGTGGGCATGCAGTAGGAGATACAAAAGTGCCCGTCTGCATTTGGAGAATCATGTGCCAGCGTATGAATGCATCCCTGCAGAGATGCCTATTGGGATTAATCAGCAGAGGCAAGAGATGGCAAAGCAGAAGACCCTCTGATGCATAAAAAGCAGCTTAGCCCTTAGCACAAGTGAGTGCTTCCCTGCTTCAGTGCACCTGCACTTTCACCTCCATAGGCTGAAAGTCTCTAACACATCTGATTTCCTTCAGTGTATTCTTATGCCTCTCTCTGCCTTGGCTATCTGCCTTACAGAAATCAGAGCTGCTGAAATCAAAACATTTATAACCCACCCCTACCACAACTCCCACCAAGAGCCAAGTCAGCCCAGTGACATCATTGCACTGCTCGTAATCAGTCTCAGTGAGAGCAAAAATAAAAGCTCCCAAATGGTAAACTTTTATAAATATTTTTGATCATTACTCACTGGCCCCATAAATCTCTCACTCATTAGACAGTCAGACTAAGAGGACACAGAAATGTTGCTCTTAGAGCTATAAATCTTTCTCATGTTCTTTCCATGGTTATAATAATAGAAATTTATTGTTGCTTTCGTTTCCTCCTGTATTCTGCGTAATTAATCTCGATGTGTTGCCGTGTACATTGAGAGACAGTACATTTTGTGCCTGCTCATTTGTATTTTTTTCAACAGCAAGTCCCATCTGAGTTAATATATTGTGTTATATTATATATAACCACTGACCATAACTCAGAACACAACACATTTTCATTTTGTTGCCCCATTATTTTTGCAGTAAGTCAATACAATATGAGGTGAAGCGTGCCTTGCTCAGCACTTATTGATCTGTCTGTTTGCTCATTGCTTACATCAAAACACCACTTGTCAGCTCTGGCTCTGTTATGATTATCTTATCATGCAGGAAGCGACAGTCTCAAAGACTTAACTCTAGTCAACATCCAAGGTCAGGTGGTACCAAAAAGCAGCCCAAATGGTTTTGAGCAAGGCAGAGATGAACAACTAATGCTTCAGAATCAAGTCTCCTTTTTATGCAGGGCACCTGTACTTTGCAATCAGGAAAAGCAAGTACTGTAATAGAGAAACACTGCAACCACCTCTTGAAGCACTGAGGCTCAATGTAGGGTTGGTGGTAGAGTCACTGCTTCAAAATGAGAGGAACCCTATGGACCACAAACGATAGACAAGCTCTCTTAATATTTTGTTAGAAAAAGGAATTTGGAGTATACCCAAAGCTTGTCCTTTTTCCTATAAAGAACACTGACCTCATGGGAGCTTCCAGTGGAGAAGAAATGTTACACATTGGTTTGGACTTTTTACTTCCTCAGTAAGTGTTTTGCACACTAGAAAACCATAGCCCTGCTTGTTGTTGAGGACATTTAGCCAGTTGTGTATCAATGCAGAATATCAATATCACTTTGGACCAGTACCAGATGTCCAACATACCATCTCTCTGCATACTCAACGCACCAAGATAGTGCATGGTGTTCATCCATCTTGCCCTGGCCTCATGATATCACACGTGAGCAACAAAAATCACTGCTCCCTTTCCTCTATGTTTCTCCCTGCCTTGCAGACTTCTGCTCTTAAGTTGTTAAAGAACTTTGAAATATACATTTGGAAAGGCAGCTCTGCTCTTTCATAATATGTAGCAGGACAGTGCCTGGATAAATGAACATGATTAGTGAACCCCTGCTTAAAGGATCGATCATTTTTGCCTTGGTAAACAAGAATGCTGGAGAGACAGATGCCAACAGTCAGTGTGCTGATGCATTTTGAAGTTTGTCAGCAGGGAGAAAAGTAGGGCTGTGAGAGACAGCAGAGCTTCTTCAGGATTTGGGTCATGTTTTAAAATTCCAGACAGGAAAGATCCAAAGTTATGGCTAGATTACTGATTGACTAAAATAACCTACCTGCATATCCAGAAAATGGCAAAGACCCAGCAGCAACCTCCAGTGTATCCTTTTCCTACTACCTGTGGGTCACAGCTTTAAGCAGGTTTCCCATACTTAGGTGTGTACAAAGGTGGGAGAAACCTTGCCACTGCAGAGGAACAGCCTCTGCAGAAAGAGGAACTTACTTACAAGGTGGTTCAGAGCAAAGAGAACTCTAAGTATCCCCTGACACATAGGCACTCCAGGGTGCTCTGCAATGGCAGTGTGAAGAAAAAAGGTGAAAACACCTCTACAGAATGTGGGAATAACCCATTACCCATTAAATTACCATCTGTCTTAATCCCAGGTTTTGGAGGCACTAGGCAAGATCAAGTGATCATGCCAACCACCACATGTACTGAAGGAGGCCCCCAACCATCACAACATAGGGGTCACAAACCTTTGCACACTCTATCAAATACCCTCCCTTTTTTGTCATCTCTCTGTAGAACAATATGTAGAAGACTTTCTGGGATAACAGCCAGGGTTGGCATGTGATGGCTTGGGGGACACAAGGAGTGCTCATTCACCACGTGAGGTTCCATGCACTGTGTCAGGGAGCTATGTGGAGGTCATAATTTCCTCTTCTTCTTTCAGCACAAGGCTGAAAAACAGGTTTAGACTTAACTCATTTACACTGTACAATGCCAGAACTCGGGAGCTCAACAGTCCACATAAACACAGACCCAAATTATTCCTTGTAACATGCTTATAAAGAGGAACTGAAGAGCAGTTCCATGCTTTGCATGGTTTGCATTACCGGTGTGGGTTTTTAAATAATGTAATCCAATACATTGCAGCTAAATCTGATGAGGAAACAGCTGACTAGTGTTCCCAAAGGATTTTTTTCTTGTGCTCCCTGATTTATGACTGTTTGATTTCAATTTCATGTGCTGGATTTCTAATTGTAACCTACACTATCCAAGTTTCAGCCTGCTGGTTACAGAGCAAGGGGGACTCATATGCCTTCACTTACATGATTCTACCCTTACAGCAAAGCCCCCTTATGGCTCATAGAACCCTATGCTTTACCCTTTGATGTACACAGTTTTCCTACCATGTCTCTCCCTTAAACTTCTTAGCTTCAGCTTTCGAGTTTCTCGTTTTCCAGAGTCCTTTTACTCTATCAGATATGGTCTTTGACATCAAGGCTCTCAAAAGGTGCCCTACATTCCCCTAATGCAGTTTGCAGAAAGCATGGGCAGCATCCTTTAAACCCACCTCTCTGCTGAAACCAGGAGGAGCTGCTGGCCCTAAGCTACTTGCATTGCCTTGTGTTTCCATCCCCCAGGACAATGGAAGGGGAGGGTGCTAATGATAGAATATCCATTTTGCAGCTGCAATGTGCTTCTAGAGCAATGTAATCTAATTGGTACCTTATTACTGAAGCATTTTAACAGCAAAATCAGTGACAGGAACATGCACGATGAAGCGCTCAGTCATTTGGGAAGAGTTCATATGAACTGTGGTGGCTGGGCTCATTGCCGTGAACTCTGAGAAAATTAGATAGAGGTGAGCTAAGAAAGAGAAATTCTGAACTAAGCTGAATTCTCTGTGGATCGCAGAAAAGCCCAATTAATCTTCTCTATTATTCCCCATCTTTTGGGATGATTTGGTTTTAAAAGTTGCAGTTTGGAACCTCTGATACAAATGCTTAACTTCTCAAAATCCTGGGCAGCTGGTATGGTGTGGTGAGTCTCCACTAGAATTGAACTTGCATGTAAATCAGTGCGAGTCACTGCCGGGGTGCACCAGCCACTGAGGGTCTGCTGATGCCCTTCGGGACTTTAGCCTTTGGCCTGTCTGTGTGACGGAGACACCTCTGAGGTGATCAGAAACCACAGCCCAGCTGACA
Organism: Dendrocincla tyrannina; assembly: GCA_035047865.1. Lineage (NCBI taxonomy): Eukaryota > Metazoa > Chordata > Aves > Passeriformes > Dendrocolaptidae > Dendrocincla > Dendrocincla tyrannina. The sequence goes on along the minus strand of JAWWMP010000132.1, from coordinate 27,809,787 downwards.
GAGTGCAGCTGAGTCTTCATTTGAATACTCAAAAGAGGGAAAAAAAAGCTCTTCTATTCAGTTCATTCCTTCTATTATTCTTCTTTGCACATGCTGCGTTTGTTTTTGTCATTAGGTATCCAGTGTCCCTAATATGATACTAATGAGATGCTAATTCAACATGCAAATTACAGGAGACTGGCATGGCAAAGTTGCTATATTTAGAGCCAGAGAAGCATTTTAATGGCTGTCTTCACCCATCTTGTGCCTTTCGTCAATTGCTTTCTTACTCCAGTGAGCAGCCTCACATCCCTGAAGTGTCTAGGTGACCTTGGAGGTTATGAAAAAAGGCAAAAATTCTGGACTATATTACCATAGTAGTAATGAAAAAGCCCACTACTTTACAAAGATACTGTCAAAATAAAGCTCTTTTCTCTTTTTTCTTACAAAAAAAAAAAAAAGAAAAAAAAGGAAGGGAGACCTCAGAGCCTTGCCCATTCAGGAGCAATAGGAAGGGAGAAATGAGATCATCATCATTGCCACATTGTAGAGTTCAGGAGTAACACCAGGATACAGATGTGACTCCATCACACAGCGCGGTCCTGAGGAGTGAAGGGAGAGGAGTGTGTTGCATATATATCCTGTGGTAAAGCACAGGCAGCAGCATAATCTGTCCCATGGTCTGAAGCACAGTCAAGGGCTCTGCTCCTCCATCCCACAGTGGGGCTGTGAGGTAACTGCCTTGAGCTCATTGCAAGCACACCAGAAGTTTGTGATCCTAAACCAAATGCTGCTGGAAATGTTACCCTAAGAAAGCAAGCCAGCTGAGTGCTCAGGTATTGAGGGATGCTAAATACTCAGGATGACACTGTCCATTCCCACCACCTTTACATTCCAATGACATGCATCTCTTCCACAGTCAGTGAGAAAGAACAAGTTCTCACATCAAACTTGGGAGCCAGCTCTGCCAGTCACACCAGACATCCAGGCTTGTATTTTGTCACTTGGAAACTGAGAATTCAGGATGAAGTCTTCCATATATAAATGTTGTAGCACCACAGACTACAAGAAGAGATTTTTAACCACAGTGCTTCTAAAGATGCTTAAGCCTGAGAGAAGACCTAGGTTCCTGAATGTAACACATCCCTTCTTGCCAGAAGTTGTTATCAAGTACCCTATTTCAGAGGTTCCATCATCAGAAGCTTGATAACCATGTCCCATCGCAGCTTTCAGAGTGTTGGGATACCCTGCTCTGAAGCAACAGAATTTTGCTTATGATCACACCAAGGACCAAATCCTTCAAACCACCAGCTTTGGAATGCTTTTAAGAATAAACTGATTTTTTTAATTATTATTATTATTACTGAAAAACACCAGCAGCAAGCTCACTATCATTTGCTGTCACCATGTTATCACGTGCACATCAGATGCCCCCAGCCTCATTACAAGTGCACACCCAGTTCCTGCCAATGGTAATTTCCATGGTTACTCACAGCAAGGCATTTTTGTGCTTCTCAAAAGCCTGAAACATCCTTTTCCAGTCTTTAAGGGGACATGTAGAGGGACACTCAAAGTTACTGAGTCCTTCAAACTGGACTCTCAGGTTGTGGAAATCAGTCACAGACTCTGAGCCACGTGTCTGCTTGGGCAGGCATTGCCTTGTTCAGGGTTTGCAGATGGCCTCATGGATTATTGTTCTATTTTTAGATACTACCCTGAAGTTCTGATTGGACCTGTACTTGCAGACAAATGGCCCCATCGTTCTGATACTTCTTACAGGTTTTGATCATTCGCATCACCTGAGAAACTGGCTCCTATTTTGTGGATTTTTTTTCCCTGCTGAATCACAGTCTCCAGACTAAAATGGTACCAAAATCCCTGAAGACTTCTCCCTCCCCCAGTGGTTTCAGCTGTTTTTATTGCTCTGAGGCACCAGACAGTTTTGTTAATAATGGTAAATCCTTTTAGCCTCTGGTTAGCGCAGGTTGTGCTGTGATTGACAAGGTAATAAAAGTGTTAATGAGAGAAACTGGCACAGCCAGAGATCAATAGTTGCCAATAAGAAAAACAATTCTGATACTTAATTTTGTAGAATTCCCCCAAAGCGGTTGAAAATACATCACAATCAGTCTATTTTATTGTTTAATAGATGTTCTCTCCCTGGTGGTCTCAGATAGAGATCAGATTAACTGGAGATTGGGTGAAATGGCAAAGAAGGGAGGAGGATCCTCGTTCCTCTCAAGTTTGCAGGACTGTTGGGACATGGAGCTCTAAGGCAAAGCCATTTTTGAAATAAATGCGTTTGGGGCTACCTTTCCCAGCCAGATGATTTCCCCAAATCACTCCTTTGTGCACATTTTTGCCAGAGTACAAATATAGAGGGGGAAATAGCATGCAAGGCCAGCTGCAGTGCCAGTGGTCACATCTAGGTTATGGCCAGAAGATCAACCATAAACAAAAATGCTGCAACAACAGTGCTGTGCCAAAGGGCAAAGATACAGGGATGCTGAAGAAGCCAGGGGAAACACCCTTTAAAAAAAACCAGTTTTAAGATGAATGTCAACATGGGTTTCTGAGAGCTAATCAGAGGGGTAAAAGCAGATGAATTACATACAACTTGCAGCATGGATTAACATCAGTTGCTTGCTGACAGGCTCCTGTACATGGCACACCCTGTGTGGCCCTAAACACCCTGTAATACTCTAAATCTCCTCTCACAAATCTGTCCGGTGCCAGATGCATATAAAAGACTAATCCCATTTCAAGGGCAGCTGTTAAACATAGAATGTGTGCTGGCAGGAGGAAGCACCACCAAACTGGGAATGCAGTGAGAGAAGGAAAACAATTTCAAGAGGGGCACAGAAAGGCTGTGTAAGTCAAATGGAAGAGAAACTTCTATTCATTAGTGAAAGTATGGAGAAAGGGAGAAGGGCTGATCTTTAACAACACAAAAATGACTGTGAATACATTATCCAGAGGTGACTGGATTATGCATGGATGGTAAGACTCTCTGGATAGCTAACCAACAACAGCTTGTGCAGTCCCACTGGCTGTGCTCAGGGAGTATTAGCAAAGTCAAAGACAAAAGGAGGTCTCTTCACGTGGGCTGTGCTCATGGAGGATGCTCCTGTGAAACCCCTTCTCAGGTAGGACAAAGAAATCACCAGCTCCAGTTCTGATGGCAATAATTTTTGATATATATACATTATTGTCTGACACAAATTTTCCATTTCTACCCCTGCACTGTGAAAGGCTCAAGGCATTTTGTTGAACTGTGGAACACAGAGGGGCACCAAAGGACATGGGTGCAGGGCTGACTTTGGGTTCTAAACCTGACAGTCATCAAAATTGGTGGCAAAATGTCACCTGCCTTGAGGAACAGCAGAGCCTGGGCAAAGCTGAAGTTCTTTAGAAATCATTCCACCCATTATTTTTATGTGTAGGAACAATATGCAGGCTGTATTGTAGACTTTTCTTGTATTATATCTCACAGGTGTCTGTGGGCTTTAGGGCAGGCGCAGTGACACTGGCCAGTGCAGATGGTCTGACTCCACATGGGGAAAGCTCTTCACAGTGATAAACCCAGGCTAATTTTTCAGCTACACAAGTATGCAGACAGTAGCATACTAGAGGAATGCTCTTTCTTGGAAGTTTTGGTGTGAGCTCAGAGGTGCTGTGAGTTGCACTCTCACCTGGCAGGAGAGGAGTTGTGCCTGAATTTTCCAGCATGGGCCCTTGAGTTTGAAGTAAAGCTACATAAAACCAATCTGCAGGTCCAGTTGGGCACACAAGGTCTCCAAAGGCAGTCTCTGCCAAGGCAAGTACAGATTTCTGTGGTGCAAAAAGGGTAGCTAGATCCAAATCTGTTCTTCCTTCCCCCTCCCATCCCATAGCATAATTAAACAAATATTCCTGCCTGTAAAGAGAAGAGAATAATAGGAATCAAAGAGCATGAAGGGAGAGATCAGTATGAAAGGCTACCCAGATGACACCAAGAGGTTTGGCTTATCCCCTTGGCTTTATCCCCCTTTTCTCATCCTGTCTGTATTAATTTGGTGCTAAAACCTTTTTGTCTGACTGCATTATTATTAATGGCAACTGGTACCCCAGAGGTCAGGGTGGCACTGCAGCTTGCCATTCACTTTAATTATCGATGCACATCACCAGCTTCAGAAATAAGAAGAGATAAGGTGAGGATTATTGAATCCCATCTTATGCTGTGTGTTATCGTACACTCTACATCCTGATCAGTTCCTATCAGCTTTTCTCAGCTCACTGTGGGAAGGGAGAGGGAAGCAAGAAGGTTTTCCCTTTATATTTTAATTTTGCCCGCTTCTTTATAAATTTGGCCAAAACAAATGCTGACCATCACATTAATGGCTACATCTGCCCCCTGACTTGGCTGGAGGCCACAATACTTAGATATTTAGTTATTTAGATATACAAATATCAAGGTATTTAGCTCTTTAGAAGCCCAAATATTTAGATGTCTCTGTGGGAGTTGTTGCTGTGCTTCCAGACTTTCACTGAGACAGGTCATGTTACAAGTACATGGCTTAGTCTCATTTGGTAGGACCAGATGAGTCTAAAGAGAACTTAAAGATGTAGATAAAAATCACCGTTCGCTGATAAAACATGCCATTCACTGTCATTTTATCCAGACTAAGCACTGAACTAAGCAAGCTGAATCAAAACAGGGAAAGGGTTTTCCAATCAATGAAAAAAAGTATTAAAATCTGAAGTGCATGAAGTATTTTCCCAGCAGAGTCCTCCCATCCCAAAGATCAACCTCTTACATGGCATATTCAAAGAGAGAGGGAATTGCTGGATGAAAAAAAAATTAATGGATTCTCTGTATCTGCAGAGAGTTCCCTCCACATAGTGGGTATTCCATTAAAATAATATTAATGTATTATTTATGGAAATGTATGCAAAAGCCAAACAAGAGAAGTTATCCATACATGCTGTGCACCCATGCTAGTTTTGAAAGGCAGCTCAGAAAAAAAAATGGTAACCTTTTATCTATTCTGTCATTTATGAGCCCCATAACTCAGCTTTTGAATTCCAACATGTGTACACTCCTAAACATAACTCGTCATGTTTGTTGGTGACAAAACAAGATTAGGAGAAAGTGGGGTTTGAATAAAGCTTCCTGGGGGGAACACTGCCCACACCACTATATGGCTTTTCCTCATTTTCATGCAAGGCACACGTGCCTTGTTAGCATTTCTTTTAATACTTCCAATCACGATCAAGAGGCAGGTAGGCCTGCCACATGAGTTAAAGAAAAGGTCTTTGACAACCTCATTTCTGAACTGAAGCAATGAGAGATATATATATATATTTATATACATACGCAGGGCTCCAAACACTCTGCTCCCCTTCAAAGCTTGATGATTACCTCTTACAGACGCAATGACAATAGGCGCCTTTGGCAATCCCACGGTCCCCTTCTCCTTCTGAAAACTGGCAGAATGAAGGGGAAGAAAAGCCCAGAAGCCTTTTTTAGCCTCCTTATTTTTCTTTGTCACATCATTAAGGGTTCAATGAATCTCCAATTAAATTTCCCTGACTGCTGTCACCATTTTGATTGATAGGTGTCCTTGGATCAACCTCAGTAGGGCATGTTGTTGCACCAAACCCCCCCTTTCCACTCACCATCCATTATCAGCCTCTTGTCATCATTACCTTCACATGTCAGTTCATTTACCACAGAAACGGTGTCACCAACTGATAGGGGCAATAGAAAAACATTTGTTACAAATAAGGAAAAACGCTAATAAATCAGGCTGCGCTTCAGTCTGAAACTCGTGGAGAAACAGTATTTCTCCAGCATGTTTGTTCACCAGGCGCCCTCTAAAATATTTTTTCCTGTCCTTATATAAAACTCTAAACAAAACACACAAACACAAATACTCGTTTTCAGAAAGAACAAACAAACAGAGCAGAGTTACATGCAGATAAAACAGGGTTTACAGCTTTGGATTTTCTTCATTTTAACTCCCTCCCCAAAAAAAAAATCTGAACCCTTGAGTTAATTTCAAGACCCTGACACACTAACAATATTTAAGTTACAGAAGCTAAGAGTCCTTGCTAAAGACTCTGTCTGGAGATTTTCTACCAAAAGAGGTTTTCATCAGAAAGCAAACACTTTGTCAAAATTAAAGCTATTTTTATGAAAGGGTCATTTCTGATGATTGCAGAAAAGAAATCAGGAAGAAGGGAGCAGGTTATTTTAGGCTTCTTGAAATCTCAATTTTTTTTAATTTCATGGTTGGAAAATTTATAATAAAAAAGTATTGTTAAAAAATGAAATTTACAAAGCACAGTGTAAAATTTTAAATTTCTCAAAAAAAGTATTTAAATTTATTTACTTTTATTCAAAAGTTACATAAAACTTTCCTTATGATTTTTGCAGCCTTGGGAGAGAGTTTGGCTCTGTTTGGGAATTGTCTGAAACTCACCAAATCTACATGGGGTGGAAGGGATTGCCATTCCATCTCTGGCACCAGTGCAAAGAACAGTGCATGCAGACTTCTGGTTACATGCATACTATTCCAGTGTCTCGCTGGGACAATATCCAGGTTTTTGCTCCCTATTTGTTCAGCATCTTGTAGAGTAGGAATCTGTCTGTGATGGACATGTTTGTCCCTGCAGTGATTTATCATATAGAAAGGTCTTTATACATTTCACACCAAGGACAGTATCCCCAAGGACTGACACAGAACCACTGCTGCAATCCCTCTTCTTTTGCCCTCTGATCACCATGAAAGCATGGAAACACCCTTAGGTGCCTGACAATTGACAACGGTGTAGGGGACATCTGTCCTTCAAAAATAAATAAGTAAAATCAGAAGAGCCTGGCTAAATACTTTGCAAATGAAACCTAACTCCTAGTGTGCTGGAGCACATCAACATCCCCATCCTAAAAACAGCTCCTGCTATGGGAGGAGGTCAGAACACATTGTCCTGAAACCTTTAATGCTCAGGGAGCCACAGATGCCTCTCATATGAATGAGTTTCATCCTTTGCTAGAGGTTTATCCATGACAGTAAGAGGTAGACATGTCAATGCAACACACTGGGCAATTTTACTCAAGCTCCAGTCCAGTCCTTACCCCTAGTTCCCACAAGTTCCATCTGTTCCAAGGGAGACAGCCAACCTCACAATGGGGGAAGACTAGCTTTCTCCTTAGGGAATGTTTGGAAGACCATCTAAGCAATTAAAAAGCTTTGCTGCTATTGAAATTAAGAGGATTAATGGTCTTAAACCCTAGGGATCCTTGGTTCATCAATTCACCAGCACACAATTTTTCCTATATGCTGGTAACCAATTTTAGCTGATGCATTGAGGAGCAGCAGGACAGAGTTCACATGGGGCAGCAGCTGCTGGGTGAGCAGAGGCTGCAGGTTTGCAAGGGCTGCTCCAGAGCACCACAACACTGTGCAATTTGCACTGATTTATTATGCAATTAGCAATGGGTGCATCTCAGTGCACTACAAGAGACAACACTGGCAGAGCTCAGTGTTTAAAGCTGACTTCGTACTCAGACACCTAAATAACCACCCTGGTTTTCTTCACCAAACAAGAATTTCGTCTGAAAATAAAGGTAACTTCTAGAGATTTTCAGTGCTGAAAATCTCAATCAAAGAGCACAAAACTATGAACCATGATTTAAATGGATGACTTTCACGTAGCCTTATTGTACGGGATGCTACACAGACACAACGCAGGGACTTAGCTCACTGTAAAGCCACAGTGCAAATGCTTACTATGGAATGGAAATGCAAAGACAAATCAGGGATGAGGAATTTCTGTGGAAAATCAAGTCATATTGTAGCTATAAGACGCACATGGAGAAGGTTTTCAACACGTACACATGGACCATGATAAACACTAGGCATGCATGTCTGGGTGGGTCCCATATGGCTCCTTCCCACACCCAGATCACACCATCAGGTGGCAAAAGATGGGGTGAACACAACCTTGCAGATGTCAGTGCAATTTCTACTGCCCAATTTTCTTTGTAACTCGCTTTTGTTCAGTTGAAATCCTCTGTTTGTGTCAAAACTCTGAACTTCTGGGGCCCTCACAAGATGGATCAGAAAGATGACAGTTACCTGCTGCATTTCTATTGAATATTTTCTCCAGTGGCTGCCACTCACTTGGTGGATAAGGGGAGACAGGGCAAGATAATTAATGTGGGGGGTTTTTGGATGGGTATTCTGAGGTCTCTGAGCATGCCCCAGCTCCCATAGCCTATTGAATGTGCCCTCAAGGCACCTTCTTTTCCCTCTGCCATTCACAGCAGTATTCCTGTTTTAATTCTTCTGTACACTATTGAAAGCCTCTAACCAAGCAAATAATTTTGTAGGGTAGAATCATACCCCCGTGATTAAAAAAACCCTTCTCCAAACCCTCATAGAAACATGGGCAAAACACAGGTGCAGAGAAAGGAAAAAATTAAGTTAATCCTGGAGGAGAGTGTCCAGAGGTGAACAAGAACCCTTTACCACCAAGAACAGGATGTGATGCTGCTCTTCCTATCAAAGGGGAAAACTCTGCTCCCATAATGTGCCTTTTTCCAGTATTTGTACATTTCTTTCTTTCCTTGCTAGCAAACTGAGAAGATTAAGATACAGAAATGCCAAGCCGCTGAGAGGGCCAGACCAGACATCAGAGAAATAACAATGAAATAAAACCTGACTACACGTACCTTTTAGTGATACCGTTTGCAGGAGATGCCTGAACTGAGGTTATAAAACTAGGAAAAAGCACCGAAGGAATGGGAGAGCCATCCACAGCACTGTAGGCTTTGAGCAGATCCCGGGCTGTCCTAGGGCATCAGGTGTTGTACACATTTTTCTCTTGCTTTTCCTTAAGTCACCAGTTTGACCACATGAGAAGAGTTTAGTTTTAAAAAAAGGGTGAAATAATTCAGCCTTTTTAAGAAAAAAACAAGTATTAAAAATCAATTATAATTCATGGTCTTCAGAACAAATTTGTCAAGAAAGATCAGCAAACAGTTCCCTCCTCTAAAGCCAAACTGCCTCCACACAACAGCCATACATGAGTCCCAAGGACCCATGACCTGAAACAAGGTGGCTTGAAGGAGAAGCTTAGCTGCTGAAGGACATTTTTGGGCACAACTATCTGGAAAAGCAGGACGTCTGTGCTGTTCTCCCACCACCCTCCATGTGGCTCAGTATGGATGGCAGGTGCCTCCCTGAGAAGTGGAGCTGCCCACTGAGTCCCAATGGCTCTGTGGCAGCACAGCCAGGCACTGCACAGACCCTTGGCAGTGCCTCAGTGAAAAATGCATTCAAGAAAGGGCAAAAAGCTGCAAACAGTGAGTAGTGATAGCGGAAAGTGTGAAAAACAGCCCTGCAAACACTGAGGGGAGAGCAAAAGGAGGAAGGGGAGGAGGTGATCCCCCTGCAGCCTGTGGAGAAGCCCCATGCTTGAGCTTAGGGGTATTTCCTGAAGCTGTGATTTATTTAAATTAATCATCATTAAATTACCATTTTCGAGTGATAGGAAACAATTAAATGTTATTCCTGAAGACTAAGCAAGTCTAAGTGCCATGAAAATGAGCTGTTCAGCATCATCACTACCAAAAATGAACTTCACTTTGGATGTGAAATATGTCTAATGAGCATGGTTAAAAAAAAATGGAGGGTTTATTTCTGGAAGTGAATAAAGTAAGAATTTTCTGACTGTCTAGCAGCTGTTTAATAGGGTATCTGCTGTCAAATTAAGAAGTGTAAAGGGGATCAAATTTAGAAAGAGAAGAGAAGTTGGCAAGTTCAGCACAGTTCAGACATTAGGAGCGTCAAAAGAAAAACTTGATTGTAAAGGTCTTCTGAAACTATTTTACTGAGTTATATTGAAAGGAGATTTTGTATTTTTCCTCACACAGACCCCAAACTAAAGCTCAGTCAGGAAGAAATTGAAGGGTCTGAAAGCTACAAACAGTGGGCAGACAACTTCTTACCCAGCTATGCATGCAACTGGGCTGGAAACTTTTAATCTGAGTCCTAATACAGATTTCAGAGAGCACACAGCTTTGCTATGAAGCCTTAAGGTAAAAGGACACGCACCACATCTCGGTGAGCTGCTTCAACAGTTAATTCATTCATTGTTAAACTCTGCCTTTTGTTTTGTAGCCTTCAGCTTTCAGCCTTCAGATCTCATCACACCCTTGTGTGCTCCACTGAAGGGCTCTTTAGCTAAAGAAAACATGGCTCTATCAGTCTTTTATCAAATCACTTTTCAGTTTGCTCTTTGTCAAGCTGAATGGGCAGAGCTCCTGGGCAGCTCCCATATCTTTCATTTTGAAGGGCAATCATGGAAAATGCAAGGCGTTATTGCAGAAGCAGCTTCATAGGAGCTCGATCTAGACCTTACCCTCTTGGCTCTACCTCTTTTGAAAGACCAACGTATTTACACAGCAGTATCTTTTTGAGGACAAATTATCACACTAGAAGCAAGAAGCTGGGCATTCCCCCATACTGATCAGCAGGAGATTAACACAGACCAAAAAATCTTATCTGGTTGCCCCTGCATCCATCCTAATACATTAAAAGAAGAAACATTATCAAAAACGGGGGAAAAGAAAGAACAGCACATCAATGTGAGGAAAGAAAGCCAACATATCAACCCCTAAAAAAGACCCCATCAGAAAAAGTTTATACCCAGGTGTTCACCTTGCTGCACATTTTCAAAGTCATGGATTGGTTAGCACTGTCTTTACAGGGGCTGAGAGAAGCAAAAGTTGATCAAGGCTGCGAAAGGGCCTTTCAGTGACAGTGCAAGCAAGAGCTTAGGCTGGGTATGCTTGGCACATCCATGTTGCTCCCTGCCTTCTGCATTGGTAGACAAATAGATAACAGCACTGGGAGGAAGAGACTGGACAATTAAAAACATTTCAATACACAACACAGAGAATTCCACTAACTTCAAAGCACTGTTTCAGTTAGTGTCTGGTTGTTTGGGTTTTTTAACCTTAATCTTAACTCACTTAACTCACTAGTATTTTCCCTTAAAAAATCACTAAAAGGAAGGGTTCTCTCCCAGCTGTGGGTATGAAGAAAGGCACAGATTGAAACTGTTTGATGTCTATTTCACTGCAGTATTGGGCAAAAAACACAGATAAAAGTAAATTATGCATAATTATTATCACCACCATTAACACACTCTGTCATCACCCAAATGTGCTAGTAGGTATACTGTTTATATTTTTTTAATATACGTATATGTATACCCATACACACACACACACACACACAGACCTGGATATAACCACCCCAGGCAGCAGATTATTCAGGACAGAGAATCTCTCTTTGCTCTGCAACTGCAGCACCACAGTCCAACCTCTCTTGGAGCTACTGGCTGACTTTATAATATATCCATCAGCACTAATGGAAGACAAAAGATGCAAAGCAATCCACAGCTTCCAGCCCCTTCAGTCATCTGAGGGGGCAGAAGAGCTCCATAAAGCCACATCAGACCTAGACTTCTCTTTATAAGCATAAAAATAGTTGTTTAAATATATGATATCCAGAACCACCAGGGAAAAGCCTCCTGTTTTATTCTACTCCCATGATGTCCCACAGCTGTGCCTTTGAACTAGACCTTTCTTTTTCCATTGTTAAAGAGTTGTGACATTTTCTTTATTTAGCACTTGAGGTTTTATTTAAAAATATGAACCACCAAATTTGTAAATCTTAACCAGCAACAAGAACCATCTGTGCATATTTATAAAGTACTCTGGCTGGTGATACGCTAATGATGGAATACAGCACACATGCCTATTCCTGTTTGGGATATATTTTTTAAATGCTCTTTTTCTCCAGAGGAGGTAAATCACTAATTGCTTCTGTTGCTTAGGTGTTTGAACTGGAAAATGGGCATTTCTGCTATTCTGCCTCCGTTTCTCGGTGCTAAACCCACACATGTACAATAAAAAATAAAGCAATACACACATGTTTGGACCTTGGCAAAAATTCCCCCTCTGCCTCCTTGCCCTTAGGCTAGGAGTAATTGCTGTCTGCACGTGTATGTCAAACTGCCCCATATGTTTTATGATTTACTGTTGCAAAATAAAAATCAATCTCAAAATGTGAATGAATTCAAGGTTAATCACACTTCTACTACTGATTCCAACTTCCCTGCCGTACACCTTCAAAAATAGGGATACTGCCCATGTTTTGTCCTCAGCCAAACCCAAATTTAGTTGACTAAGATTACCTGTTTGGAATTTAAACAACTAAAGTCTAACCATGATTCTGAAAAAGCATCATACAGCTGTTGCCTACACACAGGCAACATAATAAGATTGCAAGAAAGTTTCCAGGTGCTCCAATCCTGCCCTCCATGCTGGAAAAATTGAGGCCAAGCCACCGGATTTCTGCTCACACACAATCCTAATAACATCCTCAAACCAAGGGGTACCTCCCCCATTTCCCTTGGGCTACCTCTGAGACCCCCTGTATCCTGGGATTTCATGCCAAAAGCAATGGAAGCTGTTGTTGAGAAAGAGAGATGCAGCTATAGTCCTTGTCCTCTTGTGGTGGATCTGGACCACACTGAGCAACCCCAAAACCAGGAAACCCTCCTTCCAAACAGTATAGTTGTGCTGGGAGAAATTAAAGATGCCTTTGGCCAGGCAGGTAACCAAAAAAATTTTGTGTTCTCCCTTCTATTCCATAAATAAGTATATGCATTGAAAAATAATACATGGTTGGACTGACCCTTTCTAGCTCATTGGCTGCAGAAAAGTATTTTGAAAATTACTTTCATATATACTCAATGGACCAGAATGATTCGCTTTGGCACATGAATATTCCTTATTAAAAGCTGCTTACACACAGGTTACTCAACCCAACCGTTTTTCCAATTCTCTGAGGCATATATGAAATTCTATGTTCATTATATGTAACTCTGGGGAACCCTTTATTTTTCTTATCTTCTGCTAGAGAAAAGGGGGTGTCTTAAAAAGAGCAGAATAAAAATTGTTGCAAATGAATGTTGCAGATTCTATGAACTGGCTGAAGAATGTCTGTAACTGAAGCTGAGGAATCACAAAATCACGGAATAGGCTAAGTTGGAAGGGACCCACAAGGATCATCAAGTCCAGCTCCTGGCCCTGCACAGAACCATCCCCAGGAGTCACATCATGCACCTGACAGTATCATCCAAATGCTTTTTGAACTCTGTCAGGCTTGGTGCTGTGACCACTGCCCTGGGGAGCCTGTTCCAGTGCCCAACCACCCTCTGGGTGAA
>JAWWMP010000132.1:27749472-27796424 GCA_035047865.1 Dendrocincla tyrannina | reverse complement strand
TGCTGACACAGATTCAACTTGCCATCCACCAGGACCCCCAGGTCCCTTTCCATGGCACTGCTCTCCAGCATCTCATTGCCCAGTCTGTCTGTACGTCCAGGGTTGTCCCATCCCAGGTGCAGAATCCGGCACCTTCCCTTGTTGAACTTCATATGGCTGGTGACTGCTCAGCCCTCTAATTTGTCAAGGTTTCTCTGCAGGGCCTCCCTGCCTTTGAGGGAGTCAGCAGCTCCTCCCAGTTTTGTGTCATCTGCAAACTTGCTCAGTATTCCTTCCAGAGCTGCATCCAAATAATTTATGAAGGTGTTGAAGAGCACAGGGACTAAAATGGATGAGCCAGCCTGGGGTGGCAAGTTTGTAGCAGGGTCTGCTGTGATAGGACAAAGGGGAACTGCCTTAAACTGAAGGAAGGTAGATTCAGACTAGAAATAAGGAAGATATTTTTTATGAGGAGGGTTGGTGATACACTGGCAGAGGTTGCCCAGAGAGGTGATAGATGTTGCCCCATCCCTAGCAACATTAAAGGTCAGGTTGGATGGGGTTTTGAGCAACCTGATCTATTTGAAGATGCCACAGCTCATTTCAGCAAGGTTGGACTAGACAGGACCCTTTCAACTCAAAGCATTCTGATTCTATGAACCTGATTCTTCCTACACTCCATATAAAGCTTCCTGCAGAGGGTGCAGCCCCCCAGGGTGCAGAGACCTTTTGCAACATGTTCCAAAAAGGCTCATTTTTCAGTGGGATAGGAAAACCTTTCCATTATCCTCATCCTCTGCGACAGGTCAGCTCATCCGCTACATGAGCCTGCATCACTTTACGCACTGGGGCCAAGTAGCACCCGAGCAGCCTCAGGGAAAAGTGCCTTAATTGCTGGTAATGCAATAGCTCCACTTAGCACCCGCAAAGCAATTCAAAAATGGAATCAAACATTTTCTGGATACACATTTAGGAAGCAGCCTGCTGTGTTGGCATGTTACTCCATTACTTAACCACTGGGTCATATATCTGTGATGACAGATGGCTTTTACATCCGCACCTCTTAAGCAGCATCTGATACCATGACCAAACACTTGCCCAAAGGGAGGGATGCATTCATTCTGACCAGAAAGACTTTTTCCTTTAAATTAAGCACCATTTCAGGCATCAAGGCATCAAAAGGTTTTTCTACAGCCCCATTAGATGCATGGAAGCAGCCTCTCTCATCTCCAGCATGAGAAGCACTACCTGTCCGCAATTCAGCTGCACCTGTCTTGCAAAGTCCAAGGATTTGCAGGTTAAATGACCTTCCCCATCAATCTCTCACTAGCTCCCCAGGCCACCCACACTGCTTTCCATGGAGTACTTCTAGTGATGTTTCCTAATAATATTTTTCCTCCAATCCCCCTTCATCTGAGTCTTTTCTTCCAGGCATCTCCAAGGAACCCACAGCCTCTATGGTTGGTTGCGAAAAGATCACCAAGGAAGTATTTGCATTGGAAATCTGCTGGGCTTAATGTTGACATAGCTAGAGCTGCTTAGCTATTGGCTGCACAGGGAAGATAACACAGAAGATCAGCAAAAAGTGCTTTGGTCTACCAGAGCCAATGTACCAACAAAGTCAGTGATAGCACAAAATATGAAACAGAATGATCTTGCAGTCAGATCCACAGGGCATCAGCTTACCAAGTATCAATACGAAAGTATCCATGTTATGGATCCTGCTGTATGCCAGGTACTCTGTGGCACAGAGAAGACATGTTGTAGACCCCTAACTCGTGGCACCTGGGTTATTGTACTTATGCAGGGTTTGAAAAGTGCCTTGGTGAACATTCCCATCCTCAAACAGAAGCTAGGTGTTCAAATGCCACAACTTTATCAGAAATACTCACTTGATTGAATATTTTGATGCTTATGGTTATATAGTGAAGCATTGTAGGATTGTTTTGTTCAAGGAAAACAATGATGGGTGAAAACTGCTTAAAGATCCTCAGGATGTATTTCCTTATTTGCCTGCTTCCCATGCAAAGGAAGCCACATATGGTAGCAAATATTTTCCAAAATCCATTCCACTTGTAGAATAATCCTTCAAATTATTCCATGTTATTAAAGACTCATGATGTACAAAATAAGATGTGTGCAGTACTGTATGACACATTTCAGGTTAACCAACACAATTTGTTTGACTCAAAATGAAACATTTCATTCCATATTTGAGGACAAGCTTTTCATATTCTGAAAGCAACTGCTCCCAGCATTAAAAACTGGGGCATTTCTTCTTTATTTCCCAATTTTCACCATGTTTTCATACACCTCATTCCTTCTATGATAAGATTAAAAAGCAGGTAAGAAAAAAATTCATTTGTGAGGAAAAAAACACAGCTGTGAAACAACCCTTAAGGGCTTTAGAAGGAAAGCTTAGGTGATACATGTGGTCCTGCCTGAAGAGAAGGTGCTGGATGACTTATCTGGGGCTCATACAAAAATCCTTGGTCACCAATATCCTCACTGCCAGTTAGCATGAGCTGGAGTCATGCTCTAATCGAGAGCTTGGATAAAGAGCATGTTTTCCACTGGAGAATTTGGGTGGTATAAATCTGTACTCCTAACAGGTTTGAGTCTCAAGGGCAGGCATGTTCCCATTGTGAGTGCTTTCCTAGGGGTAGATAAAAGTCTCCCATAAATAAAGCTTTGAAATCGTTCAGGAGAGGTTAGCAATACAAATTTGGGCACATGAAGCCCAGCGTAAGCAATAATTCCACAGATTTTTACTAGAAAGTAGATATATGGGAGCAAAAATGCATGATAAATCAACATATCTGCCTCCTTACTGGCTTTTATGATAGGCATTAGCAGTGGTGACTGTCACAGAGATCATAATGGCTTTATCTCAACCACCTCTGTAAGACAAAATCAAATACAAGCAGTTGATAGGGGGTTTTAAGTATAAACTCTTTTCCCCTGCATTGGTGAGAAAAGTTTTCCTGGTAAACATCAAATTTGAGGAAGAGAGGGAAAGGGAAAGGGAAAGTCTCATTTGGGTGTTTTTGGTAGGGTTTTCTGGGGACCCTGGAGGCAGCTGACATGCCTTGTTCAGTGCACAGCCAGTGCAAGGTCCCCCTGACAAATAGGGCAGTTTGAGGCTGCTGATGAGAGCACAGGGACCCGCTGACTTCTCCTTTAGGGTTCTGGAGTGAGTTTTGCTGTTGTAATGCTGATATCACCAGCAAAACACAGTGTTAAATCTTTCTGTCATCTCCTTAAATAAATCAGCTTATATGTAATCTGATTATGCATACAATAAAAACATATAAATTAAGTAGATAATTGGTAAATACGGCTTTGCCAATAAAATTATTTTAATACAGGGTTAGAGAGGCTGTACTGTCTTAAAAAAAAATGTAACTCTCTTTCTAGGGTAGGATTTAAAATACAATTAAAAGAGTTTTACACCTCAGCCTAGACCTGTAAGAGTCCATAACTGCAATTGACTTAAATAGACCTGCGGGAAACCAGGCACTCAGCTCTGACTGGGAACTCCCTGGAGCCCTCTGTAAGCTTTGGGAAGAGGAGCCTGTTTTGTTCGTATCAAAGTAATGCGTCCTTGCATCCTTCTTTAACTGCTTGCTTAACATGTACCATGCAGTGGACAACTTGGGGAGTTGAATGCCAAACAGACACTTTATTTTGGAGCTAACCGTTTTTGATTCACATTGTAGGTGAGACTGGAAATAGTGCCATGTAAGACAGTAGCACTACACAAGGTGAAAGGCAGTTTTGTTTGCTGTTTCATCTTCCATGGCCACATTCATTGCAATCCCACGTCTTCCAGGCTCTCTTGCCTTCCATAAAACAACCCGTGGCTACCCTGGAGAATAATCAGACACATAATTGCAATCTTCCTCCTTTGTGGTTAGTCCTGCAAAATAGTGCTTGGTCCATATGTTGCTGCTGACACCATAGAAATGGTGCTATGGATTAATTACAGCAGGGGACACTTGGAGGGGGGAGCTTCGCATGCACTGCTCTCCCACGAGGTGCGCAGTTGCGAAGCAACCTGACACATCTGCCAGGGCTGTCTAAGAAACTATTAGCCAGTTGCTACCTCCTGTGCTCAAGAGCTGCAGGCAATTTCACAGTAATAGTTTCTCGGCTTCTTTCATGCAGGCAACCGTGGTGCCAGGATACCAACTTAAATATGTATCACAGAATGGCATCCTTAATAGAGGCTTTACAGGAACAAAATGTATATGGGTGATCTGCAAAGGCTGGTTGCAACTGACAGCTTTGTTATTACTCTGAAGATGCGTGGCAGGCACCATGGGCTGGGAGCAGGGAGCAGCCACAAGAGTGGACAGCTTTGATTCGTGGCTGAGGAATGATTCCTCAGCCCACCTACACAGACTCAAGGGTCAAATCAGAAGCAACTATGCAGGGAATCATAAAAAGTGCAATATCACTGCATGTATTTGGTTTGTGTGGCCAGGTTGGGGGTGGGGGTTATGTACTACAGGGGTAGCTTCTGTGAGAAGCTGCTAGAAGCTTCCTTCATGTCCAACAGACCTTGTGTCAGTCAGCTCCAAGACAGACCCACTGCTGGCCAAGGCCAAGCCCAACAGCTACCATCAGATGACAGTAGCAACTCTGGGATAACAGATTCAGGAAAGCGGGAAAAGTTAGTGCTCAAGAGCAACTGCAGTCAGAGACAGGAGTGAGAATATGTGAGAGAAACAGCTCTGCAGACACCCAGGTCAGTGGAGAAGGAGGGGCAGGAGGTGCTGCAGGCTTAAGAGCTGAGATTCCCCTGCAGCCCTTGGTAAGGCAGCTGTGCCCCTGAAGGTCCATGGTGGAGGAGAGATTCACCTGCAGCCCGTGAAGGACCCCATTCCAGAGCAGGTGGATACCCAAAGGAGGCTGTGGTCCCGTGGGCAGCTCATGCTGGAGCAGGGCCCTGGCAGGGACCTGTGGAAAGCTGGAGCAGGTTTGCTGGCAGGACTTGTAATCCCTTTGTTTCTGAAGAACTGCATACCCTGGAAGGGACCCATGATGGAGCAGTTCATGAAGAACTCCAGCCCACAGGAAAGACACGTGGTGGAGAAGTTCATGGAAGACTGCCTCCTGTAGGAGGGACCCCATGCTGAAGCAGGGAAAGAGCATGAGGAGTCTGCATCCTGAGAAGGAAGGAGTGGCAGAGACAATATGTGATGAACTGACCACAATCCCATCCCCCTGCACTGCTCAGGGCAGAGTGTAGAAACTGGGAGTAAGGTTAAGCTCAGGAAGGATGGAAAGTGGGGGAAGTTTTTAAGAGATTTATTTTCATTACCCTCCTAGTTACATCTGGTTTGCCTGTGATGCCAATTGCCAAGTGATCTCTCCTGTCGTTATCTCAACTCATGAGCTGTCTGGGTGTACAGGGGCATGATAGAACAGCTTTGATGGGCACCTGGCATCAAGCTGTACAGAAGCAGAGATGAGTTTCTGGGAACTTGGAGCACTGGCTTGCAGAAAGGACCATGATCAGTTTATTCTGCAAACACAGAAAGAAGGGAGACTTCTATCCAGCAAAGCTGGGCCAAGTATGGAAGTCACCTAGTATGGTCTGACATAAAAATGAATAATTTGCCTTTTTTTTTTTTCCCCACTAAGAGGGAAACTGAACTTGAAAGCAAAGGCAGTTTGGTTATGTGAATGTGCAGAAGTAGGTTTAAGGCTCATTGCAGATGAATGAAGTAAATCATTCTGGTACATGCTGAAAAGCTGATTTAAAGCATCCGAGAGTTTAAACGACACTTAGCGCCTTCAGAAAACTACCTGAATCCTCAGAGCAAAGGCAAGCTCTAAATTTTGATGACACTGTCAAGATGCATATCCAGTGCCCAGAGACATCTCCTGCTGCACAGCTTCCCCTTAGCAGTATTCCCTGCACAAATGGAGGAAAAAAAAACAAACAAAAACCACTAAAGGACTGGGCCCTGGAGGGATGCATTAGCTGGCATTATTTTCTTGGTCGTCAAGTTTCAGTGATTCAGAACAAGCAGCGATGCCTCTCTGTATGGCTTTAATGACGTTTGCTGTCAGAGACATGAGCCACAGGAAAGGACAGGGCTGTAACTTTATTTTAAGCCAGATAGGATATAGCTAAATCTCCTGAATCCCTTTCAGCTTTGGAAATGGCTTTCCCCTATCTCTGCCTTCTACCTGGTGCCTTCACATTGTTTGTGCTAAAAAGGGAATGATACTTTTAATCTCGAAAATGCCTTTGGAGCTTTGGAGTGGATCATTTTAAAGTCAACAGGGTTTAAAGCACATTAATGAGGGTATTCACCATAAACCAGTTTTATTTCTGTGCGTAACTGATAAACACGAATGTGACAGAGTATAAGGGAGAAGAGGTGAGAAAATAGTTGGGCTTGGAAAAGCAAACAAATTGTGGATCCATGGTAAAAAGATATGGGATTATTATAACACTAAAGCCAGCTGTGAATCTTCCAGCAGAACATCATCTTTTTTTTCCCCCTGGGACAGTGCTTATTTGTCTCAACTGAAACCAAATATCCTCAAAGGTTTTAATGACATTTTGCTGGAAAACAGGCAAACTTTTTGACAGAGCACCTACCTGTATCTTCAGTGATCTTCCAGGGCTGAGTGACAGCACTGTCTTCTCCCTGGGGTGCTGGCTGCCCCGCTTCCCCTTGCTGCTCCCAGACTGCTATTTCTCACTTTTAGGCAATGCCAGAGGAGGAGAAGTACAGAGAAAAGTTTGTCATAAAGTGGCAATAGGGTATTTTTCAGGGTGTACTTTAAAAATTTTAATTAAATGGGGAAAATTGAAAGACAGTAGGTTTAGATTAGACATTAGGAAGAAATTCTTGACTGTGAGAGTGGTAAGACACAGAAACAGGTTTTCTAGAGAAAGTTGTGGATGTCCTATGCCTGGAAATATTCCATACCAGGCTGGATAGGGCTCTGAGACACCTGGTCTAGTGGACAGTGTCCCTACCCATGGCAGGGGAGTTGGAACTAGATGATCTTTAAGGTCCCTTGTAACCGAAACTGTTCTGTGATTCTATGAGTAAACAAGTTTCTACCTAGAGCTTTATGGTGACATTTTTGTGGCAGGTAGTATATGTTTGTTTTTTTTTTAAATTATATTTTCCTATCTAAGAATTTTGGGTGTAAGTTCATGGCCCAGCACTTTGCCTGGTTTATGGAAAATGATGACTAGTCAGACTATGCCGTTAGAATAACATTACCTTATTGTATAAATATTTTAAAACACAAACGGCAGCTGATGCTCATCATCGTGGCTTATTCCTGTGCAGACACAGATAGAGCAAAATAGATGAGGGCAGCAGAAAACAGGACTGTTGCCTTTTAGCAGGTAGAAAAAATGAAAAAAAAAAATTCAAAAGGTTTAAAAATTAAGAAATAAGCAGGTCAGTTTGGTTTTCAGGCATCATCCCCTTTTGCTTTGACATTTGCCTCTATCAGGGTAGAAGACCTGAAAGCCTAAACATAAATTGCATGCCTCTTACTGGCAATAAGTGCTATCACCCTTTGCTAAAACGTACTGGACAGGGACAAAAGAAAATCAAGCCACTCATTTAAACAGAGCACTTGTTTGGTTCTTAAAGATGTACAATATGATTATCAAACAAATCAATAAGCTTTCAGACTTTCTGAATGTCATCACAAATGATTAGGTTACATGAATGGGTCTGAGCTCACCCTGCTCTGACCCTAGGGAAATCCAAAGTGCCACATTTAGACCAAATGAGGCGCACCTGGCTCAGATGTGTGAATTTTTGTCATCTTTGCTGTCCCCCAAAGAATGTTTACGAAGCGAAAAAGTGGGTAGAACTGTAACACATATCACCATAGTGATACTCTCAACATGGAGAGAAATCAAATTCTAAGAACATAAAGATGCACATGAAAATGTGTAGTCTCTAGTGGGCATTCCTGTGGGTTTGGGCTTGTGTAAATGGCATCCCACAGCAGGCACGCTTCAAAGGGGTGCTCACCCTTGCAGCTGACTTCAGAAGTAATTGTCATCCTCAGATAGATGCTTAAGCCTTCAAGGCAGTGGAGAGACACTCATTATGAGTGTCAGAATCTGACAAAAGTTGCTGCCTTCTTGTCGATCTGGCCTTGCCCATCTGAGGCTCTGTCACCTGGGTCCACTGTAGCTATTCAGGCCTGTGCAAAGCCAATCAGTTTTAGCGGGGAGAAAGCCCATTTCCCCTCATCCTGGTAGCTGCTCCATCACAGGACAAAAGTAGAGATCACTGAGCTGGGGACAAAGCACAGCTCTCACCAAAAAGTAATTAGCATTAGCACATTAGCCTGTATGTGTGGATTTTCTAGATCCCAGGCAAGGAGAGCCCACAGAAAAGCAATGCCTAGTATGGACTCCCCAAAAGGGGAAAGGCACTAAGGCAACAAAGTCACTCCACCTTCACCACCATTTCAATTTTTTCTTAGGATAGTATCAGTGATGTAACATCTCCTTAGAGAGCTTACTTGAAGCATACAAGAAAAATCAGTCCTGCTTTAAAAAAAAAGCAGTAGAAATAACTGCATATGCTCAGAATGAAGGCAGAAAATTATTTCTTGCACCTTCCACTTATTTCTTCATGAAAATGTTCAAAATAAACTTTGTCACATAATCTTAATCTCTGAAATCACACAAACGCAATGTTGACCTGTGGAAGATTTAGGGTTTCAAAACTTCATATTTGATCTTTGCCTCTCAAAACATTTTGAACTTTTTTTTTGTCTCTCCTGAATCTATTCAGGCTATACCTGTCCAAATACAGTTTTGCAAACTCACCTGCTTTAATTTCCTTCTTACAAAGAACACAGGAGCTATTTGGGTTGCAGCAGCTACAACAGTCTTCTGATGGATGGTAAGGAAGAGCTGCATTCCACAGCCTCTCCTCCACCAGGCTCCCCTGAAACACTGAGGGGCCCCATTGAACCTGACCCTTGAAGCCTAAAGTAAAGCACAGCTGTGTGCATGTGGCAGGAAGGCATGAGCCTCCTGTTGCAAACACAGCCAGGGTTGGTACCCTACCAGTGTCAGTCACTACAAGGGCTAAGTGGAAGAGCAGAGACCAAATCCCAGCTGAGATCTGACCCTTTCTCATAGATCTCCAGAGCAATATAATGTTTTGATGAGAAAGCACAAAGAGGTGAACTGGGTGAATGTGCCATCTTGTCACTTTCCATGGAAAAGACAAAACTTCTAATCAACCTCACATGAAAAAACATATACCAAATAAACCTTGAAGGCATCAGGAATGAGTTGTACTTACTCAATAACCCCAGCAGAATGATATCCTGGTGTCATTGAACTCAACATGCCTTCTGCTATTGACTGTGATGAGATCCTGAGCTTTCTCGTTATCATTTTAACTACACTTTGCAGGGGCTGGCTTTGGAGAATCACTGAAACGTTACAGTTAGGTGAAGAGTGAATTCTAGTCTATTTCCATTGTAAAAAAAAAAAAAAAAAAAAAAAAAAGAATATTCCATTTCAGCTCCCCAAACCAAAAAGAAAAACAGTTTATATTCAGGAGGTTTTGTGTGCATTTGTCAATATAGATACAATTGTTGTTATATATATTGTTTATATAGAGGAGGTGGGGGAACCACAAAGAGAAAAAAAATCACGAACAGCTTCTCCCAGACAAACTCTCATTTTTGATTAAATCTATTTCAGAGGTGTTCGAGGATGAAATATATCAAGTCTAGAAAATAAGTGTGTGAGCAACTTCAAAGAGTAATCAGGATTCACAATGACCTTTTATTCTAGGCAAGCAATGGCAAGCACAGTGGCGGATATAGAAAAAAAATTAGTGAGAAACAAGGAAATTTGCATCCAGGACCAGCAGGAGCAGAGGGGGCACTGAATTGTGCTACCTTTACACATGGGGTTACAGTGCCCTGGTATTGCAGACAAATGAAGGGCTTGGATTAAAAATGCATAATTTAATCAAGAGAAAAATAACTAATCAGATCAAAATATGCAGACCTAATATTGGTTTTTTAATATTAGTGTTATTAAATTCTGCTATAGTTTCTTACAGAAATACCCAAATGCAAATTAATGTAAAGAGAAACAGTTAAGAAAATTACAGGGCCAGCTCAAACATTCCTGTTCATTTGCAAGCATCCCGCTGACATGCAATATTGGGGATGGCATAAAAGGATTAGTATAAAATACTACCTGCGCTGATCTAATAGTGCTTTACTCCACCAGAGCAGCTTGAAATATGCCCTGACACAGTTGCTGGCTCTAGTTGAATGGGAGCTCAGGATTGTTGCCAGTATATCTGCCTTGGCCCAACACAGAGCTGCCACTTCCATGTGCCATAACCTGAGCATACCCAGGGGGCTGCCAGCTCCACCTAAAGTCAGCCCATGCTATAAAGAGAAGGAATTTATTCTCTGGACACAATCAGCCTCTAAAATTAATACCTGTCCCAAAAAAAAAGGGCTGAACATTCCTCTAATTTAATGTATTAAAAAGCATTAAAAATATCCTCCATTTGTGCAGACACAGATGATGTGACAGTCAATGCTTCTGCTCAGTGTCTCTTGGACTTATGACACCTGCTCTTACTCAAAGCTCTTCCACTGCCAGTGCTAAAGTGCAAGTTTCCCAATTGCCCATTTTACATGAAGGTGAAACAGCAGGGCAGAAAGGTACTGCCAATTGCCAAGGAAAATAGCACTTTGGAGTTTAAGCTAGGAGAACAGCCCAAGCCCCTTTTCTCCTTTGAACATTTCTGATGCAGCAAACCTTAGCAGAGAGATGTGATTGTTTTGAAACTCCATCACAGAACTGGGGGCTGACTATGCACCTGTTTTACTCTACTTGAGTTAAAGCAAGGACATCGCCCTCTAAACCAAACCTCAGAAAATGAAGAATTATTAACTTTGTTTATTAAGAGTGCCTAAAGGCCCTGGCCCCACTGTTTCAAGGAGCGTAGAAACACCAGAAAAAATACACTTAAAATTTTTCCCCCTTCTCAATTAGAACATAAATGTTGTAGAATAGAGATTCTTTCTTTTTGTTTGCACAGCACCTTGTACCCTAAGATCCTAATCTTTCAGGTACGTCTGAACACTACTCTGGTGAGTAGTGGCTCACCAAACTACTTCCATCATTTACCAGCCATCCTGGTTAACTGGGAAGGTCCCATTTGACTGGAGGTTAGCAAATGAGATGCACATCTACAGGAGAGGCAAGAGGAGGATTTAGGGAACTAGAGACCTGTCAGCCTGACCTCAGTGCCAGGGGAGTTTATAGAAATTATCTTGAATGACACAGCACATACAGGACAACCAGCAGACCTGGTCCAGCAGTATAGGTTTATGAAAGGCAGGTCCTGCTTAACCAACCTCATCTCCATCTGTGACAAGGTGACCTGTTCAGTGAATGAGGGAAAGGCTATGGATGTTGTCTACCCAGACTTCAGTAAAGCCTTTGCCACCATTTCCCACAGCATTCTCCTGGAGAAGCTGGCTGCACATGACTCGGACAGGTGCACTGCTGGCTGGGTCTAAGATCACTGATGATCTTAGTGGTCTTTTCTAAACTTAATGATTCTATAATTCTGTTCTAAAACAGGTACTGAGCATTTAACATTAACACTGACATCCACCAACACTGTGTTTGCTATCCACATATGAGAGAAAGAAAAGATACACAGCAGGAAAGCAAGATAAATTAAACAGCATGTGTGACCAGTAATACACAAAACTGCTCATTTTGCAAAAATAGCTGTAGACTTTTTTAGACTGAAAGCTGATGTATCAGTCTCACTTCCTACTTATTTTTCATTCTGTGCTTTATACTGTTTAAGTGTTTCTGACACTAGTCGCACCAGGGGATAAGTAAAGCCAAGCTAGATTCCCTCTGCTTCCTTTTTCCCCCTGTTTTTGCCAGCTGCTACCTTTCCCCGATTGTAGGTCTTGCATGAACATAATATCATAGCACAGCACACACACGGCCATCAGCAGCATCAGAAAATGGCCAGGAAGCTGCTGCTGCTCTTGATTCCCTGCTGTGTTACATCAGTGTTAATGAGGAGTAAATAATAATAATAAATCAGCTTTCTTCAGTTGACAGTAAGGTGTTCAATATTCACTGAAGCCACTGGCAACCCAGGGTCGGTTTCCAGAGGCCCCTGCCTTGAAAATGGCACAATACTGGAAACACCATTTATTCTGGAAGAGTTAGTTACCATATCCTATGGCATAAATTTCAAAGCAGCCCATCCCGCTAAATCAGTAAATTCTTTGCAGATGGCAGTGAGGGGACACTCACCCTCACAGGTTACAGTCTGTCTCATACAGCATGTGCCTGAGTTTGACCTCACTGCCATAACCAAAGAAGTGTGTAGCAGTGCCCTTCTGGCTCGCAGGGTGGATCAGGGGCTTGCAGATGCTGGTAAATCTTTGGGGGCTCATGGGTGTGCCTTAGTTCAAAAGGCTGCATTAAGCCATGACACCACATGATCAGAGCTGGCTCAGGCAACCCTCAGAGCCGCAATCCTACCCTAGTTTTGCTTCCTACCATAGCAGCATATCCTTCAAAAGTAGAAGCCCAACTCCCTCTAAAGTCAGGTTTCCCACAACTCCAGGGAAATCTCGCAGGTTTAGGAGCAGCAGCCAAAGCACAGTGCTATAACCAAACCCAGCAGTGCAGCCTTACACATGCCACTCACATGAGACCCCTCCCAGGCAGCAGAATCTGAGACAATCTTCCAAGCAAATGCATCAAGCAGTGCCTTTGTCTTGCTGTAAACATTTCTGGCTTTTACCAGCATTTTAGGCACGTTATTCTTCACCTATTTGAAAGAGAAAATATGGGGCAGTTCCCAGACCAATAAACATTATCCCAGATGGCTTCTTCTGTCTGTGACACAGAGTTGGCACCACCATCCTCATATTTGAGGACTTGTGCTGGTCTGGCGCTCCCAGTAACGGTGTAAGAGAGCTGTGCTATTACCCAGGATTGAGATATGACCCAAGGAGTTAGGAGGCAAAGGCACTCAGGCAGAACAATCTCTGAGTGGGGAACAGGAACTCATCTGTCAGCTGGAATGGGACGTCACTGGCTTGGTCACTGGTAAGCATAAAATTTAGGAAGCTCCCCACTAAAATATAGTAGCTAAAAATGTACCATTTACCGAAATTCTTAGAAGTCCAAAGCACTGATATAACCCATTGTTTCCATCACCTTTTGATGCCCCCTTTATTCCATGGAGGCTGCTACAGTTAACAGCTAGGAATTGGAAACGTGGAAGGAATATGCAACAGCAAATCAGGAGGACAATTCTTTAACTTCTTAAAGGTTTGGGGGGAAAAAACACTGGAAGGAAAACAGCAATTGAATTCCACTTCATTAGAGGGAGAACCATTTCTAAAAGAAGAAATAATCATCAAGATGGAAATAAAACAGTTCAGCAACAGGTCTGAAAGGGAAAGGATAGGGCTTTCTGCTGAAAGCCTTGCAGCAGCCTTGTCCTGTGCTTCATTGGCCTCTAGTGGAAAACAGAAGCTATGTCTTGCAATCACAAAACTTCACTTACAGCGTAAAGGGGAAATATACCACTCCACATACAGAGCTTGTATAACACACCTGATGAAGGAATGCAAGGCATGCAACAAAAAAGGAAGACTATTCTGCATCAGCTACATACAGAACTGTGGCTTTGCTGTTATTCAGGAAAAGACTGAGTTAAATATTAGTTCTTCCCTACATATGGTCCCATTCAAGCAACCCTCTTAATTGTCTGCCATAAAAGAAATAAGAATTTCACCTGCAGAGGCACTATGTTTATTGACTTTTAGGCTAGAAGCTTGGCACCACTGTATGTGCTCCACTGAAAGTTAACATCTGCAGGACTCAGCCTGCAGCAGTTTGGCTATAAAGAAGACGCTAAAACAAATATTTCAGTTGCTACCTTTTGTAAACACAGGCTCTCAAGATAAAAACATATGCCTGCATGGAGCAGGCAGTGACTGCAACAGCAGTTCTGCCTCAGTATAAATTTAGCAATTCAAAACCCGTGGTTCCAGTTTCCATGGATATAAACAAGACAACACCTCTTCTCAATGAATTAAAAATACAAACCACAATCAAAAGAAAGCACAATGCAGGATCACAGGATTAAACCTCTGAGAAGGTAAGTCAGTGGAGGGCAGTAGGCTCAGCACAGAGATATTGGATAACAGACAAGAGCAAGACATCTGTTGGCCAGAGCAGAGCCCTCAAAACCAGAGTCAGCGAAAAAGCAAACAGTGCCCTCCAGCAGAACTGTGTACACCAGCAATGGGCAGGTACCTCCTGAGTAGAGCAGGGATGCTGGTGGATGCTGGTCCCCTCCAGCTGAGTATAAATCTCTGTGCATCCCTCCAACAACTCTGTAAACTTGGCTTTGGTTTCCTCCCTCCTCCAACGCTTGCCTTCTGGAGCCCAGTGTGACATGGCAAGGTTTGCTCCCTGGGAAACAGCATCCATCACAGTGGCCTGGTGATGGTGGAAGGCAGATGGTATCACTATCCTTGGAACAGGCCACTTGCCTGGCCTTCAGCAGAGGCACAATCCTACAGTCAGCTCCAAGGATATGCCTTCGATCCTGTGCACAAGCTTGGCCCCTGGGAGCCGCAGCACACAGGAGAAAGGAAAAGAGCAACAGGCATTCTCAAACCTGAAAGAAAACTTCTTCAAAACATATTGTTAGTATATTTTGACTGTTTTTTGTGTCCTGAGTTCGCTGTAGCAGCTTCTGAGCTAGCCAAGAGTACAGGGGCATGCCATTACAAGCTTCTTTTAAGGCTGATCCATCAACAACAGTGTGAATAAACCCCATGCCAAAACAACACACCATTCATTCATTCATTCAGAGCGAGATGATGTCAGCTATGTAACAAATCTGAAAAAACACACTCTCGACAGCCAAGTGCAGTCTTCTGACTTGCTTGTTTTGGTCAAATTGCTTGCTTTCCCTTCAAGGAGAGACGGGAAAAGACATCAATGACCAAAAGCCACGTTAGTACTTTTTGTGAGTTCAGAAGTGTTCACTCCCCCCCTACCCAGTGCGTCTGTGAGGCAGAAACATAACCAGGAAAGCATAGGCAGTAAATACCAGGCTACCTCCTGCTTGAGTTTCCTTGGCTCAGTGCTGATCTAAGCCCTTTTTATTCTGCAACATTTAGCAGAGTAACCTACAGCAGCCTGATTTTAATGCCATAAATGTAAAATAATCAAGGACAGGACTTCAAGCCCATGATTCTCAGGGCTGACTGCACTCTCATCTGTAAATCCTACAGATTCGTAAGATTTACTTCCTTCATGAGGAAATAAAAAATAAAGAAAAAAAGATTAAATACAATCAGCCTGAGCTGGAAATGGGCTTCTCTCTGCCTCTTGCACAGATCGGGATCTCAGAGCAGTAGAAAGCAGATATGATGGCAGCAGGACTGGTGCATGGCAGGGCTTTGCCAGGCTCGGGCAGTACCTGAAGCAAAGGAAGGATATTTTGGCACAGGAAAGCTTTCCCCAGTGCAGAGGCAGCTGGGAGAGCTTTCTGCACCTCATCCACTTTAGTCTTAATTCCTTTGACTTAAAACTATTTGGCACTGGTTTGATATATATTCTTTCAGTTAAGCAGGTGTATGGATAATACTGAGTTCAAAACAGAAAGGCAGAAAAAATAAAAACCACACAATCCTTAACAGACAAGTTAAATCTGCTTATCTGCAGAGAAATGAAAGTCATTTTTTTAGTAACAGCTGAATGCCATGAGAAAGCAGTCACACTTATGCACCAGCAGACCACATACCAGCGTGACCGAGTGGCTTCCTGCAGGAGAGGAACTGTTTAACTCAAGATACTGAAAACACGCAAGGGAATCAAACGGCAAAATCAACACTGAGCAGCCAAAGACATATAATAAATGTGACTTTTAATAATCTCTTCTACCACCACTGGACAATATGAAGCTTCTGTGGCTGCTCTCAAGTCACAGACACAAGCCTTTGCCTTTGCGTCAAACACATCTCAGGGCACAAATAAGCACACAAGCTCAGAACTGGCCTGAGCAGTGACTGCTCTCTGAGCAGTGACTCTGGCGTGCAGCACATGCCATGCCCGCAATCGGGCTAGTGTAATCACCAGCACCTTTGCTTGGTTTGGGCCATGGGATAACTTACCTCCTCCTCCTGTGCAGTGGAGAATGCCAGATGACTTGGATAATTATTAAGACCAATACTTTGCTTTTTATCCTCCAAGACAGAAAGATTTAAGTTGAATTCTCTAACATGCAAGAAAAATTCAGCCTCAGCTTCTGTTCTGCCCTTTATGAACTGTTTACCTTGCCTGTTTATCACTTCTTACAGCTCCTCAAACTTTTCAGACCTTCCAGTGACATGCAAGCTTCAAACAGCACAGCTATGTAACAAAGCTCCTTGTTTCCAAAACACTAATACTGGGTCACTGTGCAGATTTTACTGGAACTGTCCTTGTTCTGTGAAGTTATGAGTGAGTCTAACTGGCATAGGAAGGGCAAATGTTCTGATTCTTCCAGGTTAAAGCAGGCAAAAGAAAAACATTAACAATCTTCCTGACTATCAAAATATAGCTCAAGATCTATGTGATTATTGCCATTTCTGTCCAAAGCACTGGTTTGAACCAATTAACAGGAAACTGTGACAGACTGTTCTGGATTAAATGCTGCAAAGAAAAGCAGTAACCGTTCCAGATTCCTCATGTCTGACCACAAGCACAAGAGAGCACGACCGTGTCTGAGCAAGCCAGGGTGAGGAAAGAGACCCCGGATCCAGGTCCTGCTCAAGGGATCCTATGAAGCAACCTACACAGCCACCGACCAGAACAGAACAGCACTCAAGGCACATCAGGTTTAGGCTCTCTGGAAGATAGCATTGCCCTCCTCTTCCCGTTTTGCACAGCCCAAGGACACACTGTGGACACAAGGCATGCACTCACCCAGCAGGCAGAAAAGGCCACAGGCAGCTGAGCTGTAGAGTCAGATTCTCTGCTGCTTCAATTAATGGCAAATACTTACTGTAACTGAGACAGGGCTTCAAGAACGACAAGAACTGCAGGTGGAAATGCTGCCCTTCAGCAAGGCTATTGCCAGCAAAATGCTAACCAGTGCTCCTTGGGCACTGCTGACAGGAATTAATGTTATAAACAGCTCCCAGAACCTTCCAGGAGTGGAAAACCCCTCTTGCTTTCTTTTTCTGCAATGTTTACATAACTTAATACACTATCATTCATAGCATACAATGCTGTTTTTCAGAGGATTTTTTCCTCAGCCTCTCACCTCCAAGAATTAATACTCATCCAGACTCCCACATCTTAAATGCTGGACAACCCTACAACATTTACCTTATAACAAAAGTGCAGTGCATGCAGATGAGGCAAAGACACCTTAAAAAAACCCAACCACCACTACCACCAAAAAGAAACTCAACAATCACCCGGCCCTATGCATAGGATACTTGAGTTTAATTTGGATATTAAGTAATTCTTGGGGAGACCTACTTTTACTACCCACTGTAAGGGTTTTTGAGAAAATAAGCTCGTTGCTGTGGAATTAATAATAGATCTATGCAGACTGATATCCCCAAGAGAAAGAGGGAAAGGGAAAAATATTAAAAACTGATGCTCCTGGCAAATGTAAAACTAATGGACCATATTTTCCTGAAGGGATGGGAGGTGCTTTTATTTTATTTCACTCTAATGACTAGACTTCTCTGGAACCACCATCTTCAGCTACATGCAGACACCTTGAAAATTTCATTGAAAACGTGGAGGAGAGTGTTAAGTCATCACATACCAAATATGAAGAGCACTGAACGATCGCAGTGCTGTAGCAGAATGTAGCTGTTTATGATTTACTTGAAAACAAAAAGAATTCTTTACCAACCAGAAGTTTCTGTACACGTTTGGCAGCAACACCAGTGATTCAAACCACAACCAAAGCCACCGTAAACTAGGAACAAATTTTTTTTCAAATCTCAGCTGTACTGACATCTGAGGTTCAACAAGGCCAAGTGTTCAGGGGAGACCACCAAGCTCTTCTCAGCTACCAGAAAGAAGGCTGTAGTCAGGTGGTGCTTGGTCTCTTCTCCCAGGTAACAAGTGACAGGACAAGAGCAAATAGCTTCAAGTTGCACCAGGGGAGGTTTAGACTGGATATTAGAAAAAATTTCTTCACTGAAGGGGTGATCAGACATTGGAAGAGACTTAAAGGTCTTTATCAACCTTAACACTTCTAGGATTCTATTCCACGAAAACTAGTTTACAACTCCTTTTGAAAATTTCAACAACTTCAAAGAAATAGCTGAAATGTTTCAATTGTGACATCTTTGAAGCCATTCAACATAACTCACATTATTTATAAATATTTACAAGTCAAACTCATGCAATTACCTGCACTTTCAAGAGCACATGGAATGCTAGAAAATGAATTCTAAAATTATTTAAAATCAAAGACATCAAAACTGATTTGCATTACTTAATATTTATTGATACAAAAGAAAAAATAATTTGTAACAAACTATGTATTTCCTATTTATACAGAAGAAAGATCTTTAAGATCAATGAAATAAAGTGCCCCTAAAACTGGGGTGTCAGATGAAAATGTTCAGTATCCTTTAGAACTCCTCTGCATTAGCTGATCTTCAACTTGCAGGTAACGTTATGGGGAAGAGGTATCCAACAACATACTTCTTGATTTTCGTCTAAATTATGAAAAGAACAGAAATTAGTTCAAAATAACACAGTTAAAAATAGGGCTATCTGTGCCATAATATTGGGGAGATATTAGACAATAAAGTGGAATACCTGCAAATTGTACTTACGGCAGCAAGGACATCAGAGCATTTGCCTACTCTGGAGGCAAATCAATAAAAGTATAATTTCAATTATGCCCAAAAGAAAACATTAGCCTAATTTAATTTAACTAACAGTGGTCTCTCACAAATGCATTCATGTGTGCAAAATTCGGAGCTGTCAAAGCCACACCTGGTTGTGGCACTAACACTTTCTCTGCACGTGTTTCCTTATGCTATTTCTACTTCGAAATGTTGTATTTTGTGAAGGACTAAGAGGCCTCGGTAGTTTATGTACACGTGAGTTTCACGTTATTTTTATAAAAATCTTGTGTCTATTTTAATTCATTTAAACTCAGGTTTACACAAGCAGTCCCCAAATCTCTGGTCCACAGACCTGAAGGTCACACAAAGCTGCTGACAGTAGGAAAAATAAAGAATTAAACTTGTTGCTGAGACAGTAACATCTAATGCAACTCACCACATCAAGTGACAGCTGAGGACTGCTATTCCACGTGGAGTTACATGGGAAAAGCAGCCACTTGATAGCCTGGACTGCAGAAGATGCCAAATTTTCAAGCTGGCTTAAAGCCCATACACAGAACGAAAGACTGCTGTTACAACTTGTAAGTGAAAAAACAACCCCCTATCAATATATTTTATTGTGAAATGGTTTGGGGTGTATGTGCTGAAGATTGTTAGCTAATTCCCCCAAACTGACAGTGGACTTCTCATCAAACCCAAATATGTGTGTCTGCCTTAGAGGGACTCCTCAGAGCAAAGACCAGAAAGGGGAAGTCAAAGCTGACAGCTGTAACATGACTAAGTGTATATGTTTTATCCTTTACCATGGAAAAAGGGAGAACAGTGGCCAAGCACTCTGACACACCCCACACTCTGGTTGCCACATGGATGGCCTGCTGTGTGACATGGAAAAGGCCACTCTTCACTTGATGCGTACGGCATAAGGCTCTCCCTAACACAAGAATGAACTATACTTATAGAAGAAGCTTCCACAGCATGGGAGTCTCCGACTCCACAGGATGGCTGAGGTTGGCGAGAACCTTTGGGAGTCATTTGGTCCAACACTCAAGCAGGACCACCTAGAGCCAATTCCACTGGACACAGATAAGTTCTCTTTCCCCACATACAAACTTGTCTCCTGATCTCTTCTGTACATCTTGCCCTCTCCAGAGCAACCACAGCAATAAGAACGAGGATGCCAAGTATGTACGCAAATGTTCTATCATGCTTTGCAAATACACACTCCTACCCGTGGCACTAAGTAGGGTAAAGCAGAGACAACAGGTTCTGAACTATGTGAACAGAGCTGTTCCACATGGAAGGATGTGTCAAATGAGCTTGGCAGGTCTCAGCTTCATCTCCAAGAGAAATGGATGAAGCTGACTCTGAGGGACCAGCCCAGCCTTACGGCTCATTCAGTCTAAACTCCATCTTAGACACCACAGAAACATCAAAACCCAGGAAGATTACCACCTTCTGGCATTTACCAGAAAAGTCAAGCAGAAACAGGGCGTGAGAAGGAACTTACATCCACACACCCATCTGCAGTGGTGGGCATGCGCTGCCACGCTAGACCTCTGTGCCAAAATCAGCTGGTGCCAAATGGCATTCCCACTGGCAAGAGGAATGAAGATGCAAGAGCGGGTGAGTGGCAGGACTAGCCTGCCAATACAAAATCAGGGTATGGAGTGGTGCCTAAGTGATGGCAGAGCCACAGCAATATTGTGCCAAGGCAAAGAAAGTCACTAGCACACTGAATTAGGGCTACAAGAGGAGCAAAAGGAGAATGCTACAGTCCTCTGGGATAAGTCTGGCCACAGTGAACAATGCTGGGGCAGATTCTTTCTGCACTGCAAACCAGCCTCAACAGATGGATGAGGTTCAAGGGCAACCATACAGGCCTGAAGCAGCCCTCAGTTTTGCTTCTGCAGCCAGGAAAATGGCAGATGACGGCAACAACAAACACCTTGCCAGCGACATCCCAAGTCAACCTTCTTGAGATTAAAACTACACGGAAGTCTTTCAAAGAATAGAGGCCAAAAAAAGCTTTGCATCGCTTCTCTGAGAGTGAAAATTGGGAGCTTTGCCAGGCCCTGTTCAACACTAGCAGAAGTAGCAAAGGAACCTTCAGGCACAGCAGCACCTCTGAAATAATTCAAACACCTGGAGCTGAGTTTAAAAAATTATTCAAGCCTTGCAAGCAGCAAAAAGACAAAAAAGAAACCTTTGGTAAGGGAAACACATCCAAATAGAGCAAGAAATTAGTTTAGGCAGCAAGACAAAAAATGAAGGAGCAGACTGAAACTTGATACAGCAGCTGAGCTGAAAGAGTAGCAGGTGAATTCCTCATTCCACAGCCTGGTCCAAGGGAAAGGAAAAAGGAAAAAAGAGACAGAAGTGCACCTTGGACAGGTATTTCAAGAAGACAACTGACAACTTGCATAGAAGAACACAGTGCACCACAGCAGCGGCACGTACACATGGAATGTCATGAAGGAAATCACTATCAATGTTTTTATTAATACTTAAGGAGACCCCTTCATTGTAATTTCTGAAATAATTCAAGTTCCAGATAAGCGCACAAAAAAAGAAAAAAGTGGATATTTAAGCAAATTTTTAGCCCATACTAAGTCTAATTAATTGAGAGGTTCTGTACTTCATTAGCATTGCAGTTCAATGGAAATGAACAAGGAGGGATGCAAGTCTGGGGCACGCACCTCATTTACAACCCTCAGCATCCCACCAGAGATTAGCTTTGCAAGCTTAAATAGTCCTTAAGAGAATCTAAATTATTTTCAGTAAAAACATACTCCTGTTATAGGCCCCTCTGGTTTTGGGTGATAAACCACAAGTATGTAATGCAGCATGGGTGCTGGACTCTGGTGGGCAGACCCTGGCTGGATGTCAGGTGCCCACCAAAGCCGCTTTATCCCTCCCCTCCCTCAGATGAACTAGTGACAGAAAACAGTGAAAGGCTCCTGGGTTGAGATGCAGACAGGGAGAGATTACTCACCCTTTACCGTCATGGAATGCAGGAAACTCTTAAGCTCCAGTGCCTGGAGCAGCTCCACCCTCTCCTTCTGCACTGACCTGGGTGTCCGCAGGGCTGTTTCTCTCACATATTCTCACTCCTCTCTTCTCTGTCTATAATTACTTCCGCACAATAATTTTTTCCTTCCTAAATATGATATCACAGAGGCGCTACCTCCACCTCTGACTGGCTTGTCCTTAGCCAGCGGTGGGTCCATACTGGGGATGGCTGGCATTGGCTCCGTCAGACACAAGGGAAGCTTCTGGCAGTTTCTCACAGAAGCCACCCCAGTAGCCCCCCACTACCACTACCTGGCAATGTAAACCCAACACAAGGACATAAACAACAGAACCATTTCATGACAAGGTAAAGATTTCTGTGAACTTCAGCAAAGTGAGCAAATGAACAAAATGAAGCTATTCTAAATTCTTCTGGTTTACTCAGTGTAATTTGTTTGGAAAGTTAGATGCTAACATGGACTCCGTATGCCACAAAATGAAGCAGCAAATAAAGGAAATGTTTAAAGTCAGTTTGTCTTTAAAACACAGTGGGGCTTTTTCATTACCTAAAATACCATTCCAGTCTGGGAGCTGTGTTCCTGCAGCGACCTCTCTGCTTTACCTATGAATTACCTTAAGAGTGCACAGCAAACCTTAGTTGCTCATCAGACAAACGTCTGCTTCTACTAATACGAAAATCAGACATAATAAAAGGGAGGCAGCATTTGCTGGATGCAAAAAGGTCTCTGCAATTATCACTTAATTGTCCTTCATGGGCCAGTACTGGAAGTCTCATACTTTCCCCTTAAGGTTGCTCCCTTCTTCAGCACTTTTCTTAACTGTCTACTTAATTAGTCTTCCTTCCCAGGCTTAATTGTAAATTTGTTTTGATTAATTAGCCTCAGAGCTGACTTGGCATTAGCTGAAATATAAGAGAAGTACTTGGTTTCTTCAGTGTTAGGCTACTGCATCTAAGGGAGCTCTCTCTTTGTCAGCAATAAAATTTCAAGTTCAGATTGTGTTTGGAAAAAACTTTTTTGTAATTAACTTCCATTTCTTGCAATTACCCCCCTGTACTACAACACAAAACTGTTGTTTACATAAAGAAAGGATAAAATTCACTAAGTTCAGACCTTTTTCGGTGGATTATACATCATGCTCACTGGATGAATCCTGTAGCTTTGCATCAGATGACATAATGCTCTTAAACCCAAGTGATCATACCACTATTAACAATCCCAAACCAAGAGTGTGGGTTACCAGGGCAGACAGCTGTGTCCCCATGGCACCAACAGCAGAAAACCTTTCCCACACCAATCTTTTTCCAAAGTTATTGAGCTTCACTGAAACCCCTTTGCATAACCTAGACAAGCCAATCTGCAACACCTTTGAACATTAATACAGCTCTTCATTATGTTTGCACCTCTCGTATCACTCCTTTCCTCTCCCTCTTTACAGCATGTTGATTCCAGAAGACACCCACACAGCATTATCATGCATCTGCCACCTTGACCGATTCTCATTTCAGATACAGTTACTGAAAACACATGAAAAGGCAACTTTAAACACCAGGACAATGAACAAATTTAATAAGATAATTGAAATAATGTGTGTTAACAGCTATCACACCTACTTAACAAACAGTTGTCAAGAGTACTGGAATTCTTCAGTTTTCAAACTTAAAAGTCCTTAGCTATCGAGCTGTAGAGAGAAGTTAAGTCTTATTTTGGACATTAATATTTTTTCCAGTGAACACTTTTAGACTTGTATCTCAACTGAACAGTCAGACTGACAAAGTAAACACTTTGCTTCTTCCAGCTCCTTGTTTCAAACCATTGTTCCTCCAAACTAGAGAAGATGAAGAAGTGTAAAGTACCAGTGGTTTTACAACCTTTCATATGCACCTTTACTTGGGCATGTAAGTTTAACTGTTTAACTGAAGCAGATCAGAACAGGAGCTTTGTGGGTGGGCTTAAAGACACCGGGCAGCTCTGGAGGCATACCTTTTAATGTATTCCTTTCCTAATAATCTGCAGCTGACTGTTTTGACTGATGATCAACCACTGTTTTCATGGCAGAATAGAACCACAGAAATCACTTTGGTTGACAAATCCTAAATGAAGCGTGTCCACACAACCTGAGAAAAGTTTGCCTTTGAGATCTCTTCTGACTGCATTTGTGAACATCCATGAAGTGACAGGATATTCTGCAAAGGAAATGTACCAGCTTGGAAAGACTAGGATATTCAGTTACAACAGCTGTCAATACCATTAAAGAGGCATGGTCCCTGCTCTTCAGTTAGATATATCATCTGCAATCAATCACCACTTAAAGTACATCCTGTATTACAAAAGACATCATGCAGAATTTATACATCAGTAAAAATGTAAGAAATATTCCTTTCTGCTGAAATGCCTTTTCAGCTGTTATGATATGAGGAAATAGCTCTTTAGGTTTATTGCATTCTCCAAATGTTAATTTAAAATTATCTGCATATAACCAATTTAGCTGTGCACTTGAAAAATAGAAGCTGTATATGTGCCTCAACAGTTTGGTTTATTGATCCTGTTTATTTTTTTCTGTAATTACTCAGCTCACAATCCCCTATTTTATGTTTACAGAATAGTACAAATATGGATATGTATACATATCTGACAGTTTTGCAATCATTCTTCTGCTGCTTTAAACTGCAAAAAGCTTTGTTTAGTAAAACAGGAACAGCTTTCTAACCAAATGAAACTACAAAAAGATTTGCAAAAGAACCTACCGACCTGTAATTTTTTCAAAGAGAGCCAAAGCCTTCAAAACTCTGATGTCTTATTGTGGTGGGACTTCTCAGTTAAGCATCTTGAAACAAGACTCTGGATGTTACCCCAGAACCTACTATAGAACAAATGTATCTACTAACATGAAGCTGAAATACATGACTTGGCTTTTGTTTCCAGCTCTCTCAATTACTGTTGACAGAAGGCAATGAATTAATATACTGAAATTGTGATAACCTACAGGATATTGTTATGTATCCTCCAGGAACAGTATGTATATCTCATAGGCAACAGAAAAGGCCTTGTCCCTTAGACAACAATGATCCCAACTTCACTCTACAGTAGGTAACACTGGCTAACCAATGTCAGCCTAGCTTAACAAAAACCTGACTAAACCACAGTAGCCAGTTGAAGCAAGATTACTAGGCAGAGCAGAAAATATGTTGGAAAAAAAAATCACATATATGCAGGAAGAAAAACACTAACTTCTCACATTTTATAAAAGGCTTTTTTATTTGCAATATCCTATGTGGCCTGATGTACAGAGAAATGTAGCCAAAATAAGACCGGCAGAGGTGAAACATCAGCTGCAAATGTTTCTAACAACTGATTACTGACTGACACACTGCACAATTCAGCAGCCATAAGAGTCGTGGAAATCAGAACATTCTCCTGCACCTCTCCATGCTATATTCAAGCTAATGACACAGAAGCAAATTTCTTACAAGTGTCAAGTTGAAGAAAAAAATTTTAAATGTAATCCAGACCAACAGTGAACAACCCAGCTCAACTCAACTCCTGCAGTACACTAATAGTTTAAAAAACAATTTTGAGCAAGAGGCTGCAACTAGTACAACATCCATGCTAACAGAATGATCTTAGCAACGTTCAGTACCAAGTCCTACTGTACATGGCAACTGTTTTCATCTCCTTGCAACAGAATTCATCTGAATTTATCTCCACCTGTAACACAGTCTTCTTCCTCCCTTTGAAAAACCAGACCCTAAGGAACAGAGGCCAGCAAAGGACAAACAGCTGTGCTTGAAGCCCCATCTACTGACAAATAGTAGAAGTGCTGCTTAACTACAGCAATATTCCAGAGAACATCCTTTGGCACAACTGACACTGCTTCTTAAAAAAGAAGTAAAACACAAACATTTTGAGATGTAGTCCAACTACACAATTTTCTCTGCAAATTACACAGGGCTTTTCTCCCAAGAAACTGACTAGCCAGAAAGCAATAAAACCATTCAGCCTAAAAAGTGACATACTTCATCAAATCCACCGTTTTCTGTTGTCACTCCCAGACATAAAATTAGGAAAACACAAACTGACCTCAAACCTGCACTTGAGCATCTGCACTTTCCAGCCTGTGTCAGGAAAAGATCTGCACATTACTTCTGTTAAAAGAAGCATCCTGCAGGACATATTTCTCATCATTTACTCTTGACCCAAAAGAAAATGCAGTCAAAACCTTGCTGTTGAGTTGCAGTACAGTGCAGTGGGGGAAGACACATCAGTGCCTGATATGACAAGGCTATCACTTCTCATCTGAGCCCACCAAATGAAAACACATCACTGGCAAGCAGCAATCTACCAAGCTCTGTCACAGCATCATCCACCATTTCTTTTAGGGCCATGAGCTCCCTAGTCCACATACATTCACTAAACCCTTAACAAAGCATCCATCCTTCTGTTACCCAATCTGCAGACAGATAACACAGAAGAAAATTTGGAGAGTATTTTCATTTTGAATTCCCTGGCCTTTAACACAACGAAGAACTTTTCTTATTTTGACTTTCAGCTGGAGCCAACGAGCTGCTGAGATCAGAGACCAGCACATCTATAGCCTGACTGCTGGGAGACACGCTTGAGTTAGAAGTAGGGACTTTGGTCTAATGCTGGCCCTATACTCTTTCCAAGTGGCAAATTTCCAGACCTCGGCAGGCCTGAGAAATTGAAAGATTTAAAAACTAAACATTTACTGTGTGGGATCCCTTCAAGCAGTGGAGGCAGCATGTGTGCCCATTCATCTGGTAGGTGGTATGGCTCCAACACAGAAAGGACAGTATTTGAATCTTATTGACCTTGAAGAGACCAACCCAAGCCCAAAAATCAGAAAAGTTGCCAACACCAAACTCATATCTAGTAACTAAATGACTTTTTTTTAACTCAAACCATTTACAAAAGTTGAGGGTAAGAAAAAAAAAGTTCCTCTGTGTACTCTGAACTCTGTCAGCAAATTGCATGAAGAGGCAGAACTAAATGGCAAAAGGCATGTTCCTATTTCATCTCAAGAGTAGCACACGACCTAGACATGAATGAAAAGATACCACATACTTTCTACCAAGTATTTCCATTGTCAGTCTATATGTTCACTAGTCATAGGAACTACTGCTTGAAAGAGAATGACAAGCAGCATTATCTCAAACTCCCCAATCTAAAGAGTCTTTCACAGAAGCATGACAATCTTGGTGTCCAAGCCCTTTCAAGACACAGAAAGTTAGCTGGCAGCTGAAAGCCGATTCCTTTCTCCTGTTTTAATATATACTCTAGATTTAGCATAAAGATCATGGCCAAGACTGTTTACAAGGTCAATACTCAATCCTTAAGTCCTTAAAAGTTCTTGATTCCAATTCAATTTTCCTTATCTCCTTCTCTTGGAGGATAGCAGTGACTGGAGAGAAAGCACCCTACCAGAATAGCTGTAGTTTATCCTTATCTTCAGCCAGAAGGAACCTTGAAGAGCTTGGGAGACAAATGCTATGTATACCATCTGCTGTCTAGACTTGGCTTCTGGAGTATACAGTATAATTACAGCTTTCCCAAAGGTCCTCATTATTATCAAGGAACACAGCAAGGAAATCAAAAGGAGATATTAAAGTAATACATTTGGCAAATGACCTATCGCTGTTACACAAAATAAAGCTATCAACAGTGTTCAGAGCTAATCAGGCCACAGCTTCCACACAAAAGACACAACTGATAAGCTCCTACTTAAGAGCTCCTGTTTCACTATTGGAACTGGAGG
This sequence comes from Dendrocincla tyrannina, assembly GCA_035047865.1. Classification (NCBI taxonomy): domain Eukaryota; kingdom Metazoa; phylum Chordata; class Aves; order Passeriformes; family Dendrocolaptidae; genus Dendrocincla; species Dendrocincla tyrannina. The sequence goes on along the minus strand of JAWWMP010000132.1, from coordinate 27,768,716 downwards.
CAGTAATCATACAGCTGCCAGGCAAGGAAGAAATGCCTGTCATTAACATATTTAGAAGGCGGCTGGACCCCAGCACACAAACATTTCAGCAGCCCATCTCCCAGACAACAATTACTGGAATGCAAACAGCAGGTTCATCATTTAAATAGAGATTATTCTAAGCAGTTTGTACCAGGCAGTTGTTAAGACTATCTATCAGATGTTAGCTGAAGATGTCAACATTTTTTCAAATGCTAAGCATCTTTAGAGAGATTAAGCATATTGATACAATTTGGAACAAAAATATACCCACACATTTTACACTTGTATCTTGCTGTCATTGGATGGGATAAGAACAATAACTGATGCACAGTGAGGCCCTTCACCTCATTTCAGTTTGACAGCAAACTGAGGTTCTTTTGGTTTTGTTGTTAACTCTTTTTATGTTGATTTCAGCTGCTCTGAAATAATTTGTAATGTTAAGGTGGGCAAACAAACATTTTTTGTATGTAGAAAGAACTTCAGAACATACAAAAGCGTGTCAAGCATTTCAGCAAACTCTACAGAAAGTTCATCACCTGACTTTGAGTTGTGTGAAGAGAAGAACGCTTTCTTCGTTCAGAAGATTACGGATGTTATATTCATTTCCTACAAATAAAAACAGGGTAAGTTTTCTTTAGGAGCCACTAGCAAGTTTTCAAGTCCTGCCCTATCTTCAGCCAAGTGTATTTTTATTTTGTGTATTTTAACAGAAGGAATATTAGCTCCTAATCTACAATGCCCTTCTTAAAGGCAGGTCATTGCATTTCAAAGAGATGACAAGGAATACAGCTGGAGTCATCTATTTTAACCTGTGGTAAGAATAAAGTACATCTTAGCCTAGAAGATTTTTACTGAAAGGAATGTAACAGGCTTGAGCTTTCAAAACCCATAATAAAAACTTTAAGGTGACTGAATTTACCTTAATTTACTCCTATAGAAATATCCATAAAAACTGCACACAAAAACTTACCTGCAGATCTTAACTTGAGATTTGCTCACTAACATAACCAGAAAATAGAATCATCTAATAGCCTTTGAACATTGGGAATGAGCAACATCCTAACATTCACACAGAGCCACACAATGACTTACAGAGATCACCTGCCACAAACACTGAATTGCCCATCCAGCCATACTGAGACTGGCCACGAAGAAGCAGGGAAGAATGAAAATAAACTATAGATCCTTATGGACATATGAAACTTTCAGCATTTTATATAATCCACTTTTCCAAAAAGCAAAAAACAAACCGCCACTGCAGACCCCCTAAAGTTTTAAGACTAAACACCGAAAAAAAATTTTTAAAGTATCAAGCATTAATTGAACAATGATTGTTCTCTCAGGATGTCGTACAGAGAGGTTAACATTAAAAAAGGGCTAATTTGTAATTTTCTAAGATAGCCTCTTCACAGGAAAGCTGTGCAAAAGCTTTCTACAGTTTCATGAACAGCCTGCTTTAGAAGTACTACAAAATCTCCTGATTAGTATCTTAACCCACTGATGGACAGCTTCCCATATGGAATTCATGTCACTTTTATATCAGAAGGACAAAATCACGTCCTCAAATTCTCAAAAACCCATACGAAGTTAAGACCCATTCAATAAGATATTCTGTACCTTCTATGTAATACCAAGCACAAAGCACGTGAACTGATCCAAATGGATTTTCATAATTTTACATAGAAGAAAACAGCAAGCAGATGATGATCAAAACAATTATATTAGCTACCACTATATTAAGCTGTCTGTGGTGTTTCCCCGTTATAGATAGCGACGGAATCAAAATACCAAGAATAATTTACTCTTAGAACTTGGCAATATCATCAAAACTTTGAGTCTGACACATACAGTATGTGAATCACTGCATTCAACAATTAGATTATCAACCCATGTCCACTGTTGTACCACCTTCCATTCTCCATAACCCTATACATTCCCACTCTCTATTCAATCTTCTCTTTAAATCATTCAGTTTGGTTTTGATTCCGAGCATGTTAATTCAGTCTCAGCCATCTCCAATAAACTGTTTTAGACACATGTACTGACCTGCTGGAACATAGAAGGAGTCCCCCGTAGTCAGATAATACGATGTCTTATGCAATGTAGCAATAATTTTGCCACAGATAATATGGAAAGCCTTAATGAAAGCCAAATGGTTCTAAGATTAGCAAAGCTTCCTTTGCAAACATTTAAGAAAGTTATCCCAGAAAACAATTGCACACACGTCGTAACACAGATAAAAACCCAAATAAACTAGCAGAGCTGCAATCCCTTTTTTCCCCACACTGCTGAAAAATATGATGCACAACTTAAAAGGGGGATGGGGTCATCTTATTTATTTGATACTTCCATCTTCCCTGCAAGATCCAGACAGTAAGTGCACATGCACATACAGATTTAGCATGAAGAAAAGCAGGGCCATGTGCATGCAAAGTACCTCTAGGAAATGTTTCATTAATGTTTATTTGCAATTACAGGAGGGAAAAACTCTGAAAAACCTGTCAACTTCATAGGTTACTTCCAACTACTCTAAAATCCCCTGTCTATATAGTCCATTTTATAGAAATAAGAAAACAGCACACTTACTATCGTATCCATGTTGACACACTGGTATCCCTTTTCTTTAAACGGTTTCAAAATCAATCGACCAGTTGCAAAAACAGATGTATTCAAATTTTTGTGTATTTTTACTGCTTCATCTTCAAAGAAGCAAGCATGACTGTTTCCAGTGCTAATACATTCTACAAAAAAGTCAGTGAGATTAACATTAATACTACCACATACTTAGTCTTGTTACTTGCTCAGTACATTACATATTGTTTCAGTGCAACACCTTCAAAACCTAGACTCAATATTTAGCTGAAAAACCACAACGCTGTGTCTCCCTCAGAACTTTCTCCAGAAGAGCAATGAATATTTCAACAGTTCACCTTTTTTTGCCCAATGTGGCATGAAATTTTTTTTTTTTTCAGTCTAAACGCATTCTATATAATTCAGGAAGTCCGATGGTCACATCCCTTCAACTCACCTAGAAGTACCTCCTCATTTGTTACTGGGTCCAGTACAACAGTTGGCTTAGAAGTATCAGCTAGGTTGTGATCCAAACTTGCAGGTATCTCTCTTCTATCTGAGGAAACAAAGAAACCAAAATGAAACCAGAAAAATAATCACTATAGATTTTAAAAGGTTAATTATTTAACCACAACTTTTCCACAATTCTAATGTCACACATTAAGTACTTAAATTTGTTTTAATAAGTGATTAACAGACTGAATAAACTTCCTTCAAATAAAAGGAAACCATCCACAGTAATTTCTTGAAATTGTAACATTCATTGAATAATTTGTATGTAATAGATGAAGACTCTCTAAATCCATTCCCAAAGGAATGTCAAGCATTTATCTTATGCTACTAACAACAGTATTTATTCAAAAGTATCTGAATTTTCAGAGAAGTGCTTTTTCAGCAACAGATGCTGAGAGGACATGAAATATATGATGAAGTATGAAGAACAAGTTTTTTTGCTTTTACTGACTGCTGATAAGCATCAGGAGACTTAAGAGATAAAGCATTTAAAAGACTAAGCGCACATCCAATTTTCCTTTTCTTGAGAAATACCATTACAGGAATCTCACTGTAAGTTGTCAATCTGAGAACTATTTCTAGAACAAAAAGGATACAATAAAAAGGATTTTTCCAGAGAAGGAAATAGCCTAAGAATTAATGACAAGCCTATGCTTTTCAAATAGAAAAGAGACACTGGAGAATGTTCACAACAGAATAAATACCCCAAAGCTCTCCTGCAGAATTCTCTTAAGCAAACAATTTTAGCTCCACAATGCCCAGGAAATTTCGTTAAACACAGTCAGAAGCAGCATGTTAAAGACAAGCTGTAGCACTTTGTAGACACTCATGGCTGCTTAAATACTCTTACACCGAGACAGTCAGGGGTAGGAAGAAAGTTGCTGCATTTGAACAGCTTTGTTCCAACATAACCATCTCTCTATAAAAAGAAGCAGCAACAGGTGTAACTCTGTAGCTATAACAACAGACTTTTTATTGTATCAATAACATTTAAGAATCTGTGCTAGAAATTTTCCTCAGCTGACAGTCCTTGCATGAATCACTAGAACTCAAGGATGTGAGTCAAAGGCTGTCTCTGAGGATGAATGTCTGTTAGAGGAAATCGATCACTTCTGGAAGACAGTTCAAATGTACCTAAAGCAACCAACAGTTCTTGTAAGATACAACATGAACAGTCCCTACCTGCAGCTCAGGTTCACGTGGACTGCAAATGATTTATATTGTAACATAAACTGTACTTAGATCAAAGATTGATCTAGACCTGGATCCAGTCTCCCATCAGTGGCTGAAAGCAAGTACTCCTTCCATTTCCAAAATACCGTAACAGAGTAATGGCACTTCCATGGTACACCTTTCACCTCTAACCTGGAGCTCACACACTTTAATTATTGCTGTTAACAGTTAAGTCTCCTGCTAGTATGTCTAGTTCTTGCCTTGCATCTACATAAATAATTTTATCCACCATGTTCTGGGGCAGGAAGCACATAGTGAGAATGGCCACCTTATTCTGCTAAAGAACCCCAGCTCTCAGTATCTTCTTGTCACATCTTCTAGTTCTTGTGTTTAAAAGCAAACAAACAAACAAAAAAACCCAACAAAACCATTTATTTCTATTCCCCTTCTCCACATCACTCATGATTTTATAGGTCTTACTCATTCCACCACAGTACTCTCTTCAGGATTGAGGAGTCTCCACTATGTAGTTGCTACTTGTAGAGAAGTCCTTCCATGTTTTTGATGGGCTTTCCCTGAACCCTCCCTAGTCCCATCACTTTGAGTTAAGGAAAAAAATTCACATAAAACACTTCAGAAAATCAGAAATTCATACCAACAGTGACTGTTTACCTTATTTCTCTGTTGATTATTCCAACCCTGGTTTGTTTTAGAACTGTGTTAGGACCATATGGCATTTTCCATGCTTGTTAGCATTTGTTTCCTTAGTTCTATAACTTTACAGGGAAATATTTCAGTTCCAAACAAAAGCTCCAGACAGTCCCCATAAAGAAAGGCTCTTTAGCATCAAAACATCTCCCAGATTGCACAGCAAAAATAATATGGCATTTGGATTTAGTCTCCCTTGTCTGAACACTACCTACATATTTATTATCCTCTGGCAACAGAGGCTGTAGCAAAACTTTCTGTTCCTCATTTTTTAAATAAATATTTATTGTCCACTTTGAACCATTCTATGCACTGTTCTTAAAGATCTCTCTTCACTAACCGTGTTGTGGTTTTGTATTTAACCTACAAAAGCTTGAGACTCTACTAACACCATATGCTGCCCTTTTAGATGTGATATTACAGGTATCCGTAAAATGACCACACGGTTTTACACCTTGGCTGTGCACACTAGCATCATGATCCGAACACAAACAGAAGCACAGGTTATTTTCTTCTACCCCTGCTTTAAAGGCACAACACTATTTCCAGGTATGTCCTGTATTTCTTCCCTTCTTCTGAGAAGTTAACATTTTTACAACAAGAATATGCAGCACTGTTATAGATACACTGAGAACAGGTTTTTCCACATGAGATCACGTTAATACATTTTGTTATAAAATTATTTTCACCCAGAATCAAGTGTTTACAGAAGAAAATGCTTACAGCAATAGAGAATGTGACTACAGATAACTATTTTTTTAAGTATCAAAAGGAAAAAAGTATATGTTCATACTTGTTTTATTGGTTTTCTGCTTCTGATGATCCTTCCTCTGTTTACTCTTCCTGGGAGACTGTGCTTGTGGATGCACTACTCCACTGATCACAAGGCCCCCTGAAAGAAAAGGAAGTTAGACAAAGTTCACTAACTCACAGTAACTTTAAAAGAATGCAACCTTACACAACCAACAAGCATTTCAATTGAGAGCATACTTCCTTGATACTGAAATTTTCAGACAGCTTTAGAAAGTCAGAACAAACAAAAAAGCTTTTCAACATGAAGTATTTTGGAGTGCAAGGCAACTTGGGATATTTTGAAAATAATTTTATCAAATTTCAGTCATAGAATATTTCAGAAAGCCGTGACATGAAAATCATCTTTTAAGACAAAGTAACAATTTCAGGCACACAAAGAAATACTATTTTCAAGCAAACTAATTCATTAGGAAAAGGCCAAATTAGGCTGAACTGTTAGGAAAAACAACCAAACAAGAAAACAAGATACATTTGTTCCCTTACAGAATTTAACACTGAGACTGGATAAAATATTACAGTATCTGCTCTAGAAAACAGTCCTCACACAAAGAGAAATGCTCCAATGGATGATCCAGCAGATTGTCTTTTACACAATCTCTGATGTAATAAACCTACTAGTACAGATAAACTGTTCTGTTCTTCTCTAAACAGTGGAGGCAATGGTAGTTAACATCAGCTGATACTATTTTCAGCTGACACAGGAGTATCAGGAGAGAAAAAGACTACACGGAAACGTGACTAAATAGCTAGAGACCACCAATAATCTCCCTTTTCTTAAAAGAAATGTTCAATAGTAAGCATCTCAAAGCTCTTATGGCACAAGATCAACCCACAGATTTTACTTCACTGCCCCATCAGAATGAAGAAAATGGGTATTTTGGAACTAATACCTGAAGAGTTCATAGCATAGTTTACGCGCTCGCCTCTCCAATATTCCAAAGGTCTTAGCCGTATCCTTTTTGTCCGACGAACATTAGGTGTGTTGGAAGGCATCACTAATTTGAAGTTAGAAATAATTCACATTAAGCATGAAAGGAAAATTCAGAGATGGAAAATATTAAGTATCCTTTCCTGTTTTCCTGTATCAGAAGGGGGTCAGCACTTCCCAGCTGATACTTATATCACATTGCTATCATGACAGAAAAATGGGATCCAAGTATTGCCAAAAGCCTTCTTTTGCATACATCACTATTTCACTCTCCCTTTTCTTAAACAATCACCACATTGACTTTATGTTAATTTAATTCTATGTTTCTTATTGAATCACTGAGATATGGATCTTAGGAGCTCAAGCACAAGGACAGCAAACATGCTAAAATGGTGAAGACAAAGCTCTCAACAAAGACTAAGGACCCTGCCTAAACCTGAGGGATTTTATTAGCAACAGTGAAAGACTCTGCCTTGGTTATGACAAGGGGAGAGTAGGAGACTGCATATGCAGCCCCTCCTCTTTCAGATTCACGAGTCCCATTTCCAAAGTCCAAAAGAGCAGCAGTTGGGCCTACAGAAACTCCACACATTTCCAAGATTTCTCAGATTCTCTGCTTTCAAGTTGTCTAAGTTGCCATATATGAATACAGTAAGATATGACATGTTAGTGGTTGTAAAAAAGAATAAAAGCCCCTTAAGAGCTAAGAGTAAATTAGTGAAGAATATTAAATACCAAAAAACTCATTGAAACAGTTTTTGAAGGTAGGCATTGTGCATAAAATAATAATGACAGCAATAAAAGAACCAATACAAAACAGACAAGCATAGGACTACAATCGACTGCACACTCATTGTTCAATCCTAATCACACTCAGACCATTCCAGAAAGCAGGTTATTTGCACCCTCACTTATATTGTGTAAAACTAACTCAAACTCTTAATGTTCTCACAGATAGGTAAGCTTGTCTTGACTCAATTGTTTAGGACTACATTCAGTGCAGGTAGCTCAGTGGACAGCTGCAGTGCCAGTCTCCTTCAGCAAAATTTACATCAAGTTGGAAATGCATTTGTATTCACATGCTTAGTTATAATATTTAACAATAATCTTACCTATTTTATGCCTTGTGATGTCATCTGACATCATCTCTCTTAATTTATAATTCAAGTCTTCAGCATTATCTGTAAACACATTCAAAAAAAAGGCACTACAGGCATTTACTATTCCTGACTTTTATTAAATATACCCACTAAAAGCACCAAAGGTAACAAACTGAAGTCTCAATGACAGTGTTCCACTAACACCTTTTGCTATAAACATATATGAAACCCAATGTAGATAAACAGTATATGTAAACAGTTTTTAAACAGAGTAAGCTTGAAAATTACATGAAAAAATATACATTCAAGTAAATATTCCTCAGACCTATCTCTCTTGACAAAAAAAACATTGGCAAGTTATAACTATATACATAATTTTATTGATCAAAGTGCAAGCTCATTCAGCTTTATATCACTCAAACCTAACTTTAGAACAAACTTCTTACTGGAACACACACAAAACTAGGTCTCTGAAGAAAGCATTGCATGAACTAATTCACATATTTGCTTTTGGCTCTAAAACACTCATGATCCAGGGCTCATGTTCATAATGACAACACGTGCAACTCCTACAGTCAAATTTAGAACCAAGATCAAACAAATAGAAAAAACAACAAACCAAATAAAACTAAAAAAAACCCCCCACAAATCCCCACCTCCCCCCCAAAAAACAAACACAAACCAAACCAACCAACCAAAAAACCCCAAACCAAAATATTCTTAGGTGAACAGGCCATGACTCCATCAGGCTGTACAATTTGTCCACGGTGGCCTGCAGTGTGATGGCATGTAGTACCATCACATGGCAGCACATCAAGCTGGTACAAACTGAGCCTGAAAAATTTGTTCAAAGCATTTTCGAGGTATAACTTTATCCAGGTAGGCTTGATGCCAAACCATGGAGGGCTTGTCCTTCCAAAGCTAACACAGGGTAAAGCTGGCAATACTGTAACACTTACTTGGATAGAAACATAACCACAGCCAACCTGTGCTTGTTCTGGGCAAGCTGAATACAACAGATACCACTGAACCATCAGTTACAGTTTTTAAGGAGCTTATACATAAAATGCAAGAAAATATCAACCTTAAGCATTACCTGAAGATGTATCATCCTGTTCATAAGACTTCCTGCTGGAAGCAAATTTATCACAGTGTTCTAGAACAGGCCCACTGCAAAGGAATAAAAAATACACCTTCTTAAACATATTAAATTTCAAAGGAACATTACAGCACTACCAAGAACAGCAAATTTAATTTTTTTTCATATCACGTGAGCTGGGTTTTCTTTTTCTTTTAAAAATCTGTCTATACCAATTAGACAATAAAGGAAACGACTGCTAGTTAGAAATCAGAGGACTGAAATTCATCAACTGCTCCTCTACTCAGTAATCAGGCAGAAAAATTAGTGTTCACATCTCCTCTCTAAACAGGTTGCCTAAGCTTTTTTCTTTCTCCCTTCCAGAATAAAGAGACCTTCTTCTGGAGCATTACTTTTCAAACCATTTTCCAAATATCATAATCACAGAAGTGCTTTAGAGAAATGTTTTGCATACCATTAGGAATGAACAGTAAAATAGTTTGTATCTGTAATGCATATTCTGTCATGAAATCTTCCCCATAACATGACAATAATTTACATATGTAACTCCACCATTCTTTAGCAATCAAATCACTTTTAACGGGACTTCTCTTGCAGCCTTAGAATCAGCACCCTTAAACCTTCCTTCTTCCTCCGTCTGTGGCTGTCCTTCACTGCTTTTACTGTGCCAATGAAGTTCAGCTGTTATCCACCTAAACTCCAAAAGACGCATTTCAATTACCTAAATCAGCAAACATACACTACAGATTTGTCCAAGTAAGTCTGCAGTAGGCCCCCTTATAAATAAAAACTCCAAAATTTTCAGTAGAATGACTGCATAAAATTCAATAAATTTTCAGACTGCCACTCCTGTTTGCTTTGTTATTATGTTCCCATCCCACAAAGGGGAAGATACATGCCCATCTACTTCACAAAGTTTGGATTGTACGCACATTTAGACACCCCACTTAACAGCGACTTCATTAGTACAGCTATTATTAGTTCTAGGAGCACTGGTGTTTCTGTTCCGAAATCACATACTGACGACGAAGGAAGCCTCAAAGGGAAAAAGAAACCCCAAAGGCAAGAAACTTACTATGACCCCTTATTCATGACAGGAAGAAAAAATCTACTAATTTATTAACTGTATTGGCACAGCATTTAAAACCCTCACGCATGAATCACAGTCCTTTTCTACTAGGTGCTTCAGTGGTAGAGAATGCAGTAGTATCAAACTGTTCTGTCTCAGAGGGGCAGAAAGTGGGATTAAATTCAAGGTTTTCAGACAACTCAAGAAATTACCTTTCATAATTCAGACCCTTCTCAGCTGCAAAGGAATCTCTAGAAGAGAAAAAGGTGAATCTTAGTACATTTAGTGTTAAGTCAATTTTATTTAATGAAAGGAACCTTTAAGTCAATAATTTTATGTGCTGAACAAAATCATAAAAAAGACACTAAAAACACTGAAGAGCAACGCAAAGAACAATTATTATAAACTGGTTTTAGACTCCTTAAACTTCATCTTTAGATTGCCAATCATTAGAAAGTTACTTCTACAAAACTAGATGCAGCTGAAGAACTAAACGCTGTATTTTCTAAATTTAATTTAAAAAAATAACAAGCCTGACAGTGAAGTTACTCTGTGGGTGGCGGGAGTGTATTAAAACTGGATCTGTTACACAAGTCTCATGAGAACAGTTTAACCAGCACAAGTTTCCTCATGTAAAAGACACTGGATTTGGCACCCACCGTTGAGAATAGTATATTGATCACACCACTTGGTTTCTCTATTAACTATTCAACCAGTCTCAAATTATCACATAGTTCAATTGGGCCATCACTGCTTAAAAGTCAACAGGATGTGTTTAACTATCTACAAAGTTATACCACATTTGTAAGGAATCACATAAAAAGCTTACTGCGGTCCATGTTGCCTGTTATGTTTCCTTTTGTTATTTTTGATTTTCACATCTGATAATTTCTGTTTTTTTCTTGCCGTGTCCCGTACAGAAGAGCTGTCAGAATCTGTTTGAGACTCAGTGTCCTCAGGGCTTGAGCAAACAGCTTTATTGGTTCTGTGAGGAATCTTTTTGGGTATCTTCCCTGAATACTTAGCTGGCAACCATTTCTTTTCAGAATTCTTCACACTGTCCATGGGATGATGTAGTGCTTTTACAGGAGTTTGGTTATTGGCACCACCAGGTGACTCTGTGTGCAATGCATTTCTAGGCTTTTCAGACACAGCTAACTTCTGAATTATAGGAGTTTCCAATTTCTGACGCAAGGGTGTGGTACACACATTATTCATTTTTACAGGCTCTCTTTCAAGCTCTTCTTCACCAGGTTCATTGTCAGAACTCTCCTCTCTTGGTAACTGAAGCTTTTTATTACTGCTTTTCTGGACAGACTTTTTAAGCTTCTTCCTTGGACTTACTGCCACTTTCTTAGCTTTCTTAGCTTGAACTTTTGGAAATTTCCGCTTAATTAAATGCTGAGAAGCTTTTGAAGCCGACTGCAGATTCTTGGAAGATTTGACGGACTTCTCTGGAGACACAGTCCGCTCCTTCTGATACCCAGGAAAGGTCATAGGCAACTCTTCACTTGGCAGCACCCTTGTTTTACATGGTCCTGCACAAGATGCCTCCGTTTCCAATGCAGACCATGATATCAGTTCTTCAGCTTCTGGTTTCCAGGATGTGTTCTTTTTCTGGTTTGGAGAGTCTTGCCTAAGTGCACCTTTTTTAGTCTTTCCTATCAATACACAAAGCATTTGGACATCAATACCTTTTCTCATGAAACCTGAAGATATATGTTGACATCTGAATGCATAAAAATAAACCAAAGAATCAAAATAGGGAAACAAACAAAAAGAAAAGGTATCACAAAACCAGTTTTTTCCCTGATGGCTGAAGGGCATTCTCTAAATTACAGCACATAAAAAGCTTCTTGGTGTACTTCCAGTATGTCCTAACAGAAATAAAGGGGGCAGAAACGTTACATTTAGTTTGCTTTCCAGTTTTCAGCGTTTCCTGCTACAAAACCCTTCACAATTAATTCCTAAAACCCAATCCACTTCAGTCAAAGCATAAATTTTAACCTCCTTTTTACACAGAGAAGAGCAATGTTTGTGGGTACCTACCTTCTATGCTTGCTCATAAAAAAGGCAACACTACTAAATTAATTTTTTATGTCCTAACAGAAAGGGTAAAAGGGGTGGAAAAAGTGTTAAGACACTCTGTCTCACTGCCTCATATATTCAAATCTAACTGTGCAATTGAAAGATTAAAAAGGAATCCAATAATGTCTCTCATCTACTTTATTATAATTTCCTAATAAACCATCACAAAAATAATCCAGTAATATAACCTGGAAGGAACAGTCTAAAGAGCTGTTTAACTTACCCACATGAGTACTCTTTTGGCTTTGAGATTTAAGGACATTTCCTTCACTATCAGAGACAGGATCTGGTTCCGACATTCCTCTGAAGTCAAGTTCTCCAACATCCAGATGATCCAGTTTTGGTTTACCAAGTGCTTCAACCTGTGCTTTTCTGTTCTTGCCTTTCCTACTCTGGGTCTTCTTATCAGAGGGCTTAGATTTTGAAACAGGAGTTGCAGAGCCATCTTTTTTTGATTTTTTGTTCTTACCGGGTAATGAAATCCAAGAAGTAAAAGATACACCACTGGCTTCATCAATTAAAAATTCACACTCATTTTCAATTTCTATATCTTGACCTTTCACAGGAGGAGGTGAAGGGAGTGATCTCGAAGCTGAGTATCTACAGAAAGGAAGGAAAATGATAAACCATTTTGGGTAGTGAAGTAAATTGACTTTCAATCTTTCAGACCGAGTGGTGACTCCGGGACACCTAAACACAGTACAAAACATTCTTTGGAAGAATTATTATGAAGTTCATCATTCACTGCTCCTTAAGCTTCCAAACAGAGCACAAGGTCTGCTTCTTGCTTTGGACAGATGCTGGACAGTCAAATTCCTATGTAACCAGTCAGATCGAGATTAGCTCTGAAAAAGACTGCTTGCTCACTGAAAACTTCAGAGTCACATAAGGTTTTCCTGAATCCTCCAGCCAAACAAGACATCTCAGGCTCCACCTGAAACACTATCAACAGACACTATTCAACATACTTTTTTACTGGCAGACAAAACGAAGAGCACTGTTAAATCCTAACAGCACAAAATTTTGAAACAAACATTCAAACCCTTGCTCAAGTGGCATTTTTAACTAATGTTGGACTACCCCAAAACATGATCCCCGACTTTTTTATAGATAAAAGGATGTTGTTCCAGTATTCAGACCCAGATTATTTTAACAGCAAATCAGATTCCATATTAAGCCTCGAAAACAAACCTCTGTTGGAGTGTTCCTGTTGATACAGCTGCTAAGAGAGCTGAGGAGAAAGTCTTCTCTTTCTGCACAGATGTAGGAACAGGTTCTGTTCCCTGCACAAGAACAGCCTGCTCATCTCTCCCAGTCTGAGGTCCTTCCAAATGTTCAACTTCCCTACAGCTCTTTCCTGCAGCCGGTGTATTCCAGCCATCAAAACACAATCTATGTATGAGAAACAGCATTTAAACAAAATGCTATAGATCTTGTGTGCACAATAAAGTATTGTGAGGATGAACAGATGCTCCTGCTGACAGTGTCTCACTTTTTATGAATAAGCTTCCCTTTGGTAATTTGCTGGAACACAGCTTAGCCATAGTACTTCCCAGCACAGTAGCAAGTGTCCAAAGGCAACATAGAGTCAGCTGGTGACTCTTGATCAAAGTGAAGGCTGCTCAGCAAGACAAATTCCTAATTTTAGGAGAACGTGCTTCAGAAATTGTCAGGTTTCCTAGACTGTAGGCACACTGTCTTCCCAATTCCACTCCATCAATGGGAGTCCATGGGAACACTGTCAGTCCATCTCTATGATCTACCCCAGAGATTCAGTCCTCCAGGATAGCTAAACTGTGGCCAGAACCCCTGGCCAGTACTGCAGTTGGGATTCAAATTTTCCAATGAGGAGATAATCACAAGTCAAGTTGTTCTATTTCATATAAAACATTTGTATATTCAGAGCAAAAGGAATGATGACTGCTCATTTCTATTTTAGCAAATTCTTGTTAATTTTTAAGGTCAACAGTGTCAATAGGATTCCCTGAAAAAGTCTAGACTATCTGAGAAGCTGATATTTTGTTAAACTTTTCTGCAAAGAAAAGTTCAAGTCTATTCTGACAGGTTTCCTATCTTTGGGTACTGCACTTATCACCAGAATATTTAACAAAAAATAATTCTGCCCTTCCTAAACCCAGATACAGAAATTTTCTAAAAAGCTTGGAATTATTTTTTTATGAGTTCACAGTCCAAACTCATAAATGATCGAAACCACTGTGTTAATTTACCCAAAGTTGGGGGCCACACAAGGGATATAGCACCACAACCACATTCAGCTCTACTTACTTAACTACAGGAGAACTTTTTGCTTCCTCCACAGGAAAAGGTGATCCAACAGACCTGTGATCATCCTCAGGGTCCAAACACATGGCAGGACTTCGGCACACCGCTTCAACATCTTTTAATGTATTTTTTTTGCTTTTAAACACAGGAGACACTGGTTTTTTAGAGGCAGCTAAATAATCATGTATTGCAGGCGTCAGGAATGAGTCACAGGACTGTCCTGCCATATATATAGAACAGGTTTAATTCTTCTACTCAAAACCTTACAAAATCCCAAGAAATAACTACCCAAAATACCTTAATTCAATAATGGCAGGACCAACCTTTGCTGCTGACTGCTGTTAGCAGAGATGTAGGTGAGGGTTCTGGAGATTTACAGGCTCTTTTCACAGAATTGGTTGATGTTGCCTTTGGTTGTCATAGTTGATAACGAATAATGAGACAAAGTAAAATATTTGATAAAGCAACAATATTTTGACACGAATATAGATTTCTCTAGAACATGATATAATTTCCTTCCCTTAATTCATACTCATGTCCTATTTTAACTTAACACGTCAGCTTTCTATCGTGTAAGACTTTCTAAAAGTAACTGTAAATTTCAAACAACAGGAAAAACAGCACACACAGCAAAAATCTATATGCAGCTTTAGACAGACATCCTGCTAGTCTCCAGGCAAGCTATTTACTCTTTTCATTAGAATGAATTAATTTAAACAATTTAATTCACCTTTACTAAGACAGGCTGAGGTTTTTCAAGAACTGCTTTGATATTATATGGTATTCTAACATCAAACTAAAGTAAACAAATACCATCATAAAGGATCCATATTCTCAACCCTGCCATTAACGGAAACTATTTAAAAAAAATAGAATCAAAACCTTAGAACTAAATATACAAACTGGCATCATTCTCCCAGCAAACCCATAAGGCCTTCAGCTTGTTTCCACTCTTCAAGGAAGATACAGATATACAAAGTTATTGTACAGATAACTACTTACCAGGAGTTAACAAGTTGCTTTAATAAAAGCACCACCTTTCAATTTTACTGTCCATCATGTAGCTAAGAACTGTGTCCGTATACCTGGCAAAATGACTAAACCCAACTCCAGTGGAGTCCAAGACAGCCATACCCACCACCAGTAATAAGGTAGAATGCTCCAGTCTAAGACAATGAGAAATTTAACTATCCTGGACAAAAAGCTGAAAAAGCTTTCATTAGAAAAAAAACTAGAAAATAAGCTATTAAATAAATCTAATTATAGAATATTTACTGTTAGAACACAAGAAACTAAGAAAAAAACATTACCCACAGCAATTACACATGGTTAAATGATAGCCTATATACTTTAAAAGTAGCATATGGAGCTTATTCAATGCTCATACAGAACTAAAACCTACAGAACTAAAGTTGCACCCAAGTGAAACTACACCCAATGTTACACTGTGACACTGCCATAACTAACTTACCCTTTGGCTTTGCAGTGAAGCCCTCTTCTCATTTTTGACAACGTGAGTTGAGCAACGGGTTGCACTTGGGGAGTTTATTGTAAGATCATGGCTGCAACCTATGAAGAAAAAACTACACATATGAGAATCTTGGAATTGTACAGGTCTCATTTATTTTAACAAGTTGCTGAGGCTTGTTAAGATAACAAATAGAAATAAGAAAGGAATCAGCTACTCAAGAAAGATTACCTATACAAGACAGCTAAGACACAGTTTAAAGCAGCTACAAAAGGGGTGCTCCTATAAATCCTGAGAAAGACTTTATTTTTATCCATTGTATCGCTATTTTTTATTTCTATTTACTCACCACTAAATATAATACAAGGAAAAAAATTGGTTTTCTTTTACCTGCAAATTAAGCAAAACACCAAATAAGAGCTTACTTTCAAAACAATCCTGTATGAGTTTCAGTACACTTTGACCTGGCTGTACATCAATCTTAGTTCTAGAAAGAAGAGGGAAAAAATATTTTAAATCAAGAACATCAAATGTTCCTATCCCAGCAATATTAAAGCAGCAAAGTTCTTACTTCTCAATATTTTAGATAATTATTTCCCCTAGTCCCAGCTTGAATATATTTTTACCTACCATTTCCAAGTATAGATACCTGCAAATAAACTTATCTAAATCAGAATTCCAGGAAAAAAAGTCTCGCTGCCACAGATTATGATGAGAATGAAGAATTCTCTCTACATGGAACACACAACTACTGCAATAGCCCTGAGATAAGAAAGCTTTGGGATGAATAGAATCTCTCTTAAAATAAGTATTTTTTAGGCAGAAGTGAGTGATTCACTAGCCAGATCATGTTGATCAAAACCAGAATAACACCAGAAAAGCCATGGATTATTAGTCCCATAACCATCGTTACACACCTTTAAAACAGGTAATTTGGTAGATGTGGTAACCTCATGAAATGCAAGTCTAAAACTGGATTCCAGTAAGAGAAAGCTCATGGACTTCTGACTTGCCTTTAAAGAATGCTACAGCACTGCAAGTACTCCAACTCATCTCTAACATTTACCAGCAAGGTCCAAATATGCTGGAACTCTGTGTGGGCTTCATTTCTCTACTTCTTGAAAGGTAAAATGTCTGCACAGACTACTCCTTCCATACTCAGGCAGCCTAGTCAGGGGTATCTGAAGTATAGCTACACCATAGTTTGCTGCCTCAGCAAAGGAAAACCTTGGGGGTTTGTCCCCCAACACTGTTTGCTCCTCCCACCACTAAGAAATACAAGAAACTTGGGAAATATCATATGGTCAGTTTAATAGGATACACTACACAGCTTTGACATTATGCTTGTGGATAAAAATCCACACAAGTTTTCCAGAATCTAAGAATAAAATTTTAAATGCAAATTACCCTCCTCCGTGGCAGAATCTTGCTCTGTAGTCTTTTTTTAAATGATTCTGTGAAGAAATAAGAATTGATTTTTACTCAGCATGACACTTGACAGAAAACCAGGAAGGCAGAACTCAAGGATTCTCAAGCCATCTTAAACTTGGGGGAGAGTGGGAGTTACTGCAGCCCTTTTTCTTAGAATGCTCCAGTTGCTGTACAACCCCAGTAGCAACTGCCAGAAGTTCAGCTTTCAACAAAAACCATCAAAGCGTTGGTTGTATTTAAAGTCAGAGAGTCTTACAGGAGACTTAAATGACAGAAATCACAGAGAATCTAAGGATTTGGTTAACATTTACAAAAATAATGACTAAAGAAATAATCTTTTAAGTAAGGAAGAGAAATGAACTACCACAACACAAGCTAGGACATAACCTTACAACACATCCGCTGCTGTGTGTTAACTGCTCACATGATGATTCTTTCCCTATGTTTGTCACAGGCACGACCACACTGACAGGCAGTGAGAGCACATCACTGTGCCTTGGTAAAACTACAGCCTCAGTTAACCCCCAGGGCCTCCTCATACACTTGAAACCCACGTATAGTCAAAGCAATTCAAAAACCAAATATGACTCCAGTCATCTACTACCACAACAAGAGCAATAATAATTCAAACAGCTGCATATTATCAGCGTTACCTCCTGTGCCGACAAATGAAATAAAGTCCCTGACTTGGGAACAGGCAAAGGCTATTGAGGATAAAAACAGGAAGAAAGGACAATAAAAATTCAAGAGCTAAGGAGAGTGCAGATTTTCAGATGTGACAGGAAAACATCTCAAAAAAAGTAAACGTTTAGCTGAAAAACAACTATGACCTCGTACTCATTTGCGTAACTTTTAAAAATGAGTTTGTGCAGTGTGGAGATTATCTAGTCCTAACACAAGAGAATTCAGCATGTTTTTCTGAAGTTTGCCATACTGACAGTCCTTTGCATTTCTTTGCGATTCCTCTTTGGATCCTCCTTCTGATAACAAAAACAACCAAAACCACATATGGACTGATTTCACTGCAAACTTTCAACATCAGCTTAACGTGGCAGAAGGAAACTCTATGTCACACGGGAAAACACCTGACCAACAGCCGGCACCTCAGACAGTGTACACAACCACAGCCCGCAGTCAGTCCGGCGCTGGGGCTGGAACTCTTCCCCGGGCAGCGGAGGGCGGCACAATCCCCCGGCCGGCAGCCTTTCGCACCAAAGAGGCGGAAAGCTCCTGTAAAGGGCCTGAAAAGTGCTTTCAACAGCTCATTGTTAGTGTGTTCGCATCGCGCTACACACGCAGAGGTTTAAAACTAGGGAAGAGCCCGATTCTGGCGCGCCTGGACAAGTGTCCGGCTCTTGAGGCGCTGACCCGCCCGTGTGAGGCGGCTCTGCGGCGGCAGCCTGAGGGCAGCGGGGTCCCGGCAGAGCAGCCCGGCCCGGGGGCAGCGCGGAGCACCAGCCCCTGCCCCGCTCTGCTCGGGGAGAAGGGCAGACCCCGCCGTGAGGCGGAAGGACGGCCTCGTCCCTCCCTCCCTCCCTCCGGGGCGCGACGAAAGCCGCGCCTCCGGCGCCGCGAAAGGGACCGGCGGCTGCCCACCACACAGCGCACAGACAGACAGACAGGCAGGCAGGCGGGCGGGCGGACAGACAGACGGACAGACAGACAGAGACAGGCAGGCGGACGGACGGACAGACAGACAGAGACAGGCAGGCGGACGGACGGACAGACAGAGACAGGCAGGCGGACGGACGGACGGACAGACAGGCGGACGCACACTCCCACGCCCCCGCTCACCCATGCCTCCGCCATCCCGCGCCGCTGTGGCCGCCTTTCCCGCCGCCTTTCCCGCCGCCGCCGCGCGCTCCGCCTGAGGGAGGCGGGGGGGGGAAGCGGCGGCGGTCGCGCGCCAACGAACGCCGCCGGTTTTGGCGGGCGCGCTGCGGCGCCTGCGCGGGAGGAGCGCCCGCCCCCGCGCGCCT
>JAWWMP010000132.1:27720103-27749372 GCA_035047865.1 Dendrocincla tyrannina | reverse complement strand
CGCCGAGGGCAGCCTCGAACCCGCGGCGCTGCGGGCGGCGCAGAGCAGGCGCGCTCCTTTAGAGCGTTAGGGAAGAGCTCGGCTGCGAGCACATCAAGGGCCTGAGGACGTGCGGCTGCAGTGCCTCGCAGCGCCTGCAAAACGCTGCCTAAAAACACAGGCTCTTTAAGCGCTGCCTTCTATCTTACACTTGTATTGGAACGCCATCCCTATTCTTTCTGACCACTAAGGGGAAGTCCACTCTATTTATAAAAATACAAGAGATAACATGATAACAAGTTTTTGCTTTCTTTTCATGAAAATACATAAAATCACTTTGTGGAGATGGTGCTGCTCCATCTACATCAGGTCACAGTTGCTGCTTTTCCTCACTATGAAATTGAAGCTTATGTCTTGCTGCGAAAAGTAGGAACTTAATACTTGGATGTATCTCCCTTTTGCCACGCAAAATGACTGACTGACTAGCAAGACACTTTTGCTGGTGCTACAAATGCTGTAATTCACGACACCTTTAAGCCTGAGTCTCAATAAGCTTTCTTCTCCATGGATAAACACCCGCACTAGCTACTTCATCAACCACGCAGAAAATATATTTATACTAAAACAAAAGCTCCAAAGCCCTCTGGTCAAAATTTATCAACTTTTAGACAAAGTTTTACACTGATGCACTCTGCTGCACATACGCTTTCTGTAACTGCATAACAGGAGATAATTAACAGGGATTGATAAACCTTTCAGGCTAATTTCAGCTTTTGGCTGAAATTCAGTTCCTTTTTTCAAACAACTGCCCTACAGCCACATTGTTTCAGACAAAAGCTAAAAAAGATCATGAACTTATCTAAAACCTTTGCTTGTGTTTGTTAATAAGTCAGACAGAGATACAAACTCTTTGCCTACCTCAAACCCACATTATTTCAGGACGTGGGATGCCATGATGAGGTGACAAGGTTTTGGCATTTGCAGAGACCCAGCTCGTGCCAGAGTTGTTCCTTCTAGGTAGTCGCGATTCTTGAATAGCTTTTTCCTTTTTTTTTTTCCCCCAATAAACATTCACATATTCATCCTACATAGGAAACGGGTGGGAAAATAAGTCGGAAATATCTACTTTTTTCTTGTGGTATTGGTAAATAAAGCCTTAGATGATCCATCAGATCCCCCAAAGCAGTCTTGTTAACAGTAGCAAGATCTTTACACAGAACTCTCGCTATTCCTAACATTAAAGAAACATGTTGACTGACCACAGAGAACAGCTGAGCTGGGTGCTAAATGCCTCATGCTTTGCATTCCTGCATCTATAATAAGAATGCTAGAAATTCAGGGAAAGCTAATGTAAATATGAGCAAACTCTTCAAGAAAGCATTTGAGTAAGAAAAATCTTCATTATAAACCTTCATCCCTGCAAATCAATTGCTCTTTCAAAGAATGACATTTTGAAGGAAAGCTATTCTAAGTTTTCTAGTGGAAAGACAGTTCTTCAATATTGCAGGAAGACTGCTAGCTCTAGCTGCTCCATAAGAATAGAGCATCAAATGGCCCTAGGCAAACACAAGCTACCATTGCAATGAAGAAAAAAAATAACCAAACAAGGAAAAAAAAAGCAAGCAAAACAAAAACACCAAAGAGAAAAAGGAGTTCTCAGATTCCAAACCTCTAGCTTGGTAGCACTCATAGCGACAATGCTGGAGATCTGAAAGACCAGCACCCCAAAATTCACTTGCCCAGTTTGATTGAGCCCTTTTAATGTCATTATGCTTAGCATCTTCTGAGACTTTTGATAAAAAGCAGGAACAAATGAAAAAATGGGCTGTATCAAACACAAATTCACACTGAATCAGCTCACTCCACTGCACAACCTTCAATATAAATATTTTCACTCTCCATATCAGGAGTTCAAAAAAGGTTTAAAGCATGAAAAAGTTTTAATGAGCCACTTAACGTGCAGAGTTCTATATAATGTCCTATGTAGTTAATTAAGATTTAAACTAGATAACTTATATCCAAAAATTTTAACTGTCTGCTAACAAATATATAAAGACATTGTGTATTTTCAGTGTTTCCACAAACAACTTTTTAACTGAGCAGAACCCATGCACGGAACAGACACCCATCCAACAGACATATGCAATGAGAGCAGCACAGAGATACAGCCATGTCTGTAAATTCTGGCTGTGATCCCTGCCAGCCTTGACCTGCACTTTTTCACAAAAAAGGGGTCTCAAAGTTGTATGAGTTGTCATTAATAAAAGCCATTGTAATAATTATTTCTGAAAGTTTAGTTTAAACCCTGAGGAGAGTCATATGGCATTCTAGGAAAGTACTGAGATGTTACTATTTTTATATGCTGCTTATTTCAAAAGCATAAGCACAATGTTAACACCCCACTAATGTACTAGAGTATACTTACTCGAAGTTTCCTTTGTTTCCCAGTCTCCATCTATGAGAGGTGACAGTGTTTTCAGCATGATATAAACCTTTAAGTGATCCTTAGCACTAAATAGTAACTTCAGTTAAGAGTTCGGATTCTAATACTGCCACAGCGAAACACATTTTAGTTGTCATTTAGAAGTGGAAACTTCTTGTCTGCTTGTGCCTCTTCTGCACTCTAGCCACTTCTGTTTCAAAAAGTTTCTCTGAAAGAACTACTTAAAAAATTGAAATGTTAGGTAGTTAAAAAGCACTATTAGTACAGAAAATTATACCTATAAAGTAGACCAACTATAAAATTATATACACCTTCCAAAAGACATCCCACACGTAAGACTGAATTGAAAATACTGAAACAATTGTATTGATTTCAGCTATTCACTCTTGGTGTATCTTGGTGTACAAGTTCCCAACCTGATAGCTCTTATTGCTGATTACAACTGAGAAGGGAAAAAAAAAAAGTAAAATTTCTGACTAATAGTGTTCACTAAAAGTGAAGATATCCCTAAAGCTTAATAAATTATGATTTATAATAAACAGCCAAGTAGTTAACAGTTTTTGCAACAGCTGCAGGATATAATGTGCAATTACAATCTCTAGAGCTTCAACACATGAAAAGGTTTACTAGTTTATAGGTTTGTATTCTAACCTTGCCTCACTCTATCATGGTGTGGAGAAAAAAAACCCTACCAGCTCAAGTATCCAGTGTTTCACTGGTAGTTAAATGACATTTCTGTAACACACCTCTGCCTCACTGCAGCAACAAATCTAGTCCCTAATGACTTCCAATTAAATAGGATCTTCAGACTTCAGTACCCCAGTAACTGACCAATGATGATTAAAACCTGTGTTCAGTGCAACTCAGACCTGTGTTGATGTCATGTGTACAGCAGAACTATTTGCTCTAAGGAAATGGTACCAAAAGGAGTGTGGTATGACAAACATCCAGAGACATTTGCCTTTTCCTCCCTTTAAAATCATCATGTGCTACAGTTACTTTAATTTGGTGAGGACAGAAAGGCTCAACCACATTTTTTTCTTACTTGAAGACAACGTTTTATTGTTGAAAGTGTTAATTCAGCTCTCCGATAGGTTTTCACTTTCCCCATACTGCAGTATTCTGTAAAGAACAGTCTCAGTGCAGATAATCAACAATTCCAGCTCTCTGGACTTCAGGGGAGTTTTGACAATTCACATCTGCTCCCTGTGTTTCCATGTTGAGACTGACACAAGATAGCTGCTCTGGTCACAGCACCACTAACCAACCACACAATAAAGCAGTTTGTCTGCTCCCAAGTGGGAATTTAAGCCTTTTAGATGGATTAAATCTCATGTATAGATGGCAAGAATGAAATTCTTGTTTGAAAATTACGTAATGTGAAACTGATTTGAGATGTTCTTAGAACACCAGGAATATCATAAAATGGTGGTTTCCCCATTTTTTGCACTCTTCTCTGAGCAGTGCATAATTTGCACATGGGCACTATTTGGAAGGTTCACCATTCTTCTTGTTTTCTTCAGCTCCCCACAAATCAATACGAATCTTGTCTTTAAGGTAAGGACTGTACTGGACATTCCATCTCATGGAGTGACCAATTCTCCTTTCAGTGAAAGGTTTGAAGAACACAGGAGTAGAAGAAACATAAATCCAGTTTGTCTTCAGTGCAAAGCCACTGATTTTCACAATTTAATTAAGGCTTCACCAAAAAGAAATACATAGTACCATATTTAATAGCTGAAAATTAGCACACTCCTTTGAAAACAAATGGTCCATGAGTGACTTTTATGTCTCTACCATCAATTGTCTTCCTGAACAAAGTAGTATCTCACTGGGGGTCCTGGCAGATCTTCCTCTCCATCAGTCTCTGGAGCAAATGATACTGTCAAATCC
The DNA here is from genome assembly GCA_035047865.1 of Dendrocincla tyrannina. NCBI lineage: Eukaryota > Metazoa > Chordata > Aves > Passeriformes > Dendrocolaptidae > Dendrocincla > Dendrocincla tyrannina. The sequence goes on along the minus strand of JAWWMP010000132.1, from coordinate 27,745,057 downwards.
ACGTACTTCTTATCAGCTGATGGTTTCACAAGCTTTTGCATCCTATAGAGAAATGAAGAACAGTTTGTTAACACACCAGAAGGAGGACTGGCACTGGGAATTCAGGACCAGACTAGGATGAATTTCAGTGCCATCAATATGTACTGGCCCAACATATTACAGACCAAATTAAAATGGAGAATTAAGGCACCTTCAGATTTTGACACAAAAGCTGTTTCTCCACCTGAGATCCAGCAAATTGTATTCCATTTTCCTGATAAGACGTAGCCCATTAGTGAGCTACTGCCATCATTCACCAATAAGTGATCAGTACAAAAGAGAAGAGTACATGGACAGTTTCAGATGGGATTCCTCACAGATGTAATTTCTCTCTGGCATCCCACAGAGGCACAAGGCCAAGCCAGCTTTTTGTATAGGATTTCAGACAATGAGAATTAAGTTTTCTGTCTACCAATAAAGGCCCGTTTGAGTACAGCAGGAAGAACCACTCCGGTGCAAGGACTAGATAATAAGATCTGATGCAAAGTAATTCTATTGGGGTTATGAGATTAAGTCCCTGACTTTCAGAGACGAATAGCAATGAGGAGGAGAAAAAATGCCAAGATCTGGGACTTCTTTCTTCATGACTACAATGTGAGTTAGAACTACGTAGGCATGTTACGCATTAGTACAACTTTGCCCTTTTGCTCTCTGCAGTCTCAAAAGCTACAGCCATCGCCTGGAAGTTGCACGCTGGAATACTGAAGTAGGTCAGCCAACCTCACTTTCATCACCTGTCTGCAGATGGCTCACAATTATTTTCCTCCTAACCTGGAGCACTAATTCATGAGGCTAGCTCAAATGCTAGGAGGCTGAGGGAATGCAGTAATTCATTTCTATTCCTTACAGGTCACTTAGAGAAGGATTTCGCTTCTGGGTATGCTTGGTATGCAGGTTAAAAAGCTGCTTTCCCCATCCATTTGCTTCAGCAAAGCCTATGAGCACTGACCAGCATACACTTCACAGGAACTCTAAGGAACACATTTTGAGCTAAACTAGTTTAATCAACAGGTATAAAGGAGAACTAAACCTGGGTGAGATCTGGCTGGTACTTTGCAAAGGCCTGTCAGTCAAAAAACAACACCCTGCCCTCCCATCCTGCCAAGCTGCCAGTTTGTGATACCTCAATCTCTCCTCAGTGAGCGGCACTGCAAAGCCTTGTGAATGTTGTCATAGTTAAAAGGGGCTAAGGTGATGTAGAATCTCAAGAATTACTATGAACAGAACTGACTTGCAGAAATCTTAATCTGCAAGCAATACATTAACTCATTCAGAGCTAAGTTGCTAAATATCAGCATTAGTTTTAAGCCAATTTCAAAAGGTTCTAAATTGTTCCACTTGAACCAGAGTACATTCTTTCCCCAAAATAACCCCCACTTTCTCTCAGACTTCTTTAGCTTTCTCACTCTGGTATTCATCAATTAGAACGGCATTTTGGAAGTCTTCTGTCTTCATCATGGAAATTAATTCACTTACTCTTTTTTTATTTTATTTTTCCAAATGAAAGAAATTACCTTTTGCTTTCTAAAATACTAATGACTAGCTACCACTTGAGGGAAAACACTGCTGCCAGGCACACATCCTTATGACACAACCTAGGAGCACCATTTGTATGCACACTTGCATCCCTCAATCCATTTTCCAGTCATACTCACGTGAACTTTAATCTTTTTATATGGCCTGGCATCACAGGAACATAGAGCATTTTGACTCCTTGTACAACCATAGTTGGTTCAATTCCATATTTCTCCTGGAATTCACAAATTAAAACTTCTTAAAGGACTAGAACAGCTGCCCAAGCCAGCAGATACTACTGCTGCTAATACTACAGCTAATTATTCAAATTCATAGGATCCCAGTCAGAAAACTTGCTAATGCATGGATGCTGACAGAAGTTTTATTAAGATACATTTGAGCCAAATGAATTAACAAAGTGTTTGAAAATAGGGTTGGATGTGCCTACTTAGAGATATTCCCATTTAAATACTATTAAAACTATTCTGGTTTGAACAATAACTTGATGACAGGAAAAGAAAAACAAAAAACAAACCCAAACCAAAAACGCAAAACAAGAAAAGCCCTTCCTCTTGTCTTGTACTAATGCAGTACAGTAGATAACTTACTCTGACAGCATTTATGAAGTCCAACAAAGTAAAATCCTCTTTCCCATAAATTGTCCACCTGTCCCAGATGGTAAATGAGATCCCATTTCTGTGTTAAAAAGTGAAAGGCTGTTACTTTAGAATGTGAACTCAGGCGCTTCCTTTTAAGGCATATTGAAGAAATGCCATGCCTTCTAGCAACCTGTTATTTGTTTTATCTTGATAAAAAATCTCTTTCCTCTCTGCTGCTGTTTCTCGAGCCCTCTGACCTTGCTAAGCACAAGACACACTAAGAGCTCTAAGTAAACATGGTATCTGGCAATGAAGTTATTGAGCTTTCAGATCTACTGAAAAATAGCTCTTGTATTGAGTAAGATGCAAAAGCATATCCAGGATGTTTTCTAAGAACAATGCCACACATCCAACTTGTGTAGATTTTTAAAGCTTCACGAGTAACAGATTCCACTGAAAACAAAACTAAGCCTTCAAAACCACTATATTTTAAATTAGGACAGATGAGTATTTGCTGTATTTTCCAAAGTTCTTGAGCAATGCAGTATTAAGAGGATCACTTACACTTTTAGCAGTATATAATAAATGGATTAACAGAGTTTGATAGCAAGCATGAAGGGATTCATCATTTTCCAAGTTTAAACAACAACAAGTTTAGAGTACCTATAAGGTTTAACTGGAGTATGGCCATGAACTGTGGTTCTCTCACAGCTTTGCTATGTGAGCACATAAGACCTTAATCTGGTTATATGGATTTAATAACTATTCAAACTTCACATTTGTTGTAATGGCTCAGCAAGTTCTCAGCATCAATTAGCAGGTTTCCAAATACTGCCCTTGCCTTTCTGCCACTGTTCTTCCTACCTGATTTCTGTTCTTCTTACTTCAGCAGTTTCTGTAAAGACCATTACAGGAATGGCTAGGTTCAGAAAACAGTTCTTGTATGCATCAGCTGGGTAGCCACCTACAACTTTGATGAGTTCCAGTGCAACCTGCAGTAAATAAGAATTTACTTACTAGTTTCTAGGTACCGTGTTGTCAACACTAGTGCAGTTAAGAGGCCAGCAACTACAGAGAAAGTTGTTTATGAGATCAGCCTTTATAAAAGTGGCAGAATAAATAACATCTGGAAATGCAACCCACTACGTCACAGAAATAAATTCTGTTGCTGCCAAGGGAAATACATAAAAATACTTTTAAAAAAGTGTTCCTAACATAGGACTCTTCCAAAAGTTGTTTAATTCAAGAAACCTCCACAAAGTGTGAAGTTCTTTTGTGACATATGAATGTGAACAAATCCTCTCTACTCTTGGCAGTGGCACTCTGATGGGAATTAATATTTATGGCAGAAAACAAATCAAAATGCTGATTTCCAATTCTTTGTGTTCAGCAAATCAAAAATAAAAGCACCAAAGGAAGCTTCCCTGTCTGACTATCCAGGAGCCACTCTGGCAGCCACACTCCATCACCAGAGACTTTAAGTGCTGGGGCTGAAGCTCCTTCACAGCAGGCAGCTTCTCAATAGGTGCCCCACTTGACTTGCTAGCCATCCCACTCAGAGTCAGACAGGGTTTCCTCACTGGCTCAACCCTGGGTTTCCCATAGCAGTCTCAGACCTCTGGTTCCTTTAAGCAATTTTACCATGGTGCAACAACAGAGTAACAGCTCGAGCTGGTGCCTCTGGAGAGGGACGTTGAACAAAGGACTACCTGGACTTTTGTATCCTCACAGTCTGTGTGCACAACAGTCTGGGGTCTTCAAGCTGAGTCCTCTCAGCTCCTGCTGTATCTCTAGGTGTCCAGTCACCTGGCTGGAGCCACATGTCCCCTTGCCCTCTGTTGTGCAAAGTTCACACCCTCTTGCCAGAGGCTCTCACCATCCTGAGCTCAATCTTCAGCTGACACTGCAGCTGTACACTGAGCTACCTACACTGAATGTGTTCCTCAACAACAACATCTAGAACCAAGTGTGACCCTTTGTATTGGTACGTGAGAAATAAATCCATCTCTTTCAATGAGGCTCTGTCGAGGTAGCACTGATACCCACACAACAATGGTTTTAGGCAAGAAACAGTAAGAGAAAGAAATATACATTTAAAGAGCATACTCACCAGCCCTGATACTGCAGCAGTAGCTGTGGCAATGGCAGGAATAATCTTTCCTGCAATGCGCTTTGTTTTGAACCGATCTGCTGGTTCAATGTTGTACATCTTGGCTCGCAAGTTTGACGCTGCTGTTATAAAATCTATATGCCCATTACTATCGTCATCTTTTTCAAAGGATATGGGCTTCATTTGCAAGTCAGCTGCTCATTTAAAAAAAAAAAAAGAAAAAAAAGACCAAAACTTATTATTAGAAAACTGAACATAGTTCATAGGAACAAGAATCTTAAATCAAAAATCTCACATCCCGGAGCTTGGTGCCTTATTTGTTTTCCTATGCTAGAAGCAGAAATGTTCCTATCAAAGCCACTTGTTAAAAGTGAGTAATGAAAGAAGTATCAACAGAGGCCCATAATTTTATTTTCCTTGCAATACCAGGAATAAATTTTGTACAGTCCTGTGGATGTTTCTTATTCACCCTATCTCACTATAGCTCTATTCTATGAGAATTCCCTCTATAAGCTTTGTTTATCTGCAACCATTTATCTACGGACTTAGCATCATGAGAGTCAAGAGTTTTGGGTTGAGACATCATGGGATTAGAGATAAGGTAATCTTTCTCCTCTGTGTTCACAAGGTAATAAAGCTTCCATGTAGTTGTTGCCCAGTGACCTCTTCATATGGCCAGGCACAAAAATGGGATCCTAGCATCCTCATTTTATCGTATCTAGAAGATGCTGAGGAAGATTCTAACAGACTTTACGGATAATTCCAGATTGATTCCTCTAAGTAGTAACTCTCAGCCTTCTCATACCAGAATCACTTTCAGTCCATCTGGGATCTAGCCAGCACCCTTTTCCTCCTTACAATTCAATTCCCTGCTGCTGCCTGCTCACTGTCATCAGCACTGTAATTACACGCAAGTCTAACAGAGAGCCCTAAAAGTTGCAGGAATCTCAGAAATACAGAAGCATAGGGTAATGTCAAGCAACAGGACAGATATCTCCAGGGCACTTCAGAAAGCTTTAGACACCAGCTCTGCTTCTTGCAGAATTACAGAACTGCTTTATCCAAAGACCTGAACGTCACTACTGGCAGGGCCAACGCAAGACATTGCTAAGCTATGAGGTTTCAGAAGTTTGCACTACTCACCTTCCAGAGCTTCATTGGATAGTATAGACTTCTCTAGCTGGAAAATAGCATTTCTTTCATCCTCGCTGCTGACTGGAATATGATCTGGTTTTCTTGCAGTTTCATCAGTCTGTACAACCTGCAAATGTATGCAGTGCTTGAGTAATAAAATATATGAACTTAATACAGCATGAGTGTCAAGTGTACTAAATTTCCTGTCTTTCCTTGCAGCCTTTCCTCCCCAGTTCAAGGGCGATATAGATTTACCGGAGCAAGTCCAGCCAACGGTCACAAAGACCATTAAAGGACTGAAGCATCTCTCATACAAGGAGGAGCTTGTGAGAGTTGAGATGGTTCACTGTGGAGAAGACAAGGGTCAGTGGGATCTTATCAATGTGTATAAATATCTGCAGGGGGAAAAGTAAAGAGAGCACAGCCAAACTCTTTTCACTGGTGCCCAACAACAGCACAAGGAAGCATGGACACAAACTGAAGTGCATAAGATTACTTAGGAAATATACAAAAACACTTTAAAGGAAAAAACCACACAAAAACATCCGAACCAAAATCGTGAGGATGGTTGAACACTGGCAGAAGTAGCAGAGAGAGGCTGGGGAGTCTATTCTCAGAGATACTCAAAACCCAATGGGACAAAGTTCTTGACAACCTGCTCTAGCTGCCCCTGCTTGAGGCAAGGAACCTGAACCAGGCAGTCTCCAGGGGTCTCTTCCAACCTCACCCAATCCGTGATTCCAAGACAAAACACCAGTTTGTCCACATAAGACAAGCACTCATGAGACAAGTGTTAACGCTGTGCAAGAAAATATGAAAACATCCTGGAATACTTGCTAATTTTAAATAATGACAAATACTAGCCACTGCACAATAATGCTAAGTTATTTTGAAGTTAACACTTCATACAAGTAAAGACACTTCCTTTGTATTGGCTAGAAAGAAAAAATAAATTGACACTAGTCTTGGGTGGCTTTATAAAGTTGCTTATGAGTAAAATTTTACTACTTTTATTAAAATAGTACAGACTCGTGTAAACTTAAAAAACCCTGCAAAGTTACAATAACATTCATGCATGGAAAATAATGCTAAAACAAATCATTTTAAAAAGGCAACCCCACTCCACTATTTTTAATTCAGCATCTGGTACATAGATACCATAGCTATACCAAGTTAAAGCAGTCCTGTATGCCACATTTTGTGTTTACTTCTCATTAGTATCAATGCAAGTAGTTGGAAACGAGGGACACTTCGTGAAATATTTTTTCTCTTTAAACTAAATATCACACTTACTTTGTTTGAAGGTCTGAACTCTGGTACCTTCACAGTTGAAATAATACTCAAAATAGTTTCCTCTGACAAATCCTGTTATGATTTTGAAGAAAAACAATTTAAATTTGCATCAACACAAAATGATTTTATATCCAGCAGCATTTCAAAGAATACCAAACTCAAAAAAATCTCAGAAATATTCAATGATGTTTCAGTCAATCATCACCATTAAAACACCAAGTGACATTTCAGTTATCACAGCCAACCAGAGTGGTGTGAAGTGCCTAGCACTTGAAAACCAAACAGAAGCGTAAACATGACTTACAGGAATATCCAATTAGAAAAGGAAAAGGGTAACAAGAAAAACAAAGGATAAGCAACACAGAGGCTGCGAGTAATAAAAAATAAAACCCCCAGCGCATAGCTAAGATACTTAATAAAAAAAATGTCTTAAAGAGATCTTCTTTCAGTTCAGTAGCTATATTGCACAGGAAATAGGTGCATCAGAATAATAATTCCCAAATTTGGTGTTTACTGAAAATATTGAATACACCACTGATTTCTTCTTCAGATTAGGATTTAACTACAGATGAAAAATGCAAGCAGTTGCTGAACAGCCAGTGCTGAAGGATAGATTACTTCAAGAATCACTTTAATCAGTTCTTGGAAAGAACTGGCAACCAGACATCAGGACAAGACTGAATACATACACCCAAGTTAGGTGCTGGGAACACTGTGACAGTATGGATTACCTTTTCTGTGAAAGGAACACAGTACACTGTTGCAAAGAGTTTTGCTGCACTCACAATGAAACTGTAGTGCCTAAAGAAAAGAGAAAGAATTACTTTTGGTTGGCTTTTTACTTCAGTTGCCCAAAAGTTTGCAATCATATTCAAAGAGATCTTGAAAACATCTTCCAGTGCACACAGTAGAAAGCAGATGGCACATTTTGGGTGACTCAGGTGTCCCCAAAACTAATCAAACTTCGATCAGTAAAGTGTTATTTAATGAACACCGTATTTTCTTAACCTTTGCAGTCAAGAAAACAACTATTCACATGACATCAATATGATAATAAACAGCTTCACCTCAGAAATACTTTGTTATTTTGCTATAAAACATCTATAAAGCATCCAGGGAAGTACCATACTTACAAAGGATCATTAAATTCAAACTTCACTGGGAAAGGTGGCCTCTTTGGTGATTGCCAAAACAAACCTGGTAAGAAGAGAGACTCAAGATGAAATTCTAAGGAACCAGGAACAGCAACGCATGATGTATTCCACAAATTCACAACAGGCACAAAGTGGCATTTGTACTTACTTCCATCTTTTAATCGTGTATCAAGGGGAAAGGAATGAAGGAGCTGAAGAGCCTAGAGGAAAAGTCAGAGTAGTTTTAGTAATTTGTCACAGATGGATTGACATGACCACACTAAATAAAACCTTTTAGTAATGACGTGAAATCTCAATACACACCAATACATAGCTAAAGTAATTTAAAGAGTTAAGAAAATCCTAAGGCATCAAGATGGGCAGCTTAAAGACAAGTAATACTAGACAGAGTGACTTGCCCATTCATTCACAGAACAAAGACGACAATGTTACCTGATCTGTACAAAGTCCAAGCAAGACACTTAATCCAAGAAGCAAAGCATTCCCCCCACGCTATTATCACTTTAGGATTATTGCCTATAATTCACAATTGGGAACACAGTATTTTATCAATGTGACAATTACCACCAGGGCTTCCATAGGCACAAACATGTTTTTTAATGAACAATATCATGATCACAGCCTCACTACAAAATTACACACATACTTTAAGCAACACTGTGGACCAGATTCTCAGAATGACTGGCTCTTATTTCAGACCATCTTTGAGACAAACAGGGTTATGAAGATGAGTTCAGTAACAAAGTTTAGTGCACGAAACAAAAATCCGCTGTCCTTCAGTGAAAGGCATCTGATAATCCTGCTACTTTGGAAAACACAATTCTCAGGAAGCTGAAAAACTGCCAAGAAAGCTGCTTGGAGACTACTGAATAGAGCTACTAGACTGAGTTAATAAACCAGACCTAGAAGTGCTACAGTAGAAAGAGATGCAGCATTTTTAAGTTTCAAGTACAGTTCACTACTTATGAAGAAATGGAAATAGTGCAAAGACTTGGACACCTAGTTATTATGGTTACCAAGTTTTCTAAAATCCTCATCAGGCAGTACCACCTCATTTACAGGTCTTACCTACCTTATGGCTAAAATACTTCTCAAATTTTACTCTTGCTAGTTCTACACATTGAGTCCAACCTCGAGGTCTTCTACTGAGTGTTTTAATAACATGAAAACAGCCTTCTAAGCTCTCTCCTGATTTTATTCTCTAGATAAAGAAAGATAAAAATTTTAAGACAAGATTCCTTCAAATCCAGTCAAAGAGTAAATATGGTTTTAGTAATGTGCAGGCAAAAGGAAACAGAGGGTCACTTTGTGAAATATTATCCTTTATGTGACCCCTCCACTGGGTTTTTTTCCGGATGCTGCAGTCTACTTGACTCACTTCCACCCAGCCCTGTGGACTACAGGCCATTATAGACTCACAAGAAAACATAATAAATAATTAATCTAATTTATTATATAGTTGAATTCACTTCAAACTCAGTCTTTCCTTAATTTTTTCCAGATAGCTACACATCAGTGTGACATATACTAATCACACGCTAGCAGGGCCTCAGTCTTTCTGATATTTCTACATCATGTTCAGAGGACATGAGCTAGAGAAGCTTTTAATTATGCGACACACTGGAAATACTGTTCATCTGATGATCAGCTAATGACGTGGCCAAATAAGTCTTCTGAAAAAAGTCAGAAACTAACCCAAATCTCACCGAATAGAAATAAATAGAAACAATAATCTATATTCTAATTTAAATAGAAACAAAATCTATAAAGCAGTAGTTTAAACTCTGTATTTTACCCTGGCAAAATTCCCTTACCTGTAAAACTTCTTCTGCTGATGGATAGGTTTGCCAGAATTTATTAAACAATGAAGGCTTGTGAGAAAATGAGCTTTCGAACTACAAAATAAAATGGAAAAAGATGGCATTTTGCAAGAAGTGTATCAGATTCCTCCACCTTTCCAAATACACATTTAGTTATGCTGAATCCCGGTAAGCTTATTCCATTACCTTATCTCTTGCCCACTGTATTGTATGCTCGATAGCAGCTGGGAAAGACTTCAAGGTGCAAAAAGGTATTTCTTCTTCTGGTGGATCCCGCTGTAATTAAGGAGCGCTACATGTAAATACAGGCTTATTAAAGTTTATTGCTAATAATAGCACTGAGAACTTTTAGACTACTGTAAGCTTAAAATTCTGCTGTTATAAAATACAAAATGGCTTACTTATGCTTAGAAATTTGATTTATGAACTCTAGCATTATCACTTCCTCTTTATGAAGAGTAGTCTAAACTCAACACTGGAAAGTAAAACTGAACTCTGAAACACAAAGGGTGAGATTGCTAGCCAGTTTTTACAAGATGTGCAGTCCACATTTACATACACTCTCAAAATGAGACCTGCCCTTTCACTCAAGGCCCAAAGGACTTCTTTATGGACCCCAACAAGACTGTTAGGATGCTCAAAATCCTATTTCTGTGTCCACATGGCACCATTTCACAGTGTTCTCAATCAGTGAGTTTCTACATTATAAAGGCCATTTCATAAGAACAGAGGAATACTGCAAAAGCTTGACGGTTCATTTTCCCCTTCTCCATTCAAACAGAACTGCTATGTATGCTTGTAAAAAAACTGCTCAGATTTTGTTTCCTGTGAACTGTTCCTCAGAAACCAAGGAAGTAATTATTTCCTAGTAATACTGTTCTTCAGCAGCCCAAATGGGCCACTTTAGACAGACACCTAAATGATAAAGAATCAGAGGGCATTACAGGACTAGCTACAGAAGGTGCACAGTGGTTTTAAAACACTTACATGACTATTATAGGACTCTGTCAGATGGGGCACAATAACTTCCGTATGTCCTTTCGTTCCCATAGTTCCAGAGTCTATAAGAGGACGCAGGTTTGCTACACAACGACTGACATGGAAAGACACAAACTATCAGCATACAGTGTAATCACTACACTCTGCCTTGCAGACATTACCGTAACCAGAGTTGCCTCTAGGCAGTTTCAGAAGAGTGGAAAGCTTACACCAAACTCAAGAAAAGAACAGACTAAATAAGAAGAGCTATTCAAGTTAGATCAGGATACCATAAACCTAAGCCTATGTGGATTATGAGCATTAGAAATTATTTTTAAATGTAAACATCTCTACTTTTAAATTTAAATACATATTTTTATGCATAAATAATTCAACCTTAAGACTGCGACAGTATTCTCCCCCTTATCAGAACTCAACAGCCATTCACTTTCAAGAACTCACTCCAAGACTCTCTGCTACGTGAACAGTAGCAGCTGCACAACAGCAGAGTTGGTTTCTACCATGAATTTAAACCTCTTCCTCCCCCCATGCTGCATCCCTATAAAGGAACAAGGTAAATCTGAGCAATTTCTGATCAGATCATATAAGAAGTTGCAGGTCAGGAAGATTAAGAGCAGAAAAGCAGAGCTCATATGGAACATGAAAAGCAGCCCTTGCTTCCTTTCCACACCCTACCTATCAATGTATCTCCTTGCTTCAACATTGTCCAAAGCTGTTACAATCACATCTTGCTTGGTATAGAATTCATCGCTGTAAGTGTTCTCTGTGGCTGGGCAAACTTTATTAATGTCTGAGTCAATCTTTATGGAAGGATTGATGTTTAGAGTGGCTTCTGCTGCAGTATAGCTCTTAAATTTCTGAAAGTATAAATACAAAGATATATTTATATATTAACAATATGGAGATAAAGAACGTTTCAGACACAGAAATACCAACTTCATTTGCTGATCAAACAACAATTCACTGACAGAAATGTTAGTATGCAAAACATACAATACAGGATATTTTTTAATCATATACCTCCCTCACTGATAAATATCTTATTAATATAGTTTCACTTTTATTTAGTGTGTCAGAGACCACATGGTGAAAGTGCTTAAATGGTGCAAAGGTTTACTGAGTAACAAACTGATGCCACATGCTGCCTCTCATGCTCTCAAAACGCCCTAAGAAAGGAGCAGTTCCTGACTGTCAGAGGACAAACCCATTAGTAAATGTGACCATGTCTATGCAGCATAGACATCAAACACCCGTGAATAATCACATTACTGCAAGGTATTCCATACAAAGCCAATTTCAGAAGCTAAACTGAAATAGAGTTCTTAACCTACCTGACACTTCTAGCCATACTACATTCAGTTATCTAGGGATCAGCACTCAAGACAGTGTGGCTTCTGAAAGCTTGCAGGGTTCACCTTCCATTTATCTATCCATCCAAAGTGTAATCTGTTCCCAGATTTGCTACACAAACAGGAGGCAGAAAATTAAGCTGCTGAGTTTTGGGCAGGGGAAACCTTTTTTCACATTGCTGTCAAGATCTGAGCCACCTTTCTGATTTTGTGCTGTGTTTGCAAGTACAGGACTGTTCTCTCTGCTTCTAAGGAATTAACAGCTGTGTCATGAATTTACTGAATGTACTTTTTTTTCCCAAAGCTATTTATCAGCTTAATGAAGACTGAATTAAGTCAGAAGATAGCAACTTTGGTGAAGTTACATTAGCAGTAGCACTACTGAGCTCTACTGACAACAATTCTGCCAGCACTATTTTTTGTTACTTTATTTTCCCTGAATTTCAATGGTATAGTAAAGCAGTTCTGACACACTAACCCGCAGCAGTCTCTTAAGCAACACAGCACGCCTCATCTGATTGTTGAGTTTGCGAGGTTTCATTAGTCAAAGACACTAGTACACACTAATATTAGAGAATCCCATTTTGCTCAACCAATACTAGTGATAAGTGGGATGCCATTGCAGTTCTAGGTATTGTTTCAAAAAAGTCTGTATTTCGTTACAGCTTTTAAGTCTTTTCTAGACAGAAGTACAGACACTCACAATTCAGCCCTCTGTGGGGACACAGGACAGGGAAACATGACAATAGTCAAGAAAATCTACTGATTAAGAAAGCCTACCTGTATGTGATGAGGCCGAAAAAGAAACTGCCTGTTCAGGTTGGATTTCTCTATCAAGTCTGGATCTGTAATTGTAACCTAAGTCAGAAGGGGCAAAAGCAACAGCTGTAGTTACAATTTAATTATAGCACTGAGCAATGATATTGACACAACGTCTACAGACACTCCAAAACAAAGCACTGCTGTTAACATCGGCTCTGGCTAACAGCTCTGCCTATCCTGACAGATCAAATTTTGTTTTAAAATCAAAATACAGCAAGACTATTGTGTGTTCTGTTTCTGGCTGCATACTTCTTCCACTTAATGCCGAGGCCATTATACCCTCTACATAGAAAACAACCTGAAATACGACTTTGCCTTTTAACATTTTTAGTAGTTTAATTAATTATTCCTTGTCACATTACTTTTTAATGAGAAGTGAGGTTAACAGTGGCTCACCAATCCTTTGTCTTGCCCAGTACCAACACCAAGAAGTGCAAAGTTTTTTAGCATTTCACAGCCTATCGCTCCACAGCCAACCTAAAGAAAAATACAATTTTAGTCAGAAACATAAGTGAAAACCATGGAAACAAGTATAACAGAGAAGTCCCATTAAATAAATGGTCCCATTGGACCATTTATTCTGCAGTGGCACGCATCAGGGCTGCTCTCATTATTTTGAAGACAGCGGACATTAGCTGTATCAACAAAGCATTTGCAAAAAGTGTCTAAGTGTCAGTCATACTCACCAAGAAAACATTCAAATCATGGAGCTTCTGGCACAGAGAGTCTCCAATACAAGCCCTCAAGGCATCATACCTATCCCCCCTGCACAGGCACAGGAGACAAAAACAGAAGACTAGCAAGTTGCCATTTATCACTGATGCCAAACTGCACTTTAACGTAACTAAGAAAGTCAGATGGAATCTATCATTCCTCTTCCTCCCATGCTCAAATAGGACATACATTCTTAACCCCAAATGTGTCCCACCAGCACTGAACTAAGTTTAAAAGATATTTTCTGTGCCTGCTTGAGACTCAGATGTGAACAGTACATAAGCCAGCAGATTATAGTTATCCTTACCGTGGGAGAAATTCTTCAGAGCCCACCTTCTCTAGAGGTGTTACAATGTCTAACATATCTATATATAGCTGGGGAAAAAAAAAAGAAAAAAAGACAATAAAAACCTGTGAAAAACATTCATGTTATTTTAATTTAAAAAACTATTTTCTCTGAACAACAGAGTCTAGAAATTTAGAAACACTAAGATTTTACTGTCAGTGGAAGACTGTACAGCATTCGGTACCCTACAGTTCACTTCATAATTTTAGTGGACAGGGAAAACCATATGGACACAGAGGGGGGAAAAAGCTCACTCAAACAAGCAAGGACAGGCTTGGTACCCTCCAAAGGTAACTGTGAAGATTTTTAATCTAACAGTACTCTGGTATGTACCCTCAAAGCCTGAAAGTACCGCTCTTATGTTCATTAGCTTAAGCTGGCATCTGCCCTATATCACACCTTTGCAGCCATGCACTGACAAGCCAATGCTCTCTTTCCTTGTGTGAAAAGACAATGCGCTGTGTGAACTCCAAATACAAAGATTTTAAATAAAACTGGCTGTACTTTTATTGTACACAGAAAAACATTGTGTTTTTTTCTAAATTTAGCCTCCAGTCTTTGCTTACTTCCATTTTATAAAAGTTACTTTGACTATACAGCATTTACACACAATTATCCATTCATAACATGTCAAAATAAACATCCAAAAAAAAAGACAGCCTTACCCACTGCTGCAATGGAGAAAATTTTCCTGTTACTGCTTTCAAGACTTCCTGACTAGTAACACCACCCACTGCTGCAGCCAGAGGAGGTAGAAATCCCTGAGCAGTCCTAGACAGCCATTTTACCACATCACCATTAACCTGAGGCTGAAAAGTAAGACATAATAACAGATTTATCCCCTCAGTGAGCAAGTCAGTACTTGACAGTTTCACAGATTATTGATCTTCTTCAGTAAAAGATAGATAAATTATTTCACTCTGACTAGCAAAAAAAAGTTTCCATCCAAGACAGATCCACCATATACCCTGCATTTGTTTAAAAACAGGATTCACATAGCCACATGATTCAGCCTGTGTGTCAGGTGAATGTTCAGTTAAACCCATGCTGAAACACCATTCTGTTCCCTTGCATGGCCTTCAGAAAGCCAGCTGATCCATCTAAAGGTGGAGACAGAGACCAGAACAAGGACTGACAACTACAGCATGACCTTTAGGTAAGCAAATAAGCACATAACAAAATTACACATAATGACAATGATTCCTTACTCACTTTGTTTTCCAGTGTTTCACCTATAGACATGGCTATTTTCAGCATTTCCTCAGCATCCTGAAGGCATCTAGACACCAGGATATATAGAAATAAAAACGCTAAGTCCTTCTAGACACACAAACAATGGAAGAAAAAAGCAATGGATACAGTAGAAAGACTCTGGAGATTTACATTGTCTTTAACAGTGAGCACTAAAGATGTACTTCTAAGTGTTAGTGTTAGCTGAAGTACACAAGACTTAGTGTAAAAGCCCATATATAAGTACAGTCTTAAGATTTATACTTTGTAAGTAGTTTTGTATCATTTAGCTCAAAATTATACACATCAAGAATTAGAGCTGAATAAAAAATACTGAAAATGAAAATCAAACCCTTCACATCTTTTTTTTTTTTTGGTACCCATAAACTACAAGAAAAATCAGGATCACTGAAATTACTTTTCCATATTAATCCTAGAATGAAAAAAAAAAAAAAAAGAACAGAGAAGGCCTTCCCACAGAAGCCTTTTCTGTCTACCTGAGCCCGGAAAGTGTTATTGCTACACTGGGAAAGCCCTGTTACACACCCAGACATTAAATAGGTGACATTTTTCATTTAGTTTTCAACTTTTCATTTCTATGTGGTCTATTAAGTACCAGACAGACAAGGCATTCTGCTGCACATCAAATCAGTAACTACAATAAAAACAGAGATCTGTCTGATTCAAGGCTTACAAAACACAAAACTGCTGCATTACCCAATGTTTGGTCCGCGACCAAAGTTCTCCTGGAAGTGGTTCAAGGCAAGCATGGCAACATGGATCTGCAAAGGTGTCTGTTAAGACAACAACAGCTGTTGATCAGTTACAAACTAGAGAAAAATGAAGGAAACAAAAGCAACTATTCGAACTCTTCTGTTACTATTTCACTTCCTTGTCTCTTAACCACAACACTCTAAAGCTTTAAATAACATTAAAAAGTGAATTTGAAATACCTTATACTAATGTTTTTACAAAGAGTATCAATTGTAATGCATACCCTTCAAGCACAATCAGCAGCCACTTAGCAACTAAGTCCAGCTGAAGAGCCCCCAAAAGAAATTAGTGCTGAAATTGGAAAATGCCGTTATCTTCTTTTAACTAGATGTTATAATGCATTGAATTTTGCCAAACATCAATAACAGAGTCCAGCAGCATTAAGAGCAAAAAGTAGAAAATTTTAACAGGTAAGTCAGACCTTGTATTGTCAAACAAACATAAAAAAAATCATTAGATCATTATTGTTTAGTTTAAGATTTTAATAAGCCAGAGACTCACATGCCTTGCATATCCATAACACTTAACTAAAATCATGTTAGAGGCAAATACTGCTAGTGTCCTCTCAGATTTTAAAAATATCTCTGAATCATTTTCTTCAAAGAAGTAAAAAAAAAAATTCTTACACCATTAATTCCAGTTTCCAACAAACCAATGATCACCTTTTTATGATTATCCCAGCTTTGACAGCAGTGTAATATATATAATTAAACAGTGTGAAATATAATTAAACACAGGAAAAAAATTATTGTGTCACTTGCAAAGTTTCCACTCCCCTGAATTAATATCTTATCAAAATCTGAGATTTTAAACAGCAGAGGTGGCTCAGTTGCGCATTTACAATGTATTTGGTGCAAATCATGGATAACAAGCCCCTATGGTGATCGAAACAATAATGTATATTCTTCTGTGTGAGTACACAAATTGATACCTCACTCTTACTTCACACTTTAAAATAGTACTTAACTACTAGAGAAGAGTTAGGAAATTGTTCTGTTCTAAACATAAAGCTAAGATTACAACATGCAGTTTTAATATTAGAGAACTTATGCCCAAACCCCCACGTGCTAATTACCTCAGGCTTGCTAAAATCTGCAACAAGGCATAATGGATTTGTTATCTGCTTCTCCAACCGTTCCTGAAAAAATAGAATTCATGACACCACCACACTACTTAAGAACACAACAGTTGATGCTACCTGACAAAACAATACTCTTTCTGTAGAGACTAAGAAACACGCATCTTTTTTTACTAGCATTGCTAATACTCTCTATTATTAATCCAAAAAAGATGCTTAAAATAATCATCTACTGCAAGTTCTGTCTATCAAAAAAGGTCAGGGAGAGGTTTCACATCCTAATGGCAAGACTCATCTTTAAGGGGTGTGACTTTTCGGGTTGTGCTGTGCAGAGCCAGGAGCTGGACTCCATGATCCTTGTGAGTCCCTTCCAACAAAGGATATTCTATGACTCTAGGAAACTGCTCTGAGGTCAGTTATCAGAGATTTTATTGGCACCTGGCTCGGTGGTTGTATTACTTCCGCACTCGGGAGGAACAGGAAGAGACTGCTTCACAGAGACAAGACAGAGGGCTGTGCATTCTCACATCAGAAGCAGCTGGTCCTCGCTCCCAGCTTTTTAGAAGAATGCTTGAGGGCAGTCAGGATCTACTTTCTGCAGGCCCAAAAAGGCACACAGCACAACGAGTCTTACAGAAACTCACCCAGCTCTCTCTTCTGCCACCAAGAAACCACATATTCATAGACCTTTATGAAGTCCCCAGCAGTACAGGGATAGGCTGCCCATAATTATTTTTTTTCTCTACAATGGTAACTGAAGTATTTCCTATTCTCTGTGGTTTAGTAAATCAGTATCACTATTCTCATCCAATAAAACAGGCGTACACCTAGATCACTGGTAACAAAATCACGTATCTGCTGAACTCTGCTTCCAGTGCTCAGACCATTAGCGCTCAAGAACCCAGTTATGTCACACACTTACAAAGTAAAACATCTTGGGAGTCTTCACTTGCACAGCTATGCCTCCATGTAAGTAAGGCTCCATTTCTGATGTATCCCCAATGCTGAAGGAATAGGGTGACACCACTGAAAAGAGAAGAGAATAAACAGTAACTGAGAATTCAGTATGCCATTGGATGCTGCAGTTCCGTATACAACAAAATGGGTTTTCACCACTGCTTTTTGTGCTGTAATTTTGTAGTGTAAACCTTGCTTTGAAAGCATAAACACAGCTGATCCTCCTAACAGGATTGTCCCTCTGCCAGTTTCTGGGTTAAAGAATTAGCTTCACATGATCTGTTATGAAATGAGCTTTTTTTAAATGGCAGCAAGAATTCTGATGACCACAGCTCTGTAACAAAAATGAAATCACTCTCAGTTTTATTTAAACTGTGTTCAGAATACTGCTCAGAGAAGGATTTTAGCCCTGTGACTACAACAACAGGCAATAAAAAAGGGCAGCTGGAGCATTTTGTCACATTTTTCCCCTCACACACGTGAAGCATCATTCGGACAAAACAAAAAGACACAATAATTGTTAATTCATAGAAAACTGAAACCAAAAGCTAGGCCATAATTAAGAGGAAGGAACTGACCACAACATCAGCAAAAACACAGGGGTCCAGAGAAAACAGATTCAACCACATGTTTCAAGGGTATTGGTTTTTGTCTCAGACCATAAAATAGTTAAAAACAACCAACCAACCCCCTTGCTCTCTCTTCTCCTTCAAATAAACAGACATTTAGATCTGGCAACTGGAAAATTCCTTAGCATCCGAAGGGAACCAGGTAGTATGCCTTGAGACATGCATGAAGCAGAACAAAGCAGGGTAGATATAAATCACGGGAATCATTTCGAAAGCATGCTCAGAAAGAGAGCCATGTCAGTACACCAGTGTACACTTACACTGCCACCCAAAAAAACCTACAAGGCAAACAGTGACACATAGAGTGGCATCCGAAACCATGACAGAAGCAAAGGCATTACGGGACCCTCCAAAAACCAAACCAGTTTCATCAGCCAACTAATGATGGTCAGCTCAGAGGCTGCCATCCAGGTTCCACTAGCTAAGCATTTCCATTGTCTCCTTAAGTGGCAAGAGTTAAGTCTTCAGAGTTCAGAAAGATATTGCTAAATGAAAATGGAGTCAAGACAACACTAGGAAGACTTTTGGCACCAAAAAGCAATGTTTTTTGTGCAAGCCCACTGGAAGTCTGCATAATCTAGCACTCCTCTAGCTTCAGTAACTAGACCGTAGTGACCTAAACCAGGCCAAAAAATAAATACCTTACAAATGAGTCAGCAAGTTTACCTGTTATTCGGTGTGTGGATCCATTTAAGCATGACATTCCATTAACTTCCCGAAAGGTTAAGAACTGTCCTGTTTCAAGCCTGTGTGGATGATTTTCAAGGCAAGTGACAATACCAGGATTTGACTGAAATAAAAAATGGCAAAGGTAGCAAGGAGGAAAGTGTCTTGTGCAAAGGGGTCATATTCTATTGTAGGCACATAGCTTTTTGCCTACTGAAACTGCAGCCTCTAACACTTTTTACACCTCATTTCTGCCATAGCAAGAGTTACCTATGACAACATTTTCAGTCCTACTGTTTTCAGTTTAACTGTTTCTATAATACAAACTTTCTCATTTTCACTGTTTACAGTTCTCGGCATGTTCATAAACTGCATTTGTTATTTCCTACCAATCAAATTCATTGTCCTGTTCCCAAACAGCAGCAAACTCATCTCTTTTTCCCAAACCTAAAATAGACTATACGTACCAAGAAATTTTCACAGGCATTAAGAAATAAAGTCCTTATTACTCCATGCTTCCTTTCTGTCTGATCTCCTTAAAAAGGACACCTCAAATGTGTTCTTGAAAGTTGGAAAGCTTACAAAGTTGGACATTAGCACACAGGAGACAGCCTCACCAGATCACAAACAAGCTTACACTTGCAGGAATCTTGGACAACATCTCATCCTGTTACAGGATGTCATGCCAACCTCCCATGCACAGAAACCTCACTGCAGTTTGAAGATAGCTCATCAAAACCTTGTGGTGCAGCTGAGACTGTAACTGGATTTGCAAGCAAGCCTAGCCGGTAAAGTCTCCTGCCATCCCTTCACGAGTTCCCAATATTAGAAAGATTTCAGTTAAGTAGCATAAAACTTAATTACAGTGGACCACATTTTCTGTGGCAGTGAACAATGGCAAAGGAGTTAACAGGAAAAAAATTCATCTCTGATTTAGGGACAGACAGAGTGCCACCTTGACCCTGTCTACAATAAAGAAGTCACTTAATGGTGTATTGAGCTTTCATTCTCATCAGTTTTACACTTCAGAGTGAAAGCAAGGTACAACTAAACTTAAGTATCAGATTATGAACCACAGGATATATATATATATACACAAATACATATTCATTCCTTGACTTGGCAGGTAATCAGCACGAGCCATGAAACTCAACTGTGTACTCTTTATGTAATTAATGACAACAATCAAGTCATTCATTCCCTTTTAAAGGTACCAAAGAGCAGGCTACCCAAATCACCGTATCATGAGCTTTAATTCAGACCCAAACCAACCAACTTGCTATGCAACACCTTCTAGTTTCGTTAATACTACATCTAGACTGGAGATAGGACGAAAGATTTGCTGCCAGATGAGTCAGTTGACTGTTTGTACTTCCAGAGTTGAAAAAAGGACCTAAAGTAATTTCCAGTTATAAAACAAAAATACAAGATCAAATGGACATGCTAACATTCTACACTGAAAGCATTAGCAACAATATTCTCTTCTTATTACCTCTGCTTTGGTAGGTTAGAACAAACCCTTAAATTTCTTTTTAAAATAAGCTCTCAATCCCCTTGATTATTCCAGTAGTCCTCTGTAAGTGTTGCAGTTTCTTATAAAAAGAGCTATTTTCATGCCTATTTAAGAGCTTAGAATATTTATCCTAATCCCACATCTAAATTACACCCCCTTCTCTCTACATCTCGTTTCTTTCTCTCTCTCCAATTAAAAAGAAAAATTCAATATTATGACGTTACATAGTAACAACGAGGAGGCATCAGTTAACTCTACAATGTTAGCATGGTTGGTTTTGATTGAGACACAAGAATAAAATAACTGTTTGCCTCTAATATACTTCCAATTTTAAACTGTTTTTTTTCAAATAGCCAGTAGCAAGTCAATATAAAAAAAAGTAAAGCAGCACAACTTTTATTCCTTACCTGTGTAATATTTGAAATGAAGATCTCCTTTGTCTCCTCTCCTGTTGTATCCAGCACTTCAAACTCATCACCAAAGTCACAAAACAAACGTGAACATACTCCATACACATCTGCACTGATAAACTACAAGAGAAAGTAAAAATCATGAGCATTGCTAGAACAGCACTCAAGTCAAAGGAATGATACCTCACACTAAACCTTGTTGAAGGCTAGCAGGTTTAACTTCTATGGTGGAAACCTGTCATGTGCACCCAGGTCACTGACTACATAGCACAGCATTCATGACAGACTTTGAACCTGCATTAGCATTTCTGAACCCATACACAAAAACCAGGAATCACACCAATATGCAGTGAAACATTGCCATTTATACTACTGTTACATTCATGTTCTTCAGTCTGAGCACATTCTTTCAGAACAATTATGAATTAACAGTGAAAACTATTTCTTTAACATTTTTTTTTTAATTAAGAACCAAGCTATGGTTATCTGTGCTGGTATCCAGATAATACCAGACACACATACTGAGTGGCAGCATTGTATTCCCAAAACTCCTACTTCCCCAACAACATGCCATCTGCATAGAACTATATACCTCATAACCAGCTTTCTCCATTTTTGGGAAGAACATGCCAGAGGTCCAGAATGCTCACTGTACAGATTATTCATGTGTTTCAGTTTTTCTATTACCTTAATTGGTGGCTGCTGAGCATGACAGAAGTCATTAATCTTCTTCTGCAGCAACAGACTTACTTCAGTCAATACGACACACTGTGAACAAGAACATAAATACTTCTAAGACACTGAAAAAAATCAATACCTTCAGGCTATGGAAAAAGTAATACTAAGAGTTACTCAGGTGTCCTGACTCCTATCCCCCACACATAACAGAGACAGCCGTCACGAGGAAGTTTTCTCATTAGAACAGGTTGGTTACTGCTCCACAAGTTCTGGAAACAAAATGAGTAAGAGCAGGAACTGCAAATTCTTTTTTTTTTTTTTGTTTTTAATACAGCTGTGAAACTCAAAACCTAATTAGAATGTTTATCAAAACAGTTAAGGACAGTATCAGCAAAAATGTAGATCTTCAATTTTAAGATTAAAGCTAGCAAAACAGACACAAATGATACTCATCAGTGCACACCAAGAAGTCTCCACAAGCTTCAAGTACTGGTGCTCATACACAGAATTTAGAACTGCAGACACTGCAGATTTCTACAAGCATTCTTATAACATCAAAGATAGGACTGGGTTCCAGTTATACACAGCTTATTGTAGTTGGGACATTCACTTGGTGTGCTTGTGTACAAGTGCCAGCCACACAGCAAAGGTTCACCACTGTTCTCCTGTTCACAGGCAGGAGACAATGGGTGAGCGACTGCACACATCCTTACTCCACCACAGAGGCACTTATGTTTCATTAGATATATACATAAATGATCTTTCTAATTATACAGCCTGGGTTTTTACTGCCTGGAATACAGCACACAGAATATATGTCAATCATCTGTGCTATGCAGCTGCAAAAGAAGGTCACACTTTCACCTTCAAACATAAAAAACTGTATGGCAACCCTACTTTGTCATTTATTGTCTTAGTAAATGCCGTGTCATAAGAAAGCGCTAGGAACACAAACCCACTGTTTCAGCCTTGGAAAAAAACAAGAACAATACTTACATTAGTCTAAATACAAGACTTACTTCTTTCTTCACAAACCTCAAAATGTACTTTAAAGTTTCTCATTTTATTTACTTTGATCTAAAATAACACAAGTTGTTTGCTATGAGAAAAATACACATAAACCTGCTTTCAGAGTGACATACCTGGTACTGCTTCAGAAAAGAAAGATCTGTCATTTCATCTAGTGGCACAGTAGATGCTGCTACATGGACATATGGATTGAGTTCTGCAATATGATGAAGTGTGGCCTCAGCCCTGAAAGAATGGCAACATTACATTACAAGCTCATAATAGCAAGAAGCTGAGAACCCCAGTCCCAAGCTAGACTTCCTCTAATATCCACCTGGGTACTGTACTCAGAGTCAGCTGCTCCAGACAAGGGATTTAACAGGTATTTGATATATATTAGCAGCTCTTGGACAAGGAAATATTACTCCTAATCAAATTCAGTCCTCCCTCACTCCAAAGACTTCACGAACCTGTTCCTTTGACTAGTAACATCATCTTCATGGATGAAGAAGTTGATCCCCAAATCCCATTTTGTGCAGTGCTTGGTGTCATGAACTGTAAGAGCCTAAGAAAGTTCAGCAAAAGGCATTAACTGGAAGAAGTCTACATAGTCACAGCACCCAAAAGGATGGATTAAGCCCCATGTAAAATGTTGGAGGACCAGCAATACAGAAGACCTAGTTGTAGTATGTACAAGAACAAGGTCTTCCGACCTCTTTCCCAAGAAAACTGTTTGAGAGACAGAAACATATTTCCAATATGCATTGCATTAAGCATTTTCCTCACACTTTGCAGTGAGGACAGCATTTAAGTATCAAGGATGATTTTTGCCAAACTGTGATACAAAGGCAATTGTGATCTGTAAATTAATAGACTCATAAGCTTTTTTTCTATTGGAAGAAAGAGGCTTCACAAATAAAATTAATCCCAGCAGCACAAAAGCAGTTGTTAGATTAAAACACTGAACCATTCTAACATCTATACAAAATTATTCTGATGGATGACAAAATAGGATAATGTATTTTGAATAGCTTTGCCTTTGAGTTTATGCCACACTATTTAAGAGGAGCCAGTTTGTACAAAAGGATTCAATATCTTATCAGCAGCTGGCAAAAATATTCTATGAGCTATTTCAGAGTGCAGGGGACATTAATGTGAGATTCTGACCATATCACTAGAACATCCAGATTATTGAAAGTTTTCACCCCCAGGTTCTCAAATGTTTTGCAATCCTTCTACTGAAAAATGGATTCAGAAACTTAAGATTAACTAGCTAGTAGCGTAGTGCCTTTTTCTCATGCTCACCCAAGAATATCCAACAACAGAACTGTTTCACATACCTTTACCCCAGCCAGAATGATATTTTTGGCTGAAACAAAACAGAAACAGAATGAGGGACTGTTGCACACTTCTTGCAAATCTAATTGGATAGTTATGTAGGTGGAAAATAACTGTATGTCATAATTAAGAACTTCGTAGCTTAAGGGTTTTTTTCTTTTACATTTGGCTCAAGCATTCTACAGCACCACTGAAAGCAAAATAACATGAGCAAGGTTAAAGAGGCTCTCTACATTTGTCATTTGTCAGCTGTTCATCCCACAATTGTGATTACAGAGATACTCATGACAATAAACTGCAAAATCCCATGACTCTTCTGGCATCTGGTGCAGAGAACCATTACAGCCAGCTGAAGGGGTAATACCTCAGGTAGGAACCAGCCAAGACAAGTCCTGCTCATAAAGAGTAAGGGAACTTGTTAAGGAGTTTCTTGCATCAGGGCAGTATTTTTCACCAAACTGTACTGTTCTCCTACCTCCCACCCTCCCATTTCCTACACAGGATAATCTGGGCTACAGCTGTTCCTGTATTACATTCATTGATACTGATGCCTAAAGGAGTAACTTGGATCATCCAGTGTAACCTTCACCCATGTAGTGGTTTTGGTTTGATTTTCCTGGTAACTGGGTCATAACTAAAGAAGTATTCCATCTCATTTCTTTACGTAAGCAAAGATATAAAGAGGGGGAGTCGGAAGTCAGAGATTATCCTTCTTCCGGCAGTGCTGGAGAGCAGAGGAGCTCCCCACGGTCACTCTGCTTGTGAGAGTGGGCCGTGGG